>WEKY01035073.1:908678-974396 GCA_013390045.1 Picathartes gymnocephalus
AGTCACACAGGCACACAGGCACACAGGTACAGAGTCACACAGTCACACAGGCACACAGTCAGGCACACAGGCTCACAGTCAGTCACAGAGGCACACAGTCACACACTCAGGCACACAGTCAGGCACACAGGCACACAGGCACACAGTCACGCACACAGACACACAGTCACACAGGCGCACAGTCAGTCACACAAGCACACAGGCTCAGTCACACAGGCACACAGTCACACAGTCAGGCACACAGGCACACAGGCACACAGTCAGTCACACAGGCACACAGTCACACAGGCACACAGGCTCAGTCACACAGTCACACTGGCGCACAGTCACACAGTGAGGCACACAGTTACACAGGTACAGAGTCACACAGTCAGGCACACAGTCACACAGTCACACAGGGGCAAGGAGTAATTTCAGAGCTTCTTTCTCTCTAATTGTGGTTGTTCACAGGCTGTGACCCTGGGTATTATGGGGATGGCTGCGAGAAGAAGTGTAGCTGCTCTCCAGGAGTGCCCTGTGACCCTGTCAGCGGGGAGTGTCACAAAGAGTGTCCCCCAGGCTACCACGGGGAGCACTGCGACCAAGGTAAGGCAGGGCCGTGCAGGGCAGTTCTGGGTGTGTGAGAAACTCACCGGTCCTCACAATTCTGCTTCACAAAACACCACAAAGATACTTCCAGAACCCCCTGAGAGCCCCAGCCCCGTGCAGGTGATCTGAGGAGTGGCCAGTACAGACTGCAGGGGACACAGGAGCTGCCATCCACAGGTCTCTGTGAGACGCTGCTGCCTCTTTAAAGTGGGATAGTGAATTCCTCGTACAAACGAGCCTGATTCAGAAAGGAGGACAAGGTCTCACTTCACCCTGCCACTGGACATCTCTGTGTTGGTAGATGGAGGTGATAGGGATCTAATTATCTTTCCCTGGCCTTGATGTCTTTTCCCTTCCAGGCAATCCCTGCCCAGCACAACAATATCACATTTTCTGCTCCGTTCTCTATTCCTAATTAAAACTCTACCTCATCTGCAGGTGCAAAGGAGTATTTTACATTTAATTTACATTAGGATTCAAACTTCTGCCAGTTGAGGGGACAGTGACTGAACTGCCCAGTTCTGTGTATGTCTAACTCTGTCCGACACTCAGGCTCTGAGGGTACAGATTTCAAGATCCTGGGGGTGGTTGGTGTGCCAGAGAACTTCTCTTTGGGCAGACAAAGGTGCTTTGAGAGAACCTCAAGGCAGTGAGTCACTGGCACGAGGTGATGATTACAAAATATGAACACTTGGAACTTGGAAAAGAATAAGTTCTGCCAACCGCAGAGCTGAGTGGCGCCTGAAAAATCAACCCGCTCCTGCTCTTGTGAGGCTGGAGCCTCCTGAACCCACTTCAGCTGGTTGGGTCCTGCAGAAAATGCAAAAAATTGGACACTTGAAGTCCACACTTGAAGCAGCAGCAGCAGCAGATGCTGCATGGAGAGGCTGGAAGTGGCCAGCATCTGGATTTGGATTGGAGCATCCCAGGAGTTTCTGCACTAACTGATGCTTAGCCAAGCACTGCTTCACCCCAGCCCAGAAGTTACAACCATCAGCCTCATTAATCTGCCAGCACAGGGTCGTGGTGCAGAGCCCCATCTCTGACAGGACTTGGTCGGAACAAGGGCGGCAAAAATCCCAATGCAAGTGTTACCACAGTGCTGGCAGGAGAGATGGGAGCAGCTCCTGCAGGGCCGTGCCCCCTGGCAGGGTGTGACAGCCCTGAGCTCCCCGTGGTGGGATGCTGTGGCCCCTGGAGCCCCTGGAGCCTTGTCAGGCTGGGTGCTCCTGCTTGGGATATTTTTAAAAAAGGGTAAGAAAGGAGCTGAAGGCTGTAGGGGGGAGTCACAGGAAATAACACAAATATTTGTATAGAAATAGTAGGCTCTTGGCTGTTGTTCGGATCTGGAAATTATTAAAGGGTGAAGACAAACATCTGCCATCAATTAGCAAAGAGGAGGAATAACAAAAACTCCACTGTGTCACTGGAAATCGAGGCGCTGCTTTTCCTCTGCGGTTTGTCAGTGCTGGTGTGTTCACCTCTGCTGAAGCTTTACAGAACATTGGCTTTGGTGAGCCTGGAGATCTTGTGGGGGGCTCAGAGAGGATTTGAGGATCTTTGGATCTGGGGCTCTCAGACTGCATGTCATCACCTGGTTGCTAAACTGTGGCATGGGGTACAAAGATCAAGCCGAGCTGGTATCGGCAGAACCACGCTGGCATCCAGAAGGAAGGAAAAGCACTTATTCCTCCTCTGGATGAGGATGCATCTGTGTGCTGCTGCAAACTTGGCTGCGGCTTAAAATCCTGGTGCTCAGATCCTGGAGTCATTCAGCCAGGGAGGTAAAAACCCTCACAGCATCTTGGAAAAGCCAAGGGGTGGTTTGGTGTGAGGCTGTGACCCTCCTGTTCTGCACCCCAGCCCAGGGACAGCAGCGTGGCTTGGGAGCCAAAGGCTGGAGACCAGCCTTGACCTCACTCTTGGGGATGTGAGTGATCACTCTTGCATGAAGAAATTCTTGTTGAAAAGACACAGGACAAGAGAGAAGTGACAGGCAGACAGACCAGCGTGGTGGTGGCAATGCTGGGGGTGACCAGTGTGGCTCACAGAGTGGTCACATCCAGGCTCACAGAATCATTAATGTTGGAAAAGACTTTGAAGATCACCAAATCCAACCTTTGAGCAAACACCACCATGGCCACTAAACCATGAGGCCGGGTGGGAATCTCTCACAGCTGAGCTGTTCCCCACAGACCCTGAGGCTCCTTCAGCCTGCAGGGCCGGGTTGGTAAAATGCTCTTGGGCACCTTGAGGGGCAAGTTCTGATACTGCTGTTCTCCCACAGAGTGCCCTGAGGGGACATTTGGGCCAGGCTGTCAGCGTCCTTGTGCCTGTGGAGGAGCATCCTGTGACAGGAGCACGGGGCAGTGCCACTGCCCTCCCGGCTGGATGGGACATGACTGTGCCCAAGGTGAGCATGGGCAGCAGAGCAAACACTCAGGGATTTCGGTCTAGAGGGAGGGGTTTAGGTATAGACCTATTACTTTTACTAAAATTCATTTTAAAATAACACCCAGTGCAGTTAGAATAATCTTTGTGGAAAATTAGAAAAAATTGCAGCTTTTGATGGTGAGTCTTAACACGATGAAAAAGCTGTTTTTTGTTGTTGCAGTCCTTAACATAGCAGAGGAAGCTTTCTTTATTGATGCATGTTTTTAATTGCCTTCACCAGACTGCTCTTTAACTGCTGGAAAACTAGAGAGTCTGAAACTGAAAGCTTTTGCATGATTCTGCAGTATTGCAGCAGCTGGAAGGTATTAGTCACAGAGAGATGTCCTGCTCCTAAGAGTTTGGCTGAGCAACGAACGTACGTGTGCACAGAGCTTACCATACATTTCAAGCTGCCTTTTTTCCAGGCCCTGGAGCAGCTTAGGACCAGTTGGAGAAGGATTCTTGCCCTGGTTTTAGCAGTTCTTAGCCTTTTGCTCCTCCTTTGGAAGTCACAGCGGGTCGTGGAGCAGTGACTGATGTGCTGTCCATGGTGTGACGGCAGCTGCCGAGTCCCTGTGCCAGCAGCACCATTTCCCACTGAGGAGCCCTTGGAGCTCCCCGCAAGTGGATGCAAATCCAAAATTGGCATGAAAATCCTGGAGTGAGCTCAGAATAGCACTTCCAGAGAGCTCACATGCTGCTCGTGGAACGAGCACGGCCACGCTGTGCTCGCTGGTAGCCACGTGCTGCAAACAAAAGTCCGCGTCCTGCGTGAGCACAGCAACGACAGCGAGAGGGAACCCCGAAGGTCAGACATTTCCCTCTGCCACCTCACTCTGATCCTGCTGCTCTGTGTTCTCTGTCTGCTCACGCTCCAGCTTGCCCTGAGGGTCTCTGGGGACTGGGCTGCCAGGAGATCTGCCCCAACTGTGCCAACAATGCCAGCTGTGACCCCGCCACCGGAGCCTGTCTGTGCCTGCCCGGCTACACCGGCCAGCGCTGCCAGGATGGTGAGTGCGGGCTGGGGCGCATCCCTCAGCTGGAATGTCCATCTCCAGCTGGAATAGGGGCTATTTCAGCTGTCCTGGAGCATCTGCTCCAGTGAATGGAGCATCCAGTGACTGACCCAGCACTGCCACGCTCAGCAGGGCAGGCTGAACATTGTGCACATCTCTGTTCCCTCACTCACTGGGGACTGGGGACTTCAAAGTCTCTCTAGCCCCATCTCCACAGTGGTAACTTGTGGAGCAGCAGAAAGGGAAGCAAAGTGCTGAGCCCCTCGGCCGTTCAGCACCTTTCACTCGGGGTGTCAGAGCTGTGTCAGTGCTCGCGGCTCTGCCGAAGCACCGCAGTGCCCGCTGCCTCCACCGAGGCCCGGGGGTCCCAAAGCCACCTGCAGTCCCTCCTGCTTTCCCTTGGCAGTGTGTCCACCCGGCTGGTTCGGCCCCGACTGCCAGCTGAGCTGCAGCTGTGGGAACAAGGGACATTGCCATCCAGTGACGGGGATGTGCAGCTGCCCGCCCGGGTGGACGGGGCACCAGTGCCAGCGAGGTACGGCACCCATGCTCTGTCACCCTCACTGCCCACTCTGACCTCTGCCAAGCTATGCTGCTATCGCTTCATTCTTGTCTTAATGCCATGCCTCTGCCAGGGAAATCTCTCTGAAATACTTTTTGTTTCTCTGCTTTGGTGCTGGTGCTGGCAGTGCCACTGACCTTTCTGCAGCCGTGTTTGTCCCTGTGCCCAGGGGACGTTGTGCCCGCTGGCAAAGGCGGCGCTGTGCCCGTGCCGTGCTCTCGGGCACACACCAGTGACGGGCTCCTGCTGTGTTTTTCCAGCCTGTGACCTGGGGCGCTGGGGCCCTGACTGTGCCCACGCCTGCAACTGCAGCAACAGCGACGGCAGCTGCAGCGCCGAGACCGGGCAGTGCCAGTGCGAGGCCGGGTACACGGGCGGCCGCTGCGAGCAGAGTGAGTGCTGCCCCTGCCCTGCCTGCCCTGACACCCAGCCAGGGGCTGCAGCTCCTCCAGGGAAAGGCATTGCTCCAGCCCAGTCCCCTTCCCTGACTGTGATGCTGGTCCTGTGCCCAGGGTGGCTGGCTGATGTGGGTACAAACCCGTAAGGGGCAGATTAGAAGCCACTGGTTGTTATAAAAAAAGCAGCTGCCAGATATTTTTATTCCCTTCAGAGTCCAAGCCCCTGCCTTAAGATAGCTTCTCTGGGACCCAGGAAAGGACAGGCTCCTCTGTCTCATTTCTTTCAGAGTGCCCGGAGGGGTGGTTTGGGCTGAGCTGTCGGCACCAGTGCCAGTGTGACAATGGAGCCACCTGTGACCATGTCAGCGGGGCCTGTACCTGCAGCCCAGGCTGGCGAGGAACCTTCTGTGAGCACGGTGAGTACCTGAACCTGGGGGCCAGGGCTCCATCCCAGAGGGCTTTGTGCTCCCTGTCTGACTTCGTTCTCCCATTACAGCAAAGAGAATCCCTCGGGATGGTCATGGGGAGAACGAGAAGTCTGCAAGCTGCTGTCTCTGGTTTTATTTCTGGAGGGAAAAGGTCTAGGGGAAAAAAAATACTATGAAAATGTAAATAATAGGTGACTCAGTGGTTGCATAGCTGCTGTGGTCACCCAAATGTGTACATGTTGTACATGGGGTCTTGGAGCAGCCTCTTGGATGGGTCCCTGGGTGCAGGGATCCAGCTCCCCCAGCAGCCTCACTGTGGTCAGGAACCTCAAGCCATCACTCTCCTGATCCACCACTGCCCTCTTCTGTACCTGGCATGTCCACAGTGGACTTGGATCCAATATCTGCTGCCCTTAGCAGTGGCTGTCACCCTGGTGCAGCCTCACACCGGCCACAAAGGCCAGCAAGGGGCACCTTTTCCCACTGGCAGGGCTCCAGGTCTGCATTTTGTGTGGATTTCTCCTTTGTTTTCCACAGCCTGCCCTGATGGATTTTATGGACTGGAGTGTCGGCAAGCCTGTGACTGCCTGAATGGTGCCCTCTGTGACCCTGTGACGGGACAGTGCCAGTGCCCCCCCGGCTGGACCGGCCCCCGCTGTGCCCAGGGTAGGTGTCTGTCACCAGGTGCCCACCCTGCCCTCCATGGGCACTCTGGAGCCAGGGCTGTCTCTTTGCTGCCAGGTCATACGAATGGGAGGTTTGGGGTGTCCATTCCCCATTAGTGATTTTCTCTGTGTGGAATTTGATTTGGATTCAGACTGGGGGGCTCTGCCTGAGCATGTTGTGGTTGGATGCAATGAGGGCTTGGGCATCCAGCAAAACTGCTTCCGAATAGATAGAAGGACGTAACACTGATGGCAGCAGTGTCTGTGTTGGGATGTCAGGCCTGTAGGACACATTATTTCCCTGTAACACCACAAAACCCCCTCACACAGCAGCCAAGCAGCAGTGTCAGGTCCTGTCCCAGCCCCTGGGATGGTTGGTAGGAGCCTGGCTGCTGTAATCCCCACCCACTGCCCACCATTCCTGCCTGCTCTGCTCCCCTGCAGCTTGCCAGGAGAACAGCTACGGCCAGAACTGCAGCCAGACCTGCCACTGCTTCAACAATGCCACCTGCAGCCACGTCAGCGGCCGCTGCCTCTGCTCAGAGGGTTGGACAGGACCCTCGTGCCAGCAAGGTAACCCTTCCCAGCCCAGCCTGCTTCCCCCGCCCCTCCTCGGGGTGGGCACAATGCTGCTGCCTCTCACCTGAGCGGGTGAAATACCAAACGTCATTTTGTGGGCAGCTGAGCAGCCTTGGGGTGTCACTGATTCCTCCTGCATCAAAATCAGTGTTGTTCTGTATCAGACCATCCACCCGTGGCTCTGGCAGTGTGGCACAAGCCTCCGGAGCTGTGTCCTGACTGGGATCTTTGTCCTGCTTCTCCCTCAGCCTGCCCAGTGGGTTTTTACGGGAAGAACTGCGAGCAGCGCTGCCTCTGCCATAACGGCGGCACCTGTGACCCGGCCACCGGGGTCTGTGCCTGCCCCGCGGGCTGGACGGGGCTGGCCTGTGAGCTGGGTGAGGAAACAGCCAGGGAAAGGGCTCTGGGGCAAATAGGTCCTGGTTTGGAGTGGTTTTCCTCCCAAGGTTGGAGGTGGCATGGAAGGGGTTGGGGTGCACGGTCCTTCCCACGCGTGCGGGGTGGTGGGAGCTGGGAGGGTGGGAGCTGGGAGGGTGGGTACCAGGACAGCGTCTCACCCTGTGCCCCTGCCAGCCTGTGCCCAGGGGCAGCATGGCCTGGACTGCCAGCAGCGCTGCGAGTGCCAGCACGGGGGGCTCTGTGACGGCCAGACAGGGCACTGCCTCTGCCAGCCCGGCTGGACCGGAGAGAAGTGCCAGACATGTAAGTGGGCCAGGGGGGGCTGATCTGGGCACCGATGGCTCTGTCAGCACCTGGGCTGCACAGGGAGGGTCTGGGGGCTTAAGCAAAGACATAAAATTCAGATTTCAGCCCAGCAGGGAGCTGGCAGTGCCATGGTTTTGGCTGTCCCCCACAGCTTGGTTGGCAGCTGAGACTTGGCCACACAAATCACCTCACTGGATCCTGTCACATCCCGAGGCACAGTGTCCCCTCCCAGCATTGTCACATGCTCCCAGACCCCACTCACAGCCTCAGTAGCACCAGGCAGTGTTAAGCACTTCTATAATTCCTTTCAATACAAATTAATGAAGAAACCCACCCAAAAGGTAGAAGTCATATTGTTGTGGGTTTTTTTTAAAAAAAAAAAGAACCAAGCTAGGGTCCTGTCAGCTCCCCATGCCTGTATTTCACGCTGCCTGTGTCTGCATGAGACAGACCTAGTTGGCTGTGGAACTACTGGGAAAAAGCTCCAAAAAGTCACCATTTTGTGCAACTTGTCCTCTCTCCTGTGTTTTCATCCGTGCAGCTTGTCCGAAGGGGCTCTTTGGGGCACGCTGTGAGGAGCTCTGTGACTGTGGGGACAATGTCTTGTGCCACCACGTCACTGGCGCTTGCGACTGCCCCCCTGGCTGGAGGGGCCAGCGCTGTGAGAAAGGTGAGAAACACCCCTGGGTAAGGGAAACACAGGGAAACAACGGCTGCTCCAGAGCCTGGGAAGGAGGGAAACTTCATTTTTAATGAGAATTACAAGTTGTGGCAAAATATTTTGAGGCTGCTGGGCTGGCTCAGCACTGGGGCAGGAGCCCCTCGGGCTGTGATGTCTTCCAGGCATTAACTTAAAATGCGGGCGGGGGACTCACATCCTGCTGTTTGTTTTCCCACAGCCTGCCTGCCAGGTTTCTTTGGGAAGAACTGTGCCAGCCGCTGCGCCTGTCCCCAGGGAGTGCCCTGCCACCATGTCACCGGCCAGTGCGGCTGCCCGCCAGGACTGACAGGCTCTGGATGTGAAAAATGTACCGAGAGGGGAATGCTCCTCTTCCAGCTCTGCTGACAGGCTCTGGGAACGTGATGGGTCAAGCAATTCCTGCAGAAAATAGAAGGGGAAAAAAAAAAAAAAAAAGATAAACAAGGAAAAACAGCCCAAGAGCAGAGCTGTGCCAAGGCTCCCAGTCTGGCAGCTGGGTGCATGCCTGCGGAATGTTAGCGGGGCAGAGGGAGCCAAGTGGGAAATCAGAGCTGGGTACTTATCCAGAGCATTAGCAATAAATCACTATTAAAATGAGCTCCTGTGGGTATGAGCAAGTCTGCAAGAGACAAGAGGTGTGTGAGCACATTCCTTACGCTGAAGACAGTGCTGGATTTGCCATCTCTGTGTGTGGAGCTTGCAGAAATGTGAGGGAGGTAGGGCTGGCACAGCAAAAGGCACCTAATGCCTTTAAGTACTTGCTTTTCCTTTCAATCCAAGTATTTCCTGGAGCGAAGGAACTTTTTACATGAGAGTCCCTTTGCTTTTTGGGTGGTGAAGAACTTTTACTGCCATAAAAGGCTCTCTAAATCCCAGCTAAAAATAAAAAGGGGGGAAAAAAGTCTTGCAGAGAGGGGCAGGATGGCTCCTGAGCCGCCTTGGTGCCCTGTCTCCTCACAGCCTGCCTGCCAGGGACCTTCGGGGAGGGCTGTGCTCAGATCTGCCAGTGCGCCGGAGCCACCCAGGAATGTCACCCTGTCACCGGGGCCTGTGTCTGCCCCCCCGGCTTCCACGGTCCCACCTGCCAGCTGGGTGAGTCCTGCTCTGCTCCCACTGCATCCCCTTTGCAGGCTGTCCCATCCTGAGATCCTGGTGCCCTGAAGCATGAGTGTGTGTGAGCTGCTGCAGCTGGGTGAGGCAGGGCTGCTCTGTGTGACAGAGCAGATCAGAACCCCGTGCATGGTGCCAGCCTGGCACAGAGCTGCTGCCGGCAGAGCTCTCTGCCTCCTCCTGGGTGCAACATCCATGCAAACCCAGCTGGTGGATTTTCCTGGGGTGTCTGGACCTTGTTCTCATATTTTTAGGCACTGAGGCCGCTGTTTGTTGTCCCCTCAGAGTGCTCCCCAGGGTGGTATGGCCGTGACTGCGAGAGGCCGTGCCAGTGCAAGAACGGGGGCCGGTGTGACACTGCCACGGGGATGTGCCACTGCCCGGAGGGCTTCATCGGCGCTGACTGCAGCATCGGTGAGCGCTGCTCCAGCCAGAGGGGATGGGAAAGCAGGGGAGCCTCCTCGGGGGGAGGTGAGGGGTGGGAGATGCTGACCCTGCCCACAGAAAGGCTGCTGACGCTGTGGGGGATGAGCAGCAGACCAGGGACTGACTCATGAGAAAAGCTCCTTGTGTCCCTTCACCACCTGGGCTGGCAGCAGTGTCCCCCTGCTGTGTGCCGGGGAATGAGCCTGCAGCTGATGGTGTTTGCTGTCTGCCTTAGCCACAGAAACATTTTTCTTCTCTATTTTATGATAAAGTGATTTCTCCTGACACGCTGTGCCCTCGCTGTATTGCTGTACAGCCACGGCTGGGCAGGGCTTGGAGCAACCTGGCTTAGTGGGAGGTGCCCCTGCCCTGGCAGAGGGGGTTGGAAACAGATGATCTTTAAGGTCTCTTCCAACCCAAACCATTCTGTGATTCTATGGCACAGCAGGGCAGGACTCCTCCTGCCTCACATCGCTCAGCTCAAGTGCTGTGCAAAACTTTCTCCCACCTCCCACCTGCCCAACCCTGCTTTGGGCTGACCGAGGTTTTCCCCCCTCCAGGATGCCCCGCTGGCCGCTATGGGCAGGAGTGTGCAGGGCTGTGCCCCTGCGGGGCCGGGGTTCCCTGTGACCCCGTCACCGGAGAGTGCGTGTGCCCCGCGGGCAGAGCTGGCCCCACCTGTGAGCGAGGCAAGTACGGGCCGGGCATCGGGACTGTCAGCAGAGCGCTGGGAAAGGTCCTGAGCAGCAACCGAGTCCCCTGCCCTGAGACCTCTGCTCGAGGTCCCTGTGCCCACCACCACTGCCTCTGGCCCCGCAGGGTGTGAGAAGCACCGGTACGGGCCGGGCTGCCAGCAGAGCTGCTCCTGCCACAACGGGGGGCTCTGTGACCCCGCCGACGGCTCCTGCTCCTGTGCGCCGGGCTGGACGGGGAAATCCTGCGAATCAGGTAACCCTGGCCCGGATGGATTGTCCTGCACCGACCCAGGGACTGTGGAGCTCACATGCTGGGTCCAGTTCCTGTTATCCTACCCGTGCCAGCCCTGCCTCACCGCAGCCCTCTGAGGCGCAGGTGTGGGGCTGCTGAGCAGCTCTGCCGCTCCCTCTCGCCCGCAGAATGCCCTCCGGGAAGGTTCGGTGCCGCCTGCCAGCTGCGCTGCTCCTGCCTGCACAACGCCACCTGCCACCCGGCCACGGGCACCTGCCGCTGTCCCGCCGGCCACTACGGGCCCCTGTGCGAGCACAGTGAGTGGCGGCGGCGGGGACACCCTCGGCTTGGGCCATGGGGGGGTCTCTAAAGGTCATCCGCAGGGCAGGACCGCAGGACACAGGTGTGACCCGAGTGTCACACACCGCGGGGACCTCCCTTTTCCAGGGATTCACAGCGAGCCCTTCCCAGGCAGCAGCGGTAGAGAGGTGATTTCTGATCTCTGCGTGACCCCCCGATGGCAGCGGTGCCCTCCCAGGGCAGCTGGGCACACGCGTCCCCACTGCCCGGAGGTGCTGGCGGCCGAGCAGATGCCGTGGGGCTGCACATGGTGCTCGGGAGCTGAATGCGGGGCTCGGGAGCTGCACATGGCACTCTGGAGCTGAACGCGGGGCTCTGCGACCGCCACTTGGAGCACCTGGGCACATCTCGGGCAGAAGGGCTCCCTGCTTCTCCCTGCTGGGCTGATCGAGGCGCTGCTGCGGAGTTCCACCGAGCCATGCCCTGATGAGCTTTTCCTGTCGCAGGCTGTCCCCCGGGTTTCCACGGAGCGGGCTGCGGGCAGCGCTGTGACTGCGAGCACGGGGCCGGCTGTGACCCCGCCACCGGGCGCTGCCGGTGTCCCCCCGGCCTGCGGGGCGAGCGCTGTCACACAGGTACCGCCCGTGCTCCTCCTGCTGCCTGGGGGATCCCGGGGCCGGGCACGCAGTGCAGGGCCTGTATTCCGTGTCTCACACAGGCTGTAAGGAAGGCACGTACGGCGAGGGGTGCCAGCATCTCTGTGACTGCCCCAGCGATGTCCCCTGCGACCCGGCCACGGGGCGCTGCCTGTGCCCCCCGGGCAAAACCGGCCCCACGTGTGCTGCAGGTGAGCTGAGCCCCAGCTGGGCAGGGGAGGAAGGGGACTGTGTGACGAGGATTTTGCTCCCAGGAAGCTGGAAGGGGCTTTTTTCTGTTGTGTGTCACCGCAGGAGGCAGAGGGGCAGTGGCACTGACCTCTCTGTCTCCTGTTCGTAGTCAGATCTGAATGCAAATTCTCCCCCAGTCTCCAGTGCCCGCGTGTTCAGATTGACACGGTCAGAAGGCTGAGGATCAAAGGCTGAAGGAACATCCCTGGTGGCCTGGGGATGCTCCGATGTCCTGTGTCACCACAGCAAAAGGCTCTGTCTGCAGCATCCCGGGAAAGCTCTGGGCATTCCTGCTCGGCTGCTGCCACGGGCAACAGCCTGAGCAGCTCTGTGCTCTCTGCAGACTGCCGGCCCACCCAGTTCGGCCCCGAGTGCCGCCTGTCCTGCCAGTGTGCCCCCAGCAGCTCCTACTGCAACGCCCGGAACGGGCAGTGCCTCTGCCTGCACGGCCACACGGGACCCACCTGCCGGGAAGGTGAGGGCAGGCAAGGGAAGGGACAAGTGCACCAGTGCCACCGACTGCAGCTGCTGGGGAATCCTGGGCAGAACCCGAGGGGAGGCTGTGCCCCTGCTCGGGCTGTGGGTCCTGCCCTGGGGGTTGGTTTTGGGAGCACTAAATCAACTCAGTCCAATTGCTTAGTACAGCACCCAAGGCTCTCGGTTGGTCTGACCTGTTTGCTGTCAGTGCAGCCCCGTGGGAGGTTTATGAAGTTTCAGGGATAAAGCTGTTTAGCAGCCTGGCCACAAATGTGCCCCGGGTAAAGCCAGGGCACAAATCCCACTCTTTCATGAGCACACTGGAACAATGATCCTGTGCACCAACCACGGTGGAAACCCCCACACTCCTCACCTCTGCCCAAACCACGACTGAACCTGTTGGCTCAGAGGGACCCCCGTGGGTGCTGGGCAGGTGGGGTGGGGGGGCAGGAGGGGCTGACCCAAATTCACAGACTGGGACCAGTGTTCTCAGTGGGGAGGGGAATGGGGAGGAGGCTGTGCCCCCTGGCAGGGCAGTGGTGAGGGGGGTCAGTCCTGCGGCAGGGCTGCCCACAGCGAGGACTGACCTGTCTTGTCTGCCCTTCCAGCCACGCAGTCCCTGCCACCCACCAGGCCACCACCCCCCCCAGAGGGGCTCCGACTGGCGGAGGAGTAGGTCCTGCTCCGGGAGCACTCCCCTGGTTCAACCAAGCAGCCACCTGAAGAAGCCAATGACCTGTAATGAACTCATTTACGAGCCATGTGAGCAGCTCTCGGTCTCCTGACAACCCCAGCTGCTGCTTTTGGGGTGGTCTGAGTGAGGCTGAAGTGCCCAGTATAACCAGTTCACTGTGCCAGCGCGGGCTGGCCGTGAGGACACGTGAGCCCACACCGGTGCATGCCTTTGGCCAGTGACCAGAGGACCAGTTCAGAAAGGATCAGTTCTGGTCAGGGCACAGTGGACTTCGACAGCTTGTGACAGATACATTGCTGGCCTTCAACTTTTGGGTGCTGGGCTTGGGGTGGGGGCTGAAATTGTGATCCAAATCAGGTATTTATGCATCAATATTTATGGGAAGCTGCACCATAGAGTTGTCAGGACTGATGGCTGACTGTGCCTGGCTCTCCTGAGACTGAGCCTTCTGTGGATGCACCACCTCACTTGAATTTTTTTAATTTGAATTTTCCATGGTGTTTTACTGTAAATAACCATTTCCCAAGGGAAAACATGCAGGGCTCCGGCACTCACCTGCAGAGCTGGGGCCTCCTTGCCGACAGAACAGGCTGTGCTGGACAAGCCTGGCAGGGGCCTGGAGCCTGTTCTTCATGGCAGGAGTTTGTCAGCCCATGGCACTGCCCATGTCACTTACTCCAAGAAAAAAGAAGCCTAAATCGAGTGTTGCAGAGTTACTGCGTGGATGGAGACAAAGCACTCATGCATCTGGTCAATGCAAATCCCAGTTGGAATGTCCTCACCCAGCCCTGGATCCTGAGTTCTTTTGCCATTCCAGTCGTAGCCAGGAGCTGGCCACCTGCAGCAGCAGGGAATGTCACCACTCCAGTGTCACCACATCGCCCTGGCCAGGGCCCAGGGCCCCCTTTGTGTGCACAAAGCTCCTGGGCAGGTGAAGGCACTGCCAGAGGAACCTCAGCTCTGCAGAGGAAAGGGACAGCCCTGTCCCCTCCTGTCCCATCCCATCCCATCCCATCCCATCCCATCGCATCCCATCCCATCGCATCCCATCGCATCCCATCGCATCCCATCCCATCCCATCCCATCCCATCGCATGCCATCCCATCGCATGCCATCCCATCGCATGCCATCCCATCGCATCCCATCGCATCCCATCCCATCCCATCGCATCGCATCCCATCCCATCCCATCCCTGCCCTGGGCAGGGACACCTCCCACTGTCCCACGTTGCTCCAAGCCCTGTCCAACCTGNTGAAAGTGCCCAAGGTTCTGAGAGCACCAGGCAGTGTGACCGAACTGCTTCATGTATTTGCACAAAGCTCCTGGGCAGGCGGAGCCCGAGAGCCGACACTGCCAGAGGAATCCTGCCTCTGAGGAGAGGGACAGCCCTGTCCCCTCCTGTCCCATCCCATCCCCACTCCAGAGGCTGCAGCACAGCCCTGCCCAGGCACTTGGCCTTTAAATTATTCCCACAGGGGCCAACTGAAAATAATAAAAGAATTCTTTCTTTTCCTGATGGAATTTATTTTAATCTGTATATAACTTGTAATTTTGGGCTAATTCCTTTCTTATTTTATTTCTTCCTTAACAGTATTTTTTTTTTTACATTAGATATCATTCTTGTGAAGAAATCATGTTAATAGAAGTATGTAGTGAAGGACCAAAATCGTGTTGCTGAGGTTGGATGTTGGATAAGCAGGGAGCAGGAAGATTTGGTCCGTGTGCCAAATGACCCCAGTCAGTGCTGCCAGTGGTGCTGCCGATTCTCCAGACAATCATCCCTCGGCTTCCCTTTGCCTTGAACTTCCTGGGGCATTGGAGGAAGGTTCCAGTGATAGGGAGCAGCACAGGAGGAGGAGGAGGAGAGGGAGGAGGCCAGTGGAGATGCTCTGCCTCGATGGCCCTGCTCCAGGAGAACAGGGAAATAGCCTTAAACATGGGGATAGATCCATCCTGTCGCATTCCAGCTGCAGCTCAGAGCAAATCACCTGTCTGAGCATAGGACTGCCACAACCCTGTACCTGTCTTTTTATATAATGTTCTTTTCCTGTTCATAATACAGTTTGTTTGCTTCCTCTTGTACTGTCTCCCTTTTCGGATTTTCTTCAATTTAGCACTGACAAAAAAATGTTACTTTCTACACAGTTAAAAGAAATAAACAGAAAGCCTGGCTGAGTTTCTACTCACCTTGTCTCTCTCAGTGAAATGCACCCAACAGCTGCTCCAGGTGACAGCAGGCTGGCAGGGGCTCTGGAGGGTTTTTCATGAGATGCACATGTGTGAGAATATGCAGAGGCCCCAGCAATGCCACCAGCAGAATGAAGCTTCTTTTTAGGGCTCATAGCTGGGACAACCTGGCTCCTTGAAGCTGTTGTGCACAATGACACTGTCACCACTAACAGAGAACACATGGTTCATTGGTATCCAACAGTTTATTGTTATCTTAATTTAGAGTTTAACAGTTTGATCAGAACAGACCTTACATCAACGCTGCCCCTGTGAATGTGAAGTTGGCAGTGTGTGGGGCTGGCTCAGCCCAAAATTGTAGCTGCCATGGCCCCTGCACGGGGTGTGAGGGGTTGAGCCTGGGCAGAGCATCCCCACAGCTTGGGAGGAGGGAAAGGCAGGTGGGAGCTGCAGCACTGCTCCTCATCATGCCCCTGCTTCCCCCTCTGCCTGGGAATATCCCATTCCTGGCCCCAGAGTTGACTCCATGGGAACAACTCTAGCATTAAGTATTTTATCAAGTGACTGAAAGATGTCTGGAATCATCCCACCTGTGCAGGTCACAGCTCTGCTCAAAGGGCCCAAGAATTATTGTGCGGGAAGAGACAGAAAAAAAGAGAAACGGGAGCAAAAACTGGGTCGAGGAATAATGGATTTAAGTTCCTAACAACCCTGACTGGGGTGTGCTCTCCCCATGCCAGGTGTGCAGCAGGTGCTGGCCCAGCTGCCAGCAGGGATGGAGACGGTGGCACGGGCACCTCAGAGCCCAGAACAGCTCCAGCCTTTCCAACCTGAGCCAAGCCCTTGGCTGCTCCCGGAGCCTGTTCCGGGTCACCAGTGCCAGCACTGCCAGGAGTGCCTGGCACCAGCTCTCACGGGAAGGAGCCGCTGTGTCACAGCCACCACACAGACCCGTCCTGGCTGATGAGATCTGCCACCCGAGACAAGCACAGTTCAAGACAGGCTCTGCTGCTGCCTCCTCTCCGTGGGCTCAGTCTGCAGAGGTGTGGAGGTCCCTGAGGAAGGTCCCTGAGGCAGACGGGGCCCTCTGGGCTGTGCCTACACATCGGTCTCGATGCGCAGCCGCTGCATGCGCCGCACGTTGCCCTCGGCGGCCACGCGGCTCGTGATGGGCCGGGCACAGGCCTGGGGGAACCAGCCCCGCTGCCCGTCCCGCAGCCGCTCCCCCCAGCACCAGCCTAGGAGAGAACAGAGCAGGTGACATGGCCAGGAAGGGCCATGGATCCTGGGGGAACCAGCCCCGCTGCCCGTCCCGCAGCCGCTCCCCCCAGCACCAGCCTAGGAGAGAACAGAGCAGGTGACATGGCCAGGAAGGGCCATGGATCCTGGGGGAACCAGCCCCGCTGCCCGTCCCGCAGCCGCTCCCCCCAGCACCAGCCTAGGAGAGAACAGAGCAGGTGACATGGCCAGGAAGGGCCATGGATCCTGGGGGAACCAGCCCCGCTGCCCGTCCCGCAGCCGCTCCCCCCAGCACCAGCCTAGGAGAGAACAGAGCAGGTGACATGGCCAGGAAAGGCCATGGATCCTGGGCATGCACCATTCCCCTCCCTCGGAGGTGTTGGCTAGAGGCATCCAGGGATGGCAGGGGAGGAGGTTTCTGATTTACTGCCTGTTCTGGGGGGTTTCCTCTCACTTCTGAGGCCTCTACTGCTGGTGCCGGCCACAGCCTGCACACAGGAGTCACCCCTAGGGAACACAACAGCTGCCCATGGCAGTCCCAGCTCCCTCAGCCCCCAGGACCCAGTGTCACCTGCTGGGACACAGCACCAGCCAGTGCCACAGGTATCACCAGCAGCAGAAGGGCTTCCTGGAAGTTTCTGCAATTGCTGAAATCCCAGTTCCCCAGCATCACTGAAGATTCCCCCTGCCCTGGCTCTGCTGAGGTCAGAGCCTGCCCCAGCCCCACGCTGGCCAGCACTCACCGTCCTCTTCCCCCAGCACCAGGACAACGTCTGCCTGCTGCAGGGACAGCTCGTCCGCCTCCTTGGCCAGGTAGGCACGGGTGATCTCCACTTGGCTCAGGTCTGCAGGACAGGGGACAGCAGAGACAGTGAGCAGGCACTGCCCCCTGCTCAGCTGTGACCCCCCAGCTGCCCACCCAGTGCTCCACAGCACAGTGTGCTCCATTCCCTCCTGTCCCTGCCCCTCATCCCTCCAGGCACATCAAACCTCCTCTAACAACAGCTGAAGGCATTCCTGGAATTCCACTGTGCCTCCCAGGAAATGTATTTAAGGTTAATTGCACCTGGTTACTTCACGGGAGGCAACTCCTAAGGAGCAAGGCGTGGGGTTTTCCTCTCTATTGGCAGGAGTGGAGGAGAACCAGGTAGAACCCTGGGCCTGCAAACGTTCTGGTGTAACAGGGAATCCCAGCAGAGCCAGGCTGCCCTCTGGCACACGGTACCTCCTTTGGGAGTGGGGTCAGGCTTCTCCTTCTCCCTGTGCATCAGCGCCGCGATCCACCGGGCCCGGTCACTCCTGCCAGAGGGAAAATTCATATCACAAAGATAGCAGCAATAGCTGGACATTCCCAGTAGGATGAGTGCTTTCCAGAGGAGTCAGATTGGACAAGCATTTGATCAGACGATTCAGCGTAAGGACACTTCCCAAGTGGTACGCATGGTCCAGCTGCTTGGCTTCATTTGGACAGGGGAAGCTGATACGTTATTTATATGGGAAATATAAGAGAATGGAAGGAACAGAGCCTGGGAGAAGCCTGTGCACATCTCCGTTTCTGGGAGGAGGAGCACTGGGGGGAGAGGGAGCTTTGCAGAAGCCTCAGAGGATTCCCAGGGCACCAGTTCAGCCCACGAGCCAGAACAAAATCCCAGTGTGGCACTCACAGCGTCTCTGCTGACAGCATCACCTCTTCCCGCCGGCCCTCGCTGTCCTTCTCCAGCACCACCCGGAGCAGGTGCCCGCCGGCCTTGCCGGGAGGAGGGGAGGGTGGATCTGAGCTCTCCACCTTCTCCACAGTGACCTGGTCCAGCGTGGCGTAGTTCATGACCGTGTAACTCTCCTCACTGCAGCACATATGGGATCAGCGCCTCAGCCACTTCCTGGCTCCAAGCCTGGCACAAGAGGCTCAGTAGCCATTGCCAGAGCAGCCTGGAGCTGATGGCCAGGGTGGGAAATGGCTCTGGGGACTTGCGGGCCACACACCCACCGAGGCAAAGCCACTGGTGGGACTGGGTACAAGGGACACCTTGAAAACCCAGGGAAATCTCACGGATTTCTCTGGTATGTGCTGCTCAGGAAACTGGGGTTTAATCCCGTGGCTGTTCTCCAGGGAAAGGCAGGGCCCTCCCTGCAGCCTCACCTCTTCTTCTTGGTGATGATCAGGACGTCGTTGAACAGGAAGAGGTGGCAGAGGCGGCCGGCGCCGCGGCGGAAGATCCCGGCCTCCTCCGAGAGCAGCAGGTGCAGCTCCCCCCGCTTCAGCAGCCACCGGGACACCGAGATCAGCGGGAAGGGCTGCAACAGAACCAGGGCAAGGCTGAGTTACGGCCCTCCTCACCAGCAGCAGGCAAAATCAAGGCAAGGAGTGAACCTGCAGCGACCCTGCGGTCACTTGGGATGGACACACCACACGCGTCTGAGTGTGTTTTCCAAAGGATTTTCCAGGAGGCAGGTGGGAGGTGGAGCAGCCGTGTTCCCCACTCCAGCACACCCAGAGATGCAGCCCCTGGACCCCAGCAGTGGGCGACACTGTAATGGCTTTTCTACACCCTTTAGAAACTGCCTGCATCCAACAGCCCAGCCCAGGCTTCCCAGAAGGATTCCCAGCACAGGGACCTGGCCTGCCAGAACAGGCCCCAGAAAACCTCCCACCACCCCTTCCACAAGACCTCACCTTCTTCTTCCCAAATTCCAGCTGTTTCTGCAAGGTGTACATCTGTTCTGTCCTCTCCATAGCCCGAGCTCCCTCATTGCAGCTCTTGACCAGCTGGGAAGAGAAAAACATCCCAAGGGAAGTGGAGAAGGGTCAGACTCTGAGCCCATCCATCTCCCACACCACTCCCAGCATTAGGGACTGTCCTGCTTCCCAGAGCAGGAGGGACAGACAAATCCTGGCACAGGCTTCACGCCAGGTTTGGGAAAAGGCAGTGGGATGTTCTCCTGGAGAGGGATGGCACATGGGCTCTGCCTGGAGAAGGACTCAAGTGAGCCTGCACCAAAACCAAGGAGCAACAGGAGGAGGAAGAATTAACCATCTGAGAAGAGCTCCAGGCAGGAGGATGGATAATCACACAGAGGGGAGGACTCTGCTCGGATGTGAGAGCAGGACAGACTGGGAGCAGCAGGAATGTGCTGCCAAGAGCTGCTCTTCAGGGGGATGAAAGGAAGAGTCACCACTGACACAGTGATGGCCACAGTCCCTGTGGCCCTTTGGCCTGTGTGACGGACCAATGGATGGGAAAACACTGGGAGATGAGCTCCAGGAGCATGGACAACACACAGCTCACAACTCCTGTGCTCCACACTTCCCTCTCTGCTTCATTCACTGCCCTTTGCCCATGTCCCCAAAATCCGTGGTGAGAGTTGTCCCAGGAAGGACAAAGATGGGACAAAGAGGAAAGAAGAAAAGAGGACAAGAAAAGGAACAAACCAAGATCAGATGACAAAGAAGGGAAAAGAAGTGCTCATCCAGCAGCTGTTTGGAGCAGAGGAGCCTCAAGTGAACTGGTGCTGGGAGGGAAATGAGAGGCCAGAATGGCAGTGTTGGATCAGTGCTCCAGAGGGCTGAGCTGGCAGAGGAGAGGTGGAGGGCTGGCAGCTGGGCCTCACCTTGCTGATGGCCTTCACAGCGCGGGTGGCAGCTCCGTACGCTGCCGTGCGTGCGTTTGTCTTTTGCTGGACGGTCTGGAATTCCAAGATAAGGAGCTTTAGTGATATTGCACCACAGAGAAGGGAGCATCAGCTGCTTCCCTGGGATTTCAGGATGCCACAGGTTGATTGAGCTGTTCCCAATGGTCAAAGGAAGGTTTAACAGTGCTGGCAGCTGTGAATCTGGGGGTTTCGTGCCTGCCACATGCCTGGCCACACCCTGGCCCTCAGGCCTGCAACCCACCACAGACTGGGAGCAGTTACTGGAAATCCCACATCCAGCAGCTTGGCCATTTAGAGCAGATTTCCATGAAGAATGCAACACCTGCTTACTATTCCTGGGCTGCCTGACCAGTCATCAGTCAGGACACTTGTGCCAACCCCTCCTGGGACCCAGATATGACACAGAAGAACCTCAGGTGGCTCAGATGGGTGGCACCAAGACACAAAGTGTTATTCACAAAGCTTTAAGCTGCACACCTGACACCCCCCAGAGAAGCAGATTGCTCTGGATATAAATCACAGAATCACAGAATATGCTGAGGTGGAAGGGACCCGTTAGGATCATCAAGTCCAACTCCTGGCCCTGCACAGGACACCCTAAGAATCCCACCATGTGCCTAAGTTATCCAAATGCTTCTCCTGAATACAGGAGCATCCAGGCTCAGCATCCAGGGCCCAGCTCCAGAGGGCTGGAAGCACAAGCAGAGGCTATCCTGGGCTCAGGAAACCAAAGAAGGGAATAGCAGAGTCACCTCTTCAGAGGTGCCAAGCAATGCCACTGTGTGACTACTTACATCTAAGAGCAGAGGAAGCCGTGTTACCCTCTGCATGGGCAGAATGAGAAATGAGAGCATTGGCAGGCCTCCACACTCTGGCTTCTTTTCAATTTGTTTCAAGGTCTCTTTAAATAAGGGGTTTGTGGTTCTGGAACAGGACAAGAATGCTCCATTAACTCTGTTCTTCAGTTGTCAGGATTTTCCAGCAGCTCTCCACACACAGGAAATGCAGAGCAGTGATGGCACTGCCTTGGGTGCTCATTGTCACTGCCAGGCTCAGAGTGCCCAGCTGGGCAGAAACAGGATTGATCCCACAGCAGGTGGTGGAAAAGCACCCAGAGAGAGATGGTGAGCCCACCAAAAGGTGGCTAAAGCCACAGATGTACCAACAACAGACTCAAAGTTGTCCTGGAGATGAACAGGGCCCATCTGTGTCCCTGCATGTTATCAACCTCTGCAATCCCTGGAGCCCAGAGCCCCTTGGAGGCAATTCCTCGGCCAGCCCAAGCCCTGTACTCACAGCAGCTTATCCAGTGTCCTGTGTTGATAGACTTCATTGGAGCAGTAGCTGATGTAGGGGTTGAAGTGTTTTGAGGCGTGTTCTTCCACGATGTCGCTGATGTCAGGGATCAGGAGGTGTTCCTGGTGTCGCTTCTCCAAGTCCTCAAAGAAGCTGAGGAAAGAATTTAAACGATCTCACCCCATGACTCACTAGGGCTGGACAAACTGAATGTTCCCACTGCAGCTCTTCCCCAGTTTTCCCAGAGGAGCTGGGGCCTGGATGCCTTCTGGCAGGGCAGCTCCAGCCGCAGAGACACCCACGCCTTCCCCAGAGGCACAGGCTTCCTCCATTCCTGCACGGGATCCCTCCTCCACCTCAGCCCTCTGTGAGGTTTAGTTTCTGCCCCATCGGGAAGCCACAAGCCCTCAACCCCCCCACAGCCATTCCCAGGGCTGCTGCATCCTCCTCCTGCTGCTTTCCCACACGGACACAGCTCACCCAGCACCGGCTCCTGAGGTGTTTCCTCCCCACCTCCCAGGCAGTACCTTCAGCAATCCAAGGGACGGTTGGTTTGACACTACAAATAAACAGCTCAGAGTGCCCTCCCAGGCCTGCCTGGTCCCAGCCCTTTGCCTCACTTGCCTCGTGCTGACTGTCAGGATGTCACTGATGTTGGAGAAGAGGTGGTGGTGCTCTGTCTGAGTCATGGTCTCCTTCAGCTCCTCTGACCTCATGAAGTGGCCCACCAGGATGCTCAGGCTGTGCATGTAGGAGTACTCAGAAGTGATGATCTCAAACATTGCCTAGAAAAAGCAGGGCAGGGAAGATACAACAGCATGAACTGACTGGACAAAGCTGGGAATTAATTGCTAAATCTTATTTACAGTCGTTTGGCACAAAGCCACTGGAAATAACTTGGCTCCGTGTTGGTTCTCTGCGTCACCTCATGCATGGCCTGGCCAACAGCAATAACCCCAAGTGTGTTTTAGGACACTCAAGACTAAAACTGTGAAACTCAGTCCTAAAATTGTGAAACTCAGTCCTAAACCTGTGAAAAGCCACAGCATGAATATGTTTTCCCTTCCCATCAGCGTCCAATGGTGCTGCCTGTTTCCCCACCAATTTGTGCAGGTGAACCCTCCCAGCACTGCCCAGTCCTGGAGCAGCTGGAAGCAGCAGCACCATGAGCTGAGCTGAGCCCAGCTCCACCTGGAGCCGACCCTGACAGAGCCATGTGTGTCCCACAGCCTTTGGTGCCTCTGCTGCGCTCCCGGGCACGTCCCAGGCCTCCCTCACCTCCTGCCGCTTGCGCTCCTCGGGGGAGATCCTCTGCAGGATGCCGGATTCCAGAACCTGTGAAGAGCCTGGGATGAGCAGGAACCGTGGTCCTTGCACGCCCTCTAGTGCGGTCTGGGGCTGTGTCAGCCACCCCACGGCCCATCCCACCACCACACACCGTAACACAACATCACCAGCACCACACACCATCACACACTGTAACACACCATCACTCACTATCACACACCAGCACAAACCATCACACACACCATTACGCACCATCACAACCCATCACACATCATCCCACACGAGCACAAACCCATTACAACCCATCACATACCATCACAACCCATCACACACCAGCACACACTATCACCACTGCCCATAATCACTCACTCCTGCATCACCCACCCTGCCATTAGCCAGCCCCCCAGCCCCCAGCAGCTGGCTGCTGCCACTCCCTGGATGACGAGGACTCACCCCACAGTCCACAGGGAAAGCCCAGGAAGGAGCACCTGCCTTCCCCTCAGCTGTGGGTGAAGCCCAACCACAGCAGCACCACCTGCACCAACGGCTCTGGGCGGACCCTGCACGTCCCAGCCAGGGCTGGACAGCCCAGAACATCCCAGTGCAAGGACTAACACTGTGGAATGATCCCTTCACAGCTCTTGGACCCTCTGGGCTGCTGCCCCTACCTCTGGGAGCTGGCTCCAGGTCACCTGGGCCGGGCGGTAGCTCTGCACCACGATAGCGGCGCCCAGAGGGGACGGCTCCTCTGGCAGGGACTCCTCCAGCAAGTCCTCGTCTGACTCATGGCTCACAGAGTTCAGACCTCTCTCACGGATCTCCTGATACAGCCGGGGCTCTGCGGAGGAGAAGACACGAGGTCAGTTCAGCAGCACTCCCAGCCAAGGCCCACGGCTTCCCTTCCCACCATGGCTGCCTTGCCCTGCTGGCCATGAGCCACAAGCGCCAGCGAGCCCAGGCCAGAAACTCCCTGACGAGGTTGGACTTTGCACTGCACTGATTACCCAGCAGCTCCTGCTCCCAGCAGCCTCCCACAGCTCTCCCATTTTCCCTGGGAGCCATCCAGCTGTGAGCACGGCAGCAACTGGAGCGTTATCTGCCCCAGGAGTGGGGAAGCAGGGCAGCAACGCTCCTCCTGCTTTGGGGAAACAGAGACAAAAACCACGGCCCCAGGCCATGGACAGGGAGCAGCAGAGTGGGGAAGGCCTTGCAGGGATTTGCTTGGCTGAGGCAGAGGGGACAGGGGCTGGGAGCACTCACGGTCCTTGAATGAGCCACCGCGCTTCTGCACCCGCTTCCTCCCGAGGGTTCTCTGCAAGGGCGAGAGGAGAGCCTGCTGTGGTTACCACACTTCTGAGGGCCTGGGAGAACTCCTTCAGGAAAAGGGGGAGTTTACCTGTGCCAGTCAGCCCACACCACCCTGTTCTTTCAGCCTGGCTTTTGGCTGAGCTCTGTTTGCCTTATCCAGGTGACTCAGCTTTCACCTCCCATAATCAGGGTCATGCTCGGAACCATTCTGTACCTGCACTGCTGCTGTCAAATCTCTCTCACACCTGGACTTTGCCTGCTCTGGAGTCTCCCTTTCCCCAGACGTGCTTCACCCATGTTTGTGTACGACTGGAGCCGCTCTCCCGGCCAGCCCCACCCTGCAAACATCCCACAGCTGCCTGCCAAGAGGCCAGCTCCACTCCCCACGAAAGCCATGTCAGCTGTTCCGGGGCTCTCCAGGGACCTGCAGCATCTGCTGGTGACACGGAACTTCGCAAGGCACCAGTCACGACACCAGGCTCAGCAAACTAGCTCCAGCACTGACCGGAGCCATGGGCACTGCAGCTCTTCTGTCACCACCAGCAAAGCAGGACCCCATCCCTGCCTGACAGGGGTGACAGTGGGTGCTAAACCCACCTTGCTCCTGCCTGGGCTGCGGTCGGGCAGGGCACTGCCATCCTCGGACACGGGCTTCAGTGAGGGAGTGGCCTTGGCTGGCTCCAGCTCTGTGCCCAGGCCCTTCATGGCCGCGCGGTAGGACATGTTCCTCAGGTTGCGCTTGAGGGCCCCTCCGCCATCATCCTCATCCTCTGCCTCCGGGGCCAGGATGGGGACAGCCGCCCACTTCGGGTCGGGGCTCAGGGGTTCCCGGCTCGCTCCGAAGCTCTGGTGCCGGGAGGGGCTGCTCTTGGGCTTGGAGGAGATGGCCAAACTTTTGGGGATGAGCTGCTGCGTCCCCACCTTCATTGCGGCTGGGCTTTCTGTGCTGAGGACAATGCGACGGGGCTCGGCCGAGGTGGGGGAGGCCAGCGGTGACAGCGGGCTGGCATTGGGAGCCGTGGTGGAGCTGCGCTTCCCAGGGGCACAGCTCGGGCTGGGGGGCTCCGGCCGCACTGGGTGGCATCGGTTCTCCAGGAGCGACGTCTTGTCATCCACAGAGGTACCAGAGGGGTTCCGAGACATGGCGGTGGCCCAGGGGAGCAGCAAGCTGAGGAGGACAGGCAGGCAGACAGACAGACAGACAGGTGGCTGAGCACCTCCCAGTAAGGCAGCAGGAATTTACGCTGAGCCACGGGACCTTGGGACAGTGCAGGACTCGGCCTCTGCCTTCCCAGGGTGCTCGGCAGGCAGGGCCTGTATAGACACACTGGGGATGCTGTCACTGCCCGCGCTCCTCGCGGGGCCACCCGTGTGCCAGGGCCAGGCTGGGGATTCCAGGACGTGGTCAGGAACCAGGAGGGGCCTGGCACCGGGAGCGGCCCGGCACCGGGAGCAGCCTGGTACCGGGAGCAGCCCGGCACCGGGAGCGGCCCAGTACCGGGAGCGGCCCGGCACCGGGAGCGGCCTGCTACCGGGAGCAGCCCGGTACTGGGAGCAGCGTGGCACCGGGAGCGGCCTGGCCGTGCCTCAGGCACCGGGCAGGCTCAGACCTGAGCCAGGCAGGCCTGGAGCCTCACCGAGCCCCGCTGCTGCCACACCTCCGTATCCCCTCAGTCCCCTTTGGGGCGCTGCCAGCCAGCACAGCCAGCCTGCACCCTCCTCAATGCCACCCCTCCCGGGCTGTGGAATCCCCGGCGGCGCCTGGCCGTGAACCCTGTGCTCCTCCAAGCTCGTACCTGCCCCAAACCGCGCTGAGGGGCGGCTCCACGCCGCCCACAAAAACACCTGCCCCAGTCCCTGGGGCTGCCCAGCCGGGGTTAAGGTCACTCATCCCCTCCTGTGCCACCCACAGAACTGTGCACCTAGGGAACTCTGCCCCTACAGAACAGACAGAGAGTTTTATGCCCTCTGCCTGTTACATAACTCCAGGAGAAGCTGTGGTTTAATTCTCCTCAACTGAGATCCCACTGTGCGCCAGGGCCATCTCCAAGCTCTTTCAAAGATCAGGAAACAAACCAAGGCTGGACGGTGCTTTTCCCTGCATGAATGACTGGCAGGAGGACAGCACCGACCCATCAACAACAGCTCATTTGACAGAGATGCTGCTCATTCCACTGTCCTCAGACGCGGGACACAGGCTCTGTGTCCAGAGGTCTGCCAAGTGTCCTGCGGATGAGGGAAGTGCCACATTTCCCTTTTAACCCCATCCTGGCTGAGGGTGAAGCTCATCCTAAGCCCTTGTGGCAATGAACAGGCCTGAATCCAGAGGGTCTGGGGGCCGCAGCATCCACTGCTCTCGGTGCTGGGGTGGAGGGAGGCTCGGTGGCCACACAGGGCATCGACCCTTCGTGTAACTGCCCCCGGTGGCACAGGCACCGTAACTCGGTACCTCCATCCCTGCGTGCCCAGGGCTGGCAGCACGGCAGGATACAGCCCCGGGAACCACCCAAACCCCTCTGCCATGGACCCAACCGCCCCCCGGCATCGCTGGGCACTGCGACCCTCGGGGACAGCGGGGACAGAGCCGCGGGAGGACGAGCCCCGGCTGCGCCTCGGGAGGGACGGGACAGCCGGTCCCCGCCGTCCCCTCCCCGGAAGGCGCTCGGCAGCCGCTCGCTTGGGGCCGCCGACCGCACGGCTGCCCGGAAGCCCTGGTGCCGGTCCCGGTCCCGGTGCCGGTCCCTCCCCGGGGTCCCCGGTCCCTCCGCAGCGCCCCCGCCCCGACCCCGCCACGCCCGCACCTACCCGCGCCCCTCGGAGCCAGCGCGGCGGCGGCGGGGCGGGGAAGGGATGGGAGGGACCGGGACGGGATGGGAGGGACCGGGGCGGGACTGGGGGAGGGGCCGGTCCAGCCCCCGAGGCCGTGCCGGGTTGGAGGTGCGGCTCGGAGCCGCAGGCGGAGTTCCGCACATCCTGGGTCCGAGGACCGCTCTGCTCCCTGCCGATCCCCGTCCCGGGGTCGTCCCGGCTTCCTAGGGGTGAAAAATTAGTTAAGCGTCTCTAGAAACAGTGTTCTGCTGCTTCTTGATGAGTCTTAAGCAGGTGTTTGCGCGGAGAGTCGCTGCCGGCTCCTGGGCTCTCGGCATTCCCCGTTCCCTAAAGCCGCCTCTCAAGGTCACTGAAGGCGAGGGGATTATTCGGTGTCGTTCTCCTGTCACGTTAACGGGTGACAAACGAGTGTGCCCCGGCTGTCCTCGGGGTTTGGCCGACACACGCTCGGTATTTCAGCAGCCCAGGGACTGTCTCTTGCTACAGGCACGTCTGATGCTCGCTTTAGTTGAGTCTTCAGCGGTCAAAGGTAACCTCAGGCGATCCCTCCAGATGCACAAAACATCAGTTTCAGCTGCTTTTGAGTGCTGCAGCTACTGGGAAAGAGGATCTGAGGGTCAGGGTGCTGACAGCTGCCCAATAACCCAGCTGCCCAGTAGGGCTCAACAGTGCTCTGTGTATTTACTGGGAACAGACTATTCCTTGACCTTCTCTTTTGCCCTCCTGTTCTGCTCCTCCCCATCCCGCAAATGGGGCCTTTTTCTCACTTGTTTGTGGTGAATCTCAAGCACTTTGTGCATGACAAAGTCCACTTGTCAGCAATATTCTTTTAAATGCCTCTGTTCTCTCCACTCCGGGGCCTGCCTGACAATCGCCCCATTATCACAGCTTTCTTATCCCATGGATTTTTTATCCTTTCCCTCCGGGGCTAATAAGGAGAAAGGCTCCAGAGAGAAGAGGGCTCCTACTCAAGGGTTCAGCTCCGACTGAAAACCCTCCCGATCTCCGGGGAAGGGCCATTATCCCGAATGTGGGACACCATCATCTGGTCACCATGAATGACTTTTTGAAGTGAGGCCATTCATCAGTTGTGTAATGGGGTTTTTAGCTCAAAGACCCGGCTTTCAAGTCATTTCTGCTCCCAGGGTCCCCTGGAGCTGAACCATCTGACTGCTGTCACTGGGTAGCTCACTTGCTCTGTGCTCTGGTTGTGAAAGGAAATATGGTGACATTTTCCACCAGCTCACCGATGCCCCATCCCAACACCTTCTCCCACCCAGGACTACTCTCACTCCTTCCTGTGCAAGCATCCCGTCCCTTTAGTGGGATGTAAAGCACCTGCTTTGCCCTGGGGAAGCCTCAAGTGCTGTGTCCAGCGCTGGGGACCTCACAACAAGAGACACATTGAGGGGCTGAAACATTTCCAGAGAAGGGCACAGGGCTGGGGAAAGGGCTGGAGAAATCCTGTGAGGAGCAGCTGGCGGGGCTCAGTCTGGAGAAAAGGAGGCTCAGGGGGACCTTCTGGCTCTGCACAACTCCCTGACAGGAGGACAACAAGGGACAGGATGAGAGGAAACAGCCTCAAGTTGTGCCAGGGGAGGTTCAGGTTGGACATAAGGAAGAATTTTTTAATGGAAAAGGTGGCCAGGCATTACAAGGGGCTGCACAGGGAGGTTTGGAGTCCCCATCCCTGGAGGTGTCCAAGGAATGCCTGGATGTGGCACTCAGTGCTCTGTTCTGGGTGACAAGGTAGGGATCGGGCACAGGCTGGACTGGATGGTCTTGGAGGGATTTTCCAACATAAATTATTCTGTGATTCTGTGATTCTGACCTCAGCAGCAAGTGGGGTGGCTGTAATATAATTTTTTGAAACACTTTTGCATATTACAAACCCTCCACAGACACAACATCAGATTCCACAGGTACAGCAGAGCAGCAGAGCCAGACAGTGACACACCCAGTTGCTGGGGACATGCTCCATGGTTATTCCATGAAAAGAAGCTCACAGGACCACTGCTTATAAAAGCACACAGGTTTATTGCATATCAATCTCATGTATAAATTCATTGTAGCATTGGAAAGATTACATTTGGTATACATTCCTATTCTACAGCATTAACCTCAAAATCAGCTTTTTCTATTCATTATTTTAAAGGAATTTCTCTACACAAGTACATTTGTCTTTTATCACAAGCATCAAAATGAAATTTGCAAAATTGCCTTTTTTTTCTTAATTATTTTCTACACTTCATATCTTTTATTTCATTATGCTCCCAACAAAGCGATTCCATATTAATTAATAACTGCCAACACTTTTTCTTTCTTCCTTGGCAGTTCGAGGCTTCGAGCCTCGGACGCAAAATCTAATCACATATACAATAAGTGCATCTACGGAATTTTTTTCTTTTTAATAAAAATTTCACAAACGGACACAATAATGACTGCTAAACACAAGTCATGCACAGTTTACTTATAAACATAACAGAAGCAATATACAATCAAGAATGATATGGAACAAGCACCATCCTCTTTCTCAATGTTTTTTAAACATTATATGAAAACCAGACATTTACAATTGATTTAAAAAACACTATACAGGTCTAAAGGAAAAAAAATCCAACCTAAATCATATCTGTATTGTAACAATGGGAAAAGGAATGACATAGGATGCACAGATTTATGATTCTTGCAAGCACAATATATATATGTTTTAAATTACATCTTCTGCAGGCTGGAAATGACATCAGGGCAAAACATCTCTTGCTTTGAAGAGAGCAACGAGAATGTAAAATACACTGAGAATTACTTTCAGAATTACTTTGTTCACATGTGAATTGCACATTTGGAAAATCAAAGCTGCCTTTTTTTTCTTTTTCGTTCTTTTTTTTTTTTATTTTTTTTTTTAAATTTTTTTTCTTTTTAAAATTTCTTCTTCCAAAGTGGTAATAAGAATTAACGACAGAAGAAAGAGAAAAAAAGAACCTCGGAATCATTCAAGAACGTTTTAGTCACAGTTTCACTCAACACTACGGAGAAGTTTCATGGCTTTGTGAGAACACTACTGACCACCGGCGAGGAGCAGAGGGTTTTGCCCTTGTGTTGCCAGCACTGACCCGAGCAACGCCGCTCCTGCCCTCGGGGACGGCCCTGCCACCGCGGGCAGGGCCCCCCGCGCTGCCCCCCGGCCCCCGCCACACACACACACAGAGTACAGCACGGAAAAACCCAGTGGAAAGTCAGCAGATTGACCTGGGCGGGGGGCACGGGGGCTCACGATCCAGTGCTTTGATGCTTAGAGTCAAACTCGTTCACCTCATTGTGCAAGTGCTTCCCAAAGGCTCCGTCCGCGCCACGGCAGCGAGGAGCCGCTTCATGAGCGGCTACTGAGCGTCTAAGTGCTGACTGGGGAGAGGGCAAAGCTTCCTCTGCACTGTCCGAAGGAGGACAGGACCCCAGCTGGGTGTTTGTCCCGGAATCAGCTGAGCACACCCGGCTGGCATTCGCTGTTCAGCCCCGTCTGGGTTTGGGCTCTCGCCCATCGACGTCCCCGTGGCGCCCGGCGAGGCAGGACCTGGTGGTGTGGGACACCTTGAAAAGCTCCCACCCAGAGCAGCCTGAGCACCAACAGGCACGGCCCAGGGAAGAACCCAGCACCCCAGCAGGAGAACTGGGTGCCTCAACGTGTCCTGCAGGACTTGGCACCTCAGCACATCCCATGGGAGAACCTCGGCACATCCCATCAGAGAGCTCCCAGCTGTCTGCACCAGCCACAGCAATCACACCAGGGCCAACCACCGTCTCTGAGCTGGTGGGAGGCAGGGAATGCACAGACACCAGACCCACGTCCTCTTCCCTGACCAGCTCAGGCAGGAAGATCCAGCTCTGGCCAAAGCGAGAGCCCTTCACGGAGCACCAACACTTCAGCCCAGAGCAACTCCCAGCCCCACCTGACCATTCCAAAAATCCCCAGGGCTTCTCCTTCTTTCCTCTATGCTGTTGTGGCTGTGAAAATACTTTAAATAAATAGATCCTACACAAAGCTCTGGGTTTATAACACGCTTGGAGCAGTGCTACCGGACACACTGCAGCCACTTCCCATCCCTGCCACCCTCACCTGACCCCGAGCACAGCGTGTCCATGGGGTTGGACACCACAGCTCCACATCTCACCAAGCCAGCAGTGCTCCGATGGCAGAACGTCCTGGACACAGCCAGGGAAACAGCCTTGAAAAGATGAGATTCTCTGCTAAAGCAGCAAAACGGAACCTCCACACCTGCTGTGAGCTGCAGCACGTTTCAAGTGCAATCCAATGAAAGGTAGAGATTAACAGAGGTTCAGTGAGGCTTCCTGTTTCTTTATCTTAATGGGAAGAATTGAAACTTGTAATCAGTGCTAAATTAAAGGAGTTGGGAGATCCTACACCACAAGCTAGAGAAAACGGGGAGAAAACTGAATTAGGAAATATGAAAAGAAAAAAAAATCATTTAATGATTTTAAACCCTATATTTTTAATGTCCTCAATTCCTGGCTGGATAATGCCTCCCCATCCCTGGCCAGGGGCCCTCAGGAGATCCATGGAGAGCCAGGATGAGCCTGGGGAGGGGGATGGCAACAGCGTGAGCTCAGTTGGAGCAAGGACCTGACCAACTGCTTCTGGAGTGACACAACTGGCAGCAGGGCTGAGAGAGGGACAGGGAGACCATAAATACCCCAAATAAATCCCCACAGTAACACTTGCATTCCTTAATACTGGTCCACACTTTGGTGTCCACCTCACTGCCACTCCCTCTGCTGCTCTGTCACCTCCCTGTGCTGTGGAGTGCAATGCTGACCTGCCCTAAGGTTTCTTCAAGGATGAACAAACCATGATCAGAGCACACAAACACTCACTGCTGCCCTCAGATCCTGTTCCAGCACAGCAGGCAGTGCCACAGGCCCTGCCAGAGAGATGCTCAGACAGGTGATTTGCTCCGAGCAGCTGCCAGGACTCACAGAGCTGCAGCTGGAATGCGACAGGATGGATCTATCCCCATGTTTAAGGCTATTTCCCTGTTCTCCTGGAGCAGGGCCATCGAGGCAGAGCATCTCCACTGGCCTCCTCCCTCTCCTCCTCCTCCTCCTGTGCTGCTCCCTATCACTGGAACCTTCCTCCAATGCCCCAGGAAGTTCAAGGCAAAGGGAAGCCGAGGGATGATTGTCTGGAGAATCGGCAGCACCACTGGCAGCACTGACTGGGGTCATTTGGCACACGGACCAAATCTTCCTGCTCCCTGCTTATCCAACATCCAACCTCAACAACACGATTTTGGTCCTTCACTACATACTTCTATTAACATGATTTCTTCACAAGAATGATATCTAATGTAAAAAAAAAAATACTGTTAAGGAAGAAATAAAATAAGAAAGGAATTAGCCCAAAATTACAAGTTATATACAGATTAAAATAAATTCCATCAGGAAAAGAAAGAATTCTTTTATTATTTTCAGTTGGCCCCTGTGGGAATAATTTAAAGGCCGAGTGCCTGGGCAGGGCTGTGCTGCAGCCTCTGGAGTGGGGATGGGATGGGACAGGAGGGGACAGGGCTGTCCCTCTCCTCAGAGGCAGGATTCCTCTGGCAGTGTCGGCTCTCGGGCTCCGCCTGCCCAGGAGCTTTGTGCAAATACATGAAGCAGTTCGGTCACACTGCCTGGTGCTCTCAGAACCTTGGGCACTTTCACAGGATGTTGTGGAAAACCAAAAAGGGGAGGGTAAATTTTCTTGGAAAACACACTGGTGCTGCTAATTTACCTTTTGTTCCCTCTGTACCAAAGCCACCCTGGATGTTTCCCTGTGGGGGCACTCTGAGGCTTCCCAAAACCAGCCTCACGTGTGCTCTTGGGTGCACAGCTGACCTGCAAAGGTGTCACACCCAACCCTGACTCTGCTTTGCACAAGGAGCTGGTTCCATTGTTTTGGCCTGCTGGAATGAGGCTTCCCACACTGGGCTGGCTCAGAACCTTCCATCTGCCCTTTTCCGTGGCTTTCCTAACCATTCCATAAAGGAATGTCTTCTCCACTTTCCCACTCCAACAGCAGATGGGAATTGCAATGGAGAACGGCACAAAGCCCACAGAATTTCTGGAGGCTGCTATGTATCAGTAGAGAAGATGAAGTTTTGAAGTGATTTGAAATCACTCATAAAATCTCTGTGAGCAATTTTAGAGTTGGAGAGACAACTGGATTCTTATCTCTGTGCTTGGGCAGAGCTCTGCACCCCTCAGGCTGCTGGAGCACAGGAAGGTTCATCGATCTACTTAAATTACAGACCAAGCGGCAGCGGGCGGCGCAGAGGGAAAACCAGGCTGAAACAGCGGTGTGAATCAGAGATCTGTGCCACAGATACCATCAGCACGGGGTGATGTCACCCTGAAAGCCCCGGGAGGTGACACACGAGCAGACAGACGTGTCCGAGCTGCCCTGGGTGAGGTGAGGCTTGCCCAGAACATGTTTCCTTATGCACGGCTGGGGAAGGCTTTACCCCGTGACCTCTGTGCTTGGGGAAATCCAAGCATTTCCAGGAGCTCCAGCACCCTGGCTGGCTCTGTCCCAGACACTCCCAGCCCATGCTGGGCTCACAGGTACCAGGAGGGGCATGGAGCTGTCCCAGCCTCGCTCAGGGCACAGCTGAGTGTCCGTGTGACACATCTGTCACCTCAACCTCAGCACTGTTCCAGGCTGGAGATGTCTCATCTGGCATCTGCATGTGGCTCATGATGCCTGCAGGCAACGTGGCCTCACCTTGGAGGAGCTTTGCACTGTGCCGGTGTTTTGCTGGGAACAAAGGACAGAACGGTGGGAGCGCAGAATTCCGAATTCTTTTGTGGGGTCAGTTAAATGGGTTGAATTTGCCTTTCCCTGGTATTACTCCGGTGGCTGTGTCACAACTGCACCAGGGACAGGTCACACCTGGCTCTCTTCCCTTGGTGCTTCACCATTCAGCTGGATGGGAAGGAAATGCTGCTGCGGGGTTCCAAGCTGTCATTCCTGCTCAGGCTGCGCTGGCTCAGTGACACCGGTTTGGAAGGTTGGAGGGGCCAATCTTTGATTGCACTGTTGCAATTCATGTCTTGCTTGTGCTATTCCTACAGGCTGTGAAATCCTTGGGCTGCTTCAGGGTTATCCAGTTTGGGAGAGGTTCATTCTGATAAATTAGAAAGGAAAACTCTGGAGAGATAAAAATGCAGGATGTGTAGGTCGGATGTGACAGGTTTCCTTCTCAGCCCAAAGTCCAGACGACTCCCTGAGGCCCTCTCATCCATCTTCTGCTCGCTGGGATTTTGCTGGGATGGCTGCAGCACCACTGCTGCCTCGCCTGGGCTCCGGCCAGTGCCTTGTGGACCTCTCAGAGGTGGTTGATGGGGTTAAAGGTCCCCGACTCTGAAGCTGCTCCTGCCATGTCCAACCAAGCCCCCAGAGAGTTCTGGGAGGACGTGTGGAGGGGAGCGTTCTCAGACAGGGACAGCATCATTGCATAAGCCTGGGGGAGAGAGGGGTGTGAGGACACAGTGAGAACACAGGATGGAGAAACACTTTGTGTAAAACACAGCATCACCTAACCCTGCACACCTGGGTCAGCAGCATCCTCTGAGCTGGCCTGAACTCACATCCACGCTCTAGGATGGCACCCACCACTCCAGATACCAGATTTCTCATGGTTTATAGGGACAGTCAGGAGACACCATCATTCCCACTGGCTTTCACAGGATTGAACCCATCCTGCCCTGTCCTGTGCCCAGTCACGAACCTCCACATGATTGCAGGCTCTGCTCCCAGGTGAAAGCAGCTGTTACTGGGGCTTGTTCCTAAAAAAAGCAAATCCCCAGACAAGCCAGTAGCTCAGTGAGGCTGGGCTGGGGCAGCCCTGGGAATGGGGCAGTGATGCCCAGTGGGAAGTGGTGAGCAGCTGCTCATCCTGACTCGATGCCTGGCCTGGCCCCACTGGTGATGCCAAGGTGGGTATTTAGGGATATGGAATTCTCATTGTGCCCAGGGTGGGATTATTGCTGCAGTGAAACCCTTAAAGGTGTCTGCTGAGACAAATGCAGCGAGACTTGTTTGCCCTCTAACAAACTGCTGGTTTCTCGTAACCTGGCTGCTCTGCCTCCCCCAGGACACAAGGTTTGTCTCACACACCTCTGTGTCCTTCCACAGCCCACGAGTGATGTGAGGGCTTAGACAGAAGATAACCTCACAGAGCAGAGGGGAAAGCCAATGTCATTGTCAACCACGGCCTGAAAAGGGGAGGACACTTCCCCACCCTCCCTGGCCCAGGGAAGAGGTACAGTTCTGTGGTTTTGTGGACACACATGCTTCTAAAATTGCTTAAAATTAAGCCAGAGGAGTGCTGTGCTGCTCACACAAAGGTTTCACATTACCTGCCAAAAGATGGGTCAAATTATGTAAGTTGCTTATTGTGATTCAAGTGTAAAACAGAGTCAAAACCCAAAAATACCCTCCCTGATCCAAGCACAGGGTGCTGCTCCCAGGGTGGTACATTGGGAAAGAGCAAACTGCTCCCAAAGAGTTAGTGCATTTGGGATGTTAGTGACAGGACACAGGCAAGAGGCAGGCAAGTGGCTTGTGTTTAAATGGGTGTCACCCCAAAAAACTGCTGTGCTCTCTCTTTCAGCAGCCCCTCCCCAGCCTCACTACTGGCACCCACTATGAAGGAGGAGAAAAATTTCCCAAGTTTTGGGTGTGATGCTAAATCAAAACTCATGTTCTGAGTGGTGGCAGCACTAAGCTACTGCTCTGCTGGACTATTTGAAATAGATTTTGGGATAAATTCTGTTGCTTGAGGGTCAGAAAGGGCCTTTGAGGTGAGAATTGTGCTCATCCCCCACCAGGGGCTGTGTCCTCTCTTCAGCTCAGCCTGCTGAGGTAACTTCACTGAACAGTTATTTTGTGAGAATCCTTGTGGAGGGACTAAGAGATCAACTCCATAAACCCAGACTGGGTATTTTGGCTAATGAAAAAACAGAAAGCACACACAGACCTGCCCCAAACCTCCAGATTTTTCTCAGAACTCCAGTAATTCTGAGAGTTTTTAATGGTTTTTGGTGGGTCTAAACTCGTCTGGCTCACAGGGTTGGGGTCTTTCTTTTCCATTTTCTGGTTCACTTTTAGAAATCAAGGAGATAAACAAGGAGATCCTCTAGACATGCTGGGTTGCAAGTCCTGGAAATATTATTATCTTTGACACCTGTTTTAACCAAACCTGAGGGTACTTTGTTGCTGTTTCTGCAGACCAAACCTCAGTGGTTACTGACAGAAGAGCCACCCCAAAGTATAAATAAATAAGGAGTTATAAAAACATTTATACAGACAGATAAAAACACACAGATGCCTCTCTCATCCTGTATAGCCCCATTCTCCCTGCACAGGCTGAGATGAATCCATCTGAAGGTGATGCCCACTCCCTTCCTCCTCTATTTCAGTTTAGTTGCATCAAGACACATTTATGTGTGTTAGAATTCCCGCTGGAGAGGGGGAATAACCCGCTGGAAGGGGAAAATAACCCTTGGCTAGAGGAGGCCAGCTGCTCCCTAATCCTGCTGTGCACGCTGGCAGCAAGCTAGGAAAACGTTCTGGATATACCCACCTGGTTTTTAGCCTGCCTGTACAGAGTCTGTTTTATTGCCTCAGAGTCTAAGGTGGAATTAAACACATCTTTAACTTCAAATGCTTCCTCGGCTGCTTTGCGGAGATCCAGCCCCTTCCCAAAATTCGGCATCTGCTCCAAATCTAACAGGCCGGCTTCGTCCTCCTCAATACACCTGTACCAATGACCAGGGGAAGGGGTGACCTGTGTTAGCTGGTCTGGCCCAGAGGCTGCATGCACCACCCACGGGGGCTCACCAGCCACATGCGTGAAGGGACGGACAGACGGACACGGAGATGACACGGGATGGGAGGAGCGAGGAAGAAGTGGAGAGCAACAAGCAGCAGCTGCCTGAGGTTCTGTCTGAGGTCCTGCACCAAAACCAGTGGTGCTCTCAAGCTGGGTAAGGCATCACTCAGTGTTGTGCGACTTTTGCTGCGAATACTCCCAGAAACCGGGGCAAACTGCAGCAAAACCAGAGCTGAACCTGTGCTATGTGCAGCAATCTTCCATTTTGAAAGTGTTCAGACATGGCCTGGCCTTGGGGGAAAAATTCTTCACTTTTTATAGAATCACGGAATCTGGTTTGGGTTGGGAGGGACCTTAAAGATCGTCCTGTTCTACCTCCTGCCATGGGCAGGGACATCTTCCACTATCCCAGGGTCCTCCAAGCCCCGTCTAACCTGGCCTTGGACACTTCCAGGGATGGGGCAGCCATGGCTTCCCTGGGCAGCCTGTGCCAGGACCTCTCCACCCTCACAGGGAAGAATTTTTTCCCAATATTCGACCTAAACTTCCCCTCTTTCAGTTTGAGCCCATTCCCCCTTGTCCTGCCACTCCAGGCCCTTGGAAACAGTCTCTCTCAATCTTTCTTGTAGCTCCCTTCCAGACACTGGCAGGCCACAATGAGGTCACCCCAAAGCTTCTCTCCTCCAGGCTGAACAACCCCAATTCTCTCGATTTTTCCTCCCAGCAGAGCTGCTCCATCTCTCTGATCATCCTGGTGCCTCCTCTGGACTCTCTCCATCAGCCCCAGGTCCATCCTGTGCTGGAACCCCAGAGCTGGGGCAGCTCTGCAGGTGGGGTCTCACCTGGGCAGGGCAGAGGGGCAGAATTCCCTTTTTGCCAGAGCTCTGAGAACTCCACCTGAAGCCAAGAATATTTTGCTAGAATTCAAATGGCCAGAGCAGCACCAAAGGCATTACAGAGATGCCTCTTCCCTTGCCCTGACCAGAGGCTTGGAGAGAAAAACATCTGCTGAGCTGTGGTACCCTGAAAACTCTGGGCTTTTTGTCTGTTCTCCTGATCCAGGCTCCCCAGGCCTTGGATATCACCCCAGACTCTCCTTGCAGTCCACTTGTCTCGTGTCCCCCCCATGGTGAAATGGAATCTGGAGCGAAGGTTTGAGTCAAACCAGAGGCATGGCATGGCTTGGAGAACAAACCCACAGCACTCACGATGCACCACGGGCACGGGCAGGGGGCTGAGCCCCTCCGGGGGAACGGCCCCTCACCTTCGGCTGTGCTCAAAGCTCATGGTGAGAGACGTGGGCTCCTCATCCTCCTCATCCTCGAACGCTCCCCGCGGCTCCGCCGTGGGCGACGCCGCCTCGTCCTGGGACTTCCCCGTCAGGCTGTCGTCGTCTTCCTCTTCCAGTTCTTCGTCCTCATCGTCCACGTCTTCTGTTTTCTCGTTTGCCAATCCATGGCACTGGGAATTGCCATCAATATCCTGGATTTCTGGCCTGAAATATTGTGTTGAAGGGGAGGGAGAAGAAGAAGAGTAAGAAAGAAGAGGAAAAATAAGGTGGCAAATGTTTAAGTTATATATTCCCACTGGAATGCCAGACTTTGATAATGTTATACATAGATGTGGACACAGAGACACATTTATATACAAATATGTTATTTAAAATGTGACAAAGAAGAAAACCAGTGTGCTTCAGGCATTTAAAAATTACCCTTCACTGTTCCTAAGGGCCAATAACCATGCTGAGAATATACCAATCCCAAGGCTTTTTGAACTACAAATTTGTGTAGTCTGGATTTAAATGCTGGTTTTCATCTCTTAAAATTTAACATCTGTGGGACAAGCAGCCTTCCTCCTTCTCTGGGCTCTGTCCTCCAACAATTTCCCTTCAAGCAACCAGGAGGAGGAAACTTCTACCAGCCAGTCTGAATTCCCTCCTGTATTACTCTGCTGTTCATGCTTGTCCTGTCAGCAGACAATTTTATTTTCTTCCCTACCTTTTATCTGCTAATGCTGACGCTTGATTCATCTCGCTATTTGCAATAAAATTTCTGATTTCTGAGAAATAGGAATCCTCTTTTTCATCTAAAAGTGCATGGTTGTCTGATTCCGAGTTGGGGGAGGAGGCGCTGGTCCCGAGGTGGTTGGTGATGACTCCGGAGTGCTGGCTCACTGCAGGGCAGCAACAAGGAAGGACAACAGGAGAGAAACAGGAGACTTCATCAGGTATTGGCAAGGACATGGTTATGAGGAAACATAAAGGAAGAATGTTCTCAACAGCCCTCTCTCTTTATATTAATGATTTAATACTCAAGAGGAAAGTCGGAGCAAAGCTCTCAAAGGAAGATTGTGTTTCCCAGGCCGAAATACAGGTGATATTTAGCATTTATGGACAATACACACAATTTAAGAACCATTGCAGAGCTGTTTGCCTGTAACTTTTCCATAATACATTTTTTTTACCCATGCTGGGAAATCACTTACTTGGCTTCAGCACAGGAATTTCTTCCTTTCATTTTTTATGTTGAAACAAAGCCCACTTATCTTCTTTAACTTCCAAAAAACCCTTACAAACAATGCTACGAACTCCTCCTTAGGGGACACTGCATTCCAGCGAGGCTTCCCAAGGGCCAGACCACGGAGTCTCCTCTCTCCAGTGATCCCCAGCAGACCCACAGAGCTTTTCCCTACCTGGAACGTTCTCGTGCTCGTGCTTCTTCAGGTGCCTGTCGAGGTTGGTCTGCTGCCCGAAGCACCTGTTGCACAGGTGGCACTTGAATGGCTTCTCCTTGTTGTGGATGTTCCGGACGTGCCGCTGCAGGTTGGAGGAAATGCTGAATGACCTGTCACAGTATTTACACCTGGAAAACAACAGCAAATGCCAAAGAGGAACGTGAGGAAAAAGAAAAAAAATCATCATCATCATCAACAACAACAACAACAGAGAAAAATCTGACTATCAAAACCCCAGGAAATGTTGGTCTATAAATCTTTACTCAGCAGAGGGAAGCACAAAGCATTAATCATCCCAGACAAATCTTATACTATTGTTACTCAAGGAGCACAAAGAAAGGATTAGGATTAATTAGGAAGCGAGTCGTCCAAACAAGTAAGAGTTTGGAACAAAATAATTACTTTTCCACACATGGATGGAGGAATGAGAGAGGTGGATTTATTCCTTCCACATTTTTTTGTGGGGAATCAGATGAAATATAGCTATGGAGGGAGGACAAGGAAGACAGAAGAAGAAAGAAGGGAGGTGAAATGTATAAAATAGTTATTAACTGGCAAATCCCTGCATGACAGTTAGCTGGACACACAGAAAATTCTGTCTTTATTTGTGAAATTCTTTGTGGTACTGGAGATGCAGGGACTACAGCATGGCTTTAAAGGTAATTATGGCTATTCCTATAGCAAAACAGCTCCCAAGAAATCCACCATCCTTTCCAAACAGGGTAAGATTTGCTCCTAGGAGTGAATATCTGGTTTATGATGAAAAGCTGGAATGCAAGGAGCCAAGCCAGAATGTTTAGGAGAGCGGCTGAGTGAAGAAATAGTCCCTCTCTGAGCTAAATCTCCTCAGGATCCACGGCAGATGGGTTGGGGGGTTGTTCAAAGCCATTATCCCCCTTTTTGGGTTTGGATTCCCTCCAAATAAAGCCAAGGAATTGCTCAGGGTGGTGCCGTGCGGGCTCAGCCCGAGCTCCCAGCGCAGAACGGGAGCTGCCGATGGACTGAAGGTGGCAGCTCCGAGCTGCGGTGGAGAGTTTGGGTCTAAAACTCCCGAAAACCTCATTGCTGCCCGAATCCGCCGAATCCCTCGTTACATCTCCCTTTAAACACGTCACTTGTACCTCAGCAAAGCTGTTCCCCCACGGCTCTGCTTCCAAAACCCACGAGCAGCAGAATCTGTCTCTGCTGCAGAGCTCCACAAATCCTGGACACTTAGAAAATTCAAACTCTTCCCAAGCCCTTGTAATTCCAGAACAAATCCACTCCAGCAGGGCTGCCCTGGGCTCCTCTAACCCACAGCAACATGTGCCCCAACATGTGCTACTCCTCGATGGGAATCCTGGAATTCCAGAATGGTTGTGAGACCTTAAAGCCCATCCAGTGCCACCTATGACGTGGGCAGGGACACCTCCCCTATCCCAGGGTGCTCCAAGCCCTGTCCAGCCTGGCCTTGGACACTTCCAGGGATGGAACAACCTGTGCCAGGGCCTCCCCAGCACTCCAAGACATGGAGATGGAGGGGTATCCACACAGATTTTGGGAATATCAGCGGCTCCTGATGTGCACAGACTCACTCCCTGCCTGCCTCGCTCAAGGATGGAACTGGATTTCCCCGGACACAGAGGACACGGGATTCTTCCCTACAGACACAACAGGTTCCACTGTGAGTGTAAAATCCCTGCTGTGAAACACACCCCCCTCATTTCCAGATGTGCTCCAGCTGTGATTTTTATTCGGTCTCTAAAAATAAATCGATATTATTTTTGGAAAAAGCAGGGATACATTTATGAAACACTCTCCCTTGCTGAATGTTTGTGGATTCCATGTCCACCTCCGAATTTCCTACTGCTAAATCTCCAACAAGGGTAAAGATATTTCAAATAATGGACCTTTATTAGGATTTACCGAGGGAGAAAGCAAAATCCCTTTTTAAACCACAACTTTTCCAGACTTCTAAAGCCTTTAGTTTTCTTTTTTTTTTTCCCAAATAACTCCAGAAAACAAGAAGTTACTTGAACATCAGCAAGAATAAGCACAGTTTCTATACGGAGAGTTAAACACGGATTTCCAGCACCGAGGAATCTGCTCTCAGGTTCCTGTTCAGCACAGCAAACTGCAATGTCCAAACCTGCCAATATCCCAATATTCCTGCTATTCCATGGGATTTTCAGGAATGGTTTTGTCCAGTTTAGACCAGGAGCCCCCTCCTCACCCCTGCTGATGCCAGAGGTTTTCTCTCCCTGCCTATCCTCACCAGCTCCTAAAACACCCTTTTTTCGTGTGTCCCAGTGCCTGGCACAGGGAATGCCTGGCACAGGGGATGCCTGGCACAGAGGGCACCAGGATAACCCAGGCTCCCAGCCTGGCTGTCCCTGCCATCACCCCCCGGAGCAGCTCCAGACATTTAAAGGCAGCTCTCACACGCCCAAGGCAGGAACGACCCAGCCTCCTCCACATCCATTTATTTAGATGTTCAGGAAGCCTTTGAAAAGTTCCCTGTGACAGTTCCTCGCCCTAACCATGAGCTATGTGGATCCAGGGTCGGGAATGGGGAGGGATAAAAAGCTTGTTAAAAAAAAAAATAGGAACCAGAGGGGCACTGGGAAGGAGCAGTGAGTGCCTGGGAGCAGAGGGATGAGGGAGATGTCCGGCGTTATTTGTGGTCCCAGAGGGGTCGGTGCTGGGAGCTCTGCTGGTTTTAATCTAAATAAATGGCCCAGGCAGAGGAACCAGCTTAAATTCAGGGAGAGGGGTGAACACGGAGGGAGGAGAAGAATAAAACTCAAAGGCAGCGGTGTTTGCTTTGCAAACAGCCCCACAAAGCCTCTCCCTTATCAGCTCAAAGGGCTGAAAACATCCAAAGTGGGAGGGAGGGACAGCAAGGAAGGAGCCAGGGCTGGAGCTGGGGAGCTCTGAGGAATGACAGGAAATCCTGGGAGCTGGAGGAGCTCGGGTACCTGGGACAACAGAGGGGAAAGCAGGGAGCAAACTCCGGGAATGTGGGGAGGAGTTCCCGAGTCCCTCACAAAGTTTTGCAGTGATCAATGCGAGCTGGAGAGGCAGAATTGCAGGAAAAAACCCCAAAAACCACACGGACAGCAACTCCACCTTGGAGTGACTCCTCAGCCTCAAGTGCATTTATAGCAGGGGTGAGCTCAGGCTGCATTTTGAAAACCAGAAAATGAGAAATATCTTCAATATTTATTGAACCATGTGCAATTTAAATGACACGGTAGATGTCAGCTGTAGTTGTGAGTTCCAGCTTAATGCAGATAACAGGACACGAGGCCTCCAAGGGCCTTTTTATCACTGAATTCTGAAATATACAGTCCTGAATTTCAGATTTGGTGCAGAAAAAAAAAAAAAGAGTGAAAGGAAACGTTGAATGTAGGGCACAGGGGCTCAGATTGTTTTCACATCACTTGATTTTTAGGAAATGCATCCCCAGGTATTTCTCACTCTCCAGAAAAATGCTGCATTTTCTCTTTATAAAAATAATCTGCCTCCTTATTGCTCACGTGCTATTAATTCCTACTTTATACATAATTAGACAGTTAAGAAGTTTGAGTGACTTCATAGCCCCCCACAAAAAAACTCCAAAAAACCCATCACTAAATCAATGACAATTAGGAATCAAACCCAAACCACGTTCTTTTCTGGCCTGTTGTCTTTAAGAACATCTTAATTAATATTTGGATTAATATTTGAGTTATTATATATAAAAATATTTTTATATAGTGACAGGGTAAAAAAAAAAAAAATTAAACAATCCAAAGCAAAGTTGCAAAGGAGATGAGCAAAACACTAAGTAGTCAGCAATCTCCTTTTACCTGCCTGAAGTCAGCACTTAAAAACCAAGCTTTCAAAACAAGTCTGGCTGCCAAAGCTGCAAATCTCGGCTCTCTGAGAGGAAAAGCAAATCAATGATAATTAAAGCTCATCTGTAAACGCAGCCTCGGCTCTCCGGAGTACTGTTAGAATGCAACATTGTCCAGGAGTCAGACCTCTAGAAAACCCACACAGGCTATTTTCTGGGAGAAGACCAGATCAAATAAATCTTTATTTTCCTAACCTTTGTAAAGTTGCGAGTCTCCTTTTTTGGAAGAAAACTGAACGAACGATCTCGGAATAATCGGGAGCGAGCGTTTCAGTGGACAGGGAACACCCAGGGCCCGTTCAGGCATATCAAATAACACAGCCCCGAAGATCACAGCAGGGAACGGGTCCAAAATATATGTCTGCTTTGGGGGGAGGGGTGGTGTATTTTTAATTTACCTAATGTCTACACTAAAAATTCTGGATGGAAAGTAAATATGATTCTCAGTGTAGCAGGGATTACAATGTGAGAGAGTCAATTCTTAGGTTAAACTGAGCATAAAAATGTGATGTATTTGACCACATGGCCTTTTGCTGCTCATAAATTTGTGTTTCTCTTTATTTAATAACTGCTCCATTTGCTTTGTTGTGAACTTATGGCTGCGTATGAAACGCTGCAATATCAGCTACCCAAAATGAAATGGAATTGTTACCATTGTTTGACAACCTGCAAAACACTCCCTCACATCACGGCAAACACAAGGCTTGATTTGCAGCGAGCTCTCGATTCATCATTCCTTCAGGTTTGCTCATTTCTAGACCTCATTCTAAGAAAAAAAGGCATTTTTCGCCCAAGTTTTCTGAAACTGTTTCCAACGCTTTGCGACAAAATGCTGGGGGGAAAGATTTCCATGAGAAATAGTTATTTATATACCTAAGCACACATATTATGTGTATTTCCTTGTGAGTTTTATTCAGATTTAAAGCCCTGACTTGGACAGGAGCCACAGAACCCGCTGGGCTGGGACACGGTCCCTGTGTACACCGAAGCATCAAAATCACATCACCTTGTCCCCAACTACCAGAAAATAGCTCAGCCTTCTACCTTAAATACTCACTGATGTGTGAGACTCTGCGTGAATCCCCCCCTCTCAGCTCTCCTTTTAAACTCCGTGATTTAAGCTCAAACACCACCAAAATTCAGTTTTAAGGCAGGTAAATTGACAGGGCTTTTCTTGCCTTTGTTTCTTTGATCCCCTACTCCAGGCACCTCTGATGTGCATTAAGAAAAGGAAAAGAAACTCCAGCTAGTCCCAGCAAGGAAGGTCCTGGCAAGCCCTTCAAACCAGCCTGAATTTCAGAGCCATTCAGCACCTTCAGCTGTCCTTGAGATGAATGGTGAACGTGAGTGTGAAACAACACTGCAAATCAGAGCCCTCATTTGCCAGCATACATCTAAATATAAGTTAAGTGTCTATCTTCGAGCTGCCAAGCCTGATTATTTTTGGCTGGTACACATAATATACAACCCTATGAATCACTCTGTGTAATGCTCCAGGCCCGTGGTATTCTGCTGGCACAGCTTTATAGAGGAGGGGGGGGTGAAATACCAGAGTGGTGAGTGAGGAGCGTTGGGGAAAAGGGTTTTTTATGGGGGACAACATCACCTGTAAGGCTGCTCTCCAGTGTGTGTCCGCAGATGCCTCGTCAGGTTGGCTGAGCGTGGGAAGATCTTGCCACAGTACCTGGACAGGGAAAGGCAAAGGAAGCCATCAGGAGAGCCCAGGGATGCCACAGCACAACCTGCACCCCTCATCCTGACACCGCGCCCAAAATCCCTTCACGCGCTCGCAGCTGAGGGGGACGATGGGGAGGACAAATCTCCCACCCCAGGGTACCAGGGCTCACTGTGCTGACAGCAGAGCACCAGGTGCAGCTGAGGGAGCTGGGAGGGCTCAGCCTGCAGAGAAAGAAGCTCAGAAAGAACCTTCTCGCTCCTACAGCTCCCTGACAAGAGGGTGCAGCCAGGAGGGGTTGGGCTCTGCTCCCAGGGAACGAGGGATGGGATGATAGGAATGGCCTCAAGTAGCCGTAGTGGAGGTTTAGATTGGATATGTGAAAATTTTTTTCACAGAAAGGCTTGTCAGATGTTGGAATGGGATGCCCAGGGAGGTGGGGGAGTCACTATCCCTGGAAGTGTTCAAAAAAAGTGTGGACATGGCACTTGAGGACATGGTTTAGCTACAGCATTCCTGCATCAGGGTACAGAGGGTTTAATCACTGCCTGGGCAGATTGGCACTTGAGACGTTTCTGCATCTCCTTTATAGTCCTGTTGATGTGCTCATCACACGGAATCTACTCTTTCATCCTTGGAATTCACAGAATTTTCTCTGGATAAAGGCTGAAGCACCGTGCTGTGGGTGAGGAGGCTGACAGGCTGCTTAGAGCAAGGAAATGCAGCCATAGGAAATGAATAAAGGAAGGAAGTGTGTCCCACAATAAATCCAGTCCACAGTAAAATCAAAGAGCTGTAAATAAAAACACTAATTGGGAAATAAAAAACTAAGGATGAGGGGCTGCACTCTGTGACTATGAAACCTAGCAAGAGGCTATGACAGACTTTCCTTATTTCAGAGATCTTCAACTGTCCTGAAGATGAACAGTTAATGTAAATATTCCCCAGCCATGGAAATCCAGATGTTAACTTGTGAGAGCACATCTAAAATTTGTTTAGTCCCTTTCATAAGTAGAAAGCTCAAATTTTTAAATACTCAACTGAAATCCGAGCCCGCAGCTCTTGTGGCAAAGTTGAACATTAGAGACACATTAACCAACGTTTGTACCCACTTTCTGCACCCAAAAAAATCCCCTCAGCAGGAGCCACCACGAGAACCTTGAGGTAAAACTGCGACAGCAGACAGGTTTATTATTAAATACCCGTGATCTGCTCCAATTTGGAGCTGGATGAGTACGTGAGGACTTCTGTGGCTAGAACTGTTTGAAAAAGTTTTTTCCTGCATGCCGTTTTTTAAAATTCAGTCATTTTTCCACAGCTGAGGTTGGATATAGCCGGGGCTGGCACTGGGAATGGCGGCATTCGCCGCCACACGCCAAAGACTTGGCCTGGGGAGTTGGGTTTGCTTGAGAATCTCCAGATCCGCTCCCAAGGTTATTAAAAATTACAAAGCAAACAGAAGATGCTGATTTCCTACCAGACAAAACAAGCTATTTCAGAGGGAATTAGTCATCCCAGCTCTGCTCTGATTCCGCTGCTCCTTGTTTTCCCTCCTGGCGGAGCCGTCGGTGCGGAGCTGCTTCGCTCCGTGCTGGTGCCCAGTGCATCTCCCCAGCTGGGGTGGCACATCCCGGGGTATTTCCACATTCCGGGGTGTTTCCACACCCAGGGGCTCCGTGTGGATGCTGTGGGATGCCCGGCTCACCTGCAGGTGTAGCGCTCCTTGCCCTTGCGCAGGATGGGGTCGGAGAGCGTGGGTGGCGGCGATCGGAAGTTGAAGGGGTGGTGGGGAAGGGGCTGCAGGGACGAGCCAGAGTCGGCCTTCATGGCTGCAAAGCTCTCCAGTTTCTCTGTCATCGTCTCGATGGCCGACATCTGCAAGGACAAGGAGAGAGCTCCTGTCAGTAAAATCCCCAGGAAGGGCAGAATCTGATGCACAAAACACCAGTTTTGGTCGGGCAAAGCCCCCTGCTGGTGTTGGCTCTCTTGGAAGTTGGAGGCACAGTGGGAAATGGAGCCACTGAATCCAGCCAGGAAAGACAAGAGTAGTGTATTGGTCATGGAGAAAGAAGGAAAGGCACAACTGGCAAAGCCAGGCATTTGAGTCCCAGAAATCAGCACTTGGTCACTTTCTGCAGTGTTCCTGTGCTGACTTTCAGCACTTTGGATTAAAAATTATCCCAGAATACACCTGAGACATCCATTTTTCCAGGGATAACACTGAACTAAATACCATGGTCATATGCCTAAGGCAGAACTCAGTACCCAAGCCCAAACAAAAGTCTTGGGAAGAGGGAGGTCTGATGTGTCCTACAGCATCCTAGGGGCTTGGAGGGACAGGGCAGTGAGCTGGGGGTGGGCAGGCAGGGAGACAACCCCAGAATGGGGGGGACAGGGCAGTTTTGGACCCAAAGCAGAAGAATTCTGGCCAAGGTGGAGTGGGAGGGATGTGCAAAGGCTGCTCAGGGAGCTGAGGAGATGCTGGGGCTGAAGGGGTGAAGTGGGAGCAGTTGGGAAGAGGAGGAGTTGGGATCAGGCTCAGGATAGAGTGGGTCCACAGGGAGCTTACCTGGTGAAGAGGCCAACACTTTAATTATGGGTAGGAAAGGTTCAGCATCTCCTAAAGGTGATGGAAGGGTAGGTGGGAGATGGCTGAGCTTTCTGGAGTGAAAGGCAGCTCCAGCCAAACCCCTGGATGTGAGCAGTGCCTGGGTTAGTTATGGTCAGGAGGAGCAGCACCTACACATTCCATTGGGATGGGAGCAGCTGGCATGCAGGCCTGGAGATGGGACACCCAGCAGAATGTCCCTGGATGCTCTATCAGATTTAGTTTGCGTGACTTGACCATGTTCTCACAGACATGAGATTAAAAACCACACCAGAAACAGGGAGAAAGGGAAAAACCTGGAGATACAGGAGAAGGGCAAAGCAAAAAAGGAAAGAATGAAGCTGGACTATGTGCAAAAAGAGGGAAAAAAGTACATCTGCATAAAAATCCTGCCCAAAGAACGGTGCTTTAACTTTCATTACAACGCGGCAGGAAATCCAAGTCCAACAAGCAACACAGCTCAGGGAACGACGCCGACATCTCCTACGTCCAGCTTTGTGCACTCCTGAGAGCACTTTGGAGATACCAGGGGCAGAAAAGAGGGATCAAGCAAACAAGGCAGCAATAAAGCTGCCTCCTGGCTGCACTGACTTCAGCGGGACAGGCGGGAGCTGCGGAGGCAGCCGGGGCGGCAGCGAGGAGCGGAAGGCAGTAGGAAGCCATACATCACCCCGAGATGCTCAATTGTACAGGAAGGGCTGACCTTTTGCACGTTTACACTTTATTACACTGGGCTTTGGAAGGGGGGGCAGAGGGGGAAGAGAGCCAAGATATTGTTTAAAAATATATGGCTATGAAAAAAAAAGTTGTCTTAATCACCCCCGAAGACATTGTGGAGGGCTGACAACCATTCATAAGCTGTAAAGAAGAGGAGTAGTAACCTCCATTTCCCGATAATAGGTCCACAGCCCCTTAGCTGGAGGCTCCCAGCCCATGATAAATAGTAAGTAATACTTAGCAGCAGCCACTTGAAAAGGTTACTTGATCATTTACAGCACCAGCTCTGCCCCAGCTGCCAGTCATGCAACAAAACCATCACGTTAAAAAGCTCTCCGGACCTTTCAGAGCCGAGCTCTCAGCCCTTTGCCGAGGTACCTGGAGCTCTCCTTTGTTGTGCCCTGTTCTTTAGGCACTTAGTCAGAGATATTTGCTGGCTTGAGAGCCGTAGGCTGGTTTTAAAATTCTAAACGCTGGCCACGGCCTCTCCAGTGGCAAAGGCACTTTGCTATTTAGGGAACAACTGCCTGGTTATAATAAAACAGAAAGGGGGAAGAAAAGAAGCTTAACAGGTGAGGAAAGGCTTTCCATTAAGTTATCAAAAAGTTACACCGGTTATTTATGTTGTCCAGAGTTTCATTTGGAATAGACAATGTAGGAAAACTCCCAGAGAGCAAAGGAACTTCTGCCAATGACTGGCCAGGAAATAAGAGCTGCCTGAAATTCATTTTGAGAGAGGAAACATCTCCTGAACGCTTTTATCACATCTTCTGGCTTCATCACATCCCAGTGAGAGCAACCCAAGAGAGCCGGGGATTAGTCACAGAGGAAAAGGCTGAGACCAGACTCGTGTTTGGAGTGAGACAAGCCTGGGTAGAACGTGACTGACTGACCAGGCATGGGAATGTTGGTCCTAATGAAGAAAGCAGAAGAAGGAGCCCTGAAAATGTGATGTCTTAGGAAAAGATCCAGGATCCAGAATTCCTAGGAATGCTGGATCCAGGGAATGGTCACGGCCCCAAGACTGCCAGAGCTCTCAGGGACAGGGTGGGATTGTTGGGGTGTCCTGTGCAGGGCACAGGTTGGACTGGATGATCCTTCCAGGTCAGGATATTCCGTGATTCTAGGATAATACTGCAGGGGGATCTGCCAGTACAAGTCTCCCATATTCTGGAACAAATTCCTCGTGTTCCTTCCCTGTGTCTGAAATACCTGACTGACTGCAGCATGGGAACGGCGCCTCTCCAGATCAAGTGATCTGAACACAGCGCCTGCCTCATTAAAAATCAGTTATCAGGAAGCTTTGGGCTGGAGTGATTGTAAATTTGAGGCTATTCTGTGTGATAAGCTGTTAGAGATAACCAGACCTTCCAGATCTTTTCTCTGCCATGGGAAGAGGACGTGGTCAGGATTTCGGGAACAATGTTAACAACCTTCCACCCAGAGCTTGCTCCTGCTTGGGGTCTGAATGTTTCTCATCGTCTCCTTGGGTTGCTTTGCCACGCTGGCTCCTCCCTGCTATCAGATTCTTTACAGGCAGATATCCCCACTATTCTAACTCACACAAACACAGGATGTTCCTGGCCAGCCTGTCACCATTATCCAGCCTGGATGGAGGAAAAATCAGGGGAAGTTATTAACCAAACTCTGAGACTGGTGCGAAACAATGCGGGAACTAAGTTTAGCTGTGAAAGCAACCAGGACCCAGCTTTCACAAACCTGCGAGTTATTTATCTAAGGTGGGAAACATTATGAGGGGAGAACAATGCTTGTGACTATAAAGGAGAGCACAATGAGGACCACGGAGCTGGGATCCCAGCCTGGGCACAGACGAGGGACAGGGATAGTTGGGGACTGTCACACGCCTTTGGAGCAGCACAGCCAAACCCACCGCCCATCCCTTCCACACTCTCCTCGTGATGGAAGGGAACTTCAGGCAGGTAGAAAATGCTGCTGCCTCGGGGCTGGGCAGTCCTTCTCCACTTTGTACCACTGCAAATGACCCCCTCAGGTGTTCTGGGCTGTGGGAGGGGAGTTTGGCAGAGCCTGTGAGCTGCCCCGACCTCATCCCTGTTTTTCTGGTAATGCAAATGTGACAGCAACGCACAACTGCCCCTCAAACTGTGAATTAAACGTGTCTGGAAGGAACATAGTAGAGTTTCCAATCAGGCCCTTGGATGAGGAGGAGTCTGATCCCAGTGATCCCAGGGACCTGTGTGTACCAGCTCAGCATTCCATCAGCGCAGCACGACAGCGTCACCGCTTTTACCTGGGGGTGAAAAAGCAGCGGGGAGGGTCGCAGGTACTTCTCCTTGAGGGCACCCACGGGATCTGTCACCTTCCGCTTCTCCACCCTGCTGGACAACAACACAGAGGGTTACATACCTCACAGGCAGCCCCACACGGCCACACCATGCTTAAATTGCACACAAAGTTGTTCTCCTACTCACACGAACACCTTCCTCTCCCTTCTCCTGGACACTGCAAGTTCTGATGCACAACTGCCCCACAGAAAGTGCTGGAAACAACATGAACATGAATCCCCTCCTTTGGGCAGTATTTTTGCAACCATCAGGCTGATGACTAAGAAAACATTTTGCTCCTGCTCTGCTGCAGTGGTTTATAAGCCTCTGCTGTTGTGAAATGTTATGGAAAAGCCTGCATTTAGAGCAGAATTGTCTGAGCAGGAGAAGCTCTAGGGTCCACAGCAGGCAGCCCTTGCATGGAAAAAAAAATTGTATTTGAGAGTTTGCATTTATCTGAAGAGTTAACCCTGGGCCAGACTTTGCAGCCCCAAGCGTGCTGAAATCATTAGGTGTTTCATATTTGTTTCCTACCTCACAGCTGAGACATAATTTGCATTGAGTTCCTCTGGCAAGCCCATGTGGACAACGATTTAAAAAGTGAGAGACTGGTGGGAGAATTCTGAAGTGGCTCAGAAACCTGAGTTCTTCTGATATCACCTCGGCCTATTCAAATGTTTCATGTTTAAGCACCTGAGATGCAGAAATGACCCTAAAGTGAGGCTTCTATTTTTGAAAATATTGGCTTTGCTTCCACAAAATATTCAACTTGCAGGGAAACAGAGTTGTGGAACCACCAAAAAGACAAACTGAGATGTTCTCTAAGGGAAAAAAGTGTTGTGGAAGTAACTCCAACAAACACAGCTGCATCTTTAAACGGTTGGAATCGAGTCCGTCCAGCTAAACCAGCAGAAATCCAAGAGTAAGAGTGATTTTAACTACATTAGTCCAGCATAAATTGAGAGCAAATTATTTTAGCTGCATTTCAACTGATTGGTGTGTGGATCAAATTACCAAAGAGTTTAAAGAAGAGCTCTGCCGAGCAAACTGTGCTTAATCTGCATTTAATTCTTCTTGGGTAGAGGGAAAGAGAAGAGCTGGATAGGAAACGCAGTCAGAATTAGGGGGCTTTGGAAGGTATGTGCTTTTATGGGTTTGAGTTGGCAGAAAAACCAAAGAATAAGTAAAAAGTTGCTCCCTGAACCCCCTGACCAGCACAGCTTTGCTCTCTGCGAGGCGCTGAAATGCCCAAGGGAACATCCCTGATCCCAGCAGAGCCATCTGGGGACAGCCCTGCCTGCTCCACATGCGTAAAATCTGGTGAACTGACAGCATTTCCCCAGCTCTGCCATCTCCCAGGGCCGGGAATGGAAACACAAGGTCCAAACACCCCCGTCAGAGCTGAATTCCGCAGCGCCCTGAGGATCAAGCCGATCATTTCAGCCCAGTGCCTGAGAACGTCACCCCCATGGGCCGAGCTAAAAACTGCCCCCATTTCAGGCTGTCTGGTTGCATTAAATTATATCACCAGGAGAAAATGTCAAGGATTTAAGTGGCCTTTGGGAGGAAAAAACGAAGGAGCCAAATGATGTGAGAGAGTCTGATAAAGGGAAGTTTAGAAACAAAATATTTCCATATTTTTCAAGCTGGGACTTGGAAGCTGGGCTGTTTCGCTCATTACATCACGAGTCTGATTCGCAGGCAACGCCACCGCTGACTTTCTATTTTAACACATGACTAAAGCTATGTGCATCCCATGGAATGCAACAAACGATGCCCCCGTCCTTCACTTCCATCTGTCTTCTGGGCTTTTACGGTTTTCCTGAGGCCTCGTTATTTCAGTATTCCTGCTGAGAATGCCCACATGTGGCAGGACCCGAGATGGATTCTTTTGCCTTTCTATCCCATTTATTGATTTTTAAATTTTTTTTTCCCCAGGAGTACTTTTTAGGAACACTGTTCACACCGTGCCTGATTTCCCCGGGAGGAGATGGCCACGGTGGGTGCCAGGCAGGGCACGGCACCTCCTGAGCTGGGAGGTGTCCCCATGCCAGATGGCACCGTGTGGGCACGCAGTGGCACGTCACCCCTGTGAGCTGGCAGGGCCAGAGCCAGCACTGAGGACTTGCTAATCCTCATCCCAGCCGACAGCTCCTTGGCCTGGCCAGACACTGACATCACTTTTTCCCACAGTTATCAGCCCTGTGACAGCGGCCGGCAGTGACATCGGGGCTGTCATGGTGCTCTCAGCCCTCTGAGTGCCCATCCCCGCGCTGACACCGTCACACCACGGTGACTCTGAGGCTTTCCAGTGCCAGGGACGTGGCAGACCCTGCAGGGGAACAGCCATTAACCTTCCAGCAGGCTGGGCACGGCAAGGATCACCGCGCATTCAGCACAAGGAATGCAAGGACAAAGCGTTCACTTCCATGGACTGAATCCAGGAGCCCTCCAGGCCGAGCACATGTATCCAAAGGGATGCTGTGGAGCATTTCGACATGGCTAATTTAGATGTGTTAACGTCTAAATCAAACTAGTTCAGAACTCCAGTTCACTGGCCTTTGCTAAAACCAAAAATGCCACATCCGCTTCATCCAAAGGCAATGCCTGGATGGGTAACACCCAAATTTACTGTTACCCTCACTGCAAAGTTTTATTAATTTTCCTTTGGAAACAGGTTTTATAAAAAGCTCTCAAGCAAGAAAAGGCCCAACTCTTTGCTTTGCGCCTCCTCCTGAACTGATTCCTTCTGGAAGTTTAGCTGACATTTGGATGACTTCACCCAGCCTGCTCTACACACGCCTTCCATGTTCAGCTCATTCTGACGTAACACATCAGGCCCTCCTCAGAACCATCTGTTCAAGTGACACCAGAAAGGCCTTGTTATCTCCCAAGAAAGATAAATCTGTGAGAAATGTATCTGGGAGAGATCTGGGTAGTAACACGCTACCACGTGTTTACACAGTACTTGTTACTCCAAGAGTAACACATTTCGGCAGGTTGGGTCTGCACCAGCAGCTCCTCTGAACAGAAAAACTCCAAGAAAAGGCATTAGAAAGGAAAAGGGAGGGAGGGAGGGAGGGAGGGAGGAAGAAAGGTGAAGTGGCTCACAAAAGGCCCTCAAGTCAGTCAGTGGGAGAGCTGCATTTCCAGGCTCCCAGGGCTCCTGATTCATTCCCAAGCCATGAGAGCCCAGGGCTCCAAGGCATCTGAACTCTGCATTCTTATTGAATCAAACCTCTGGAATTTCCCCATCAGAAGTGCCATCTTAGCAGTGGCTCGTGGGAGAGTCCTTAAATAGGTCAAGTTTCTTCTTTATCAAAACAAGGATGTGTTCTTTACACATTGATTATGAGGGCTCCTTGCAATTACTCAGCCCTTTCCATTCAGGAAATTCAACGTGTGGAGAAGCACGAACAACTACAGGAGATGTTCACTGCTCTTCCCAACCAACCTGCATCCTCCCCTGCCTCAGGGTGTGGTGTCAGCTGGAAAAGGAGCTGGTTAGGGAAAGGCTTAAGGCAGGGTATGTTAATACCTGTAGATGGGGTCCATGAAAAAGGGCGATGGCTTAGCGTAGTGCAGGGAAGGCTGCTGAGGCAGCTGGGACTGAGAAATCTTAGGTAAGACCTCGCTTGCCATCAGCTTCCTCTCTCCGTAAATGTGGTTTTTCCGTGGCTCTCTCCCTCCATTCTGGCTGGCTCGGATGCGGTTGCCAATGCTCAGATCCAGTGGCTGCTCCTCCCCAGAGGACGGGGCTGGGAGGACCTTGGGGGGCGGCAGGATTGGCTTAATCTCTTTTGGCTTTGTGGTGAGATCGAAGGGGGACTCCGAGCTGGTGCCGCCAACTTTGTGGAGGTCCCTGGGTGACTTTGGTTCTGCCTTGACCAGCAAGTTGTGATTGAGGGTCCGTTCCGTGAAAGGGTAGAGGGAGTGGGGGAAATTGGGGAGGAACTGGAAAGGGAACATGGAATGATATGGGAGCGAACCCATCTTTTTCTCCTGCATCCCCATAAAGCCAGGCCCAAAATACTTCTCTGCAATGGAGGCAATAGCTTTAATAGAGTCATTGGCTGCCCCCGTGGTGGGCAGCAGGTGCTCCTCGGGGGGAGGAAAGAAGGAATGCTGAGAATAGAAGAGAGGGATCTCGCTCGTGGTGTTGGTGGAACTCGCAGACACCGAGCTGCTGATGAAATCTGGCTTGGTCTCCATTTGTTTGCTCTTGTCTTTTGTTTTGTCCCTGTCACTCTCCGCGTCACTGTCCAGGTCAGAGCCAGTGCCAGTCGTGGTGTCCAGATCCGTGCCCGTGGTTGTATTGACATCCTCAAAGTCACTGCCATCGGACATGTCACTGTTCCTGGCTTTTAGCTTCTCCAGGTAGGAGTTTTCCAGGCTGCTTTCACATTTCTCCTCCCCTGAAGGGGCCTGGTTGCTGTTGCTCACTGCGGAGATCAGCGGGAGTGCTGGGTTCCCGAGGGGGCTGGGGAGCTTCGCGTCCGGAGTGTGGTTGAGGGGACTTTTGAGCAGTTGCGTGGGCGGTAACAAGGGGGGCCTGGGGTACAGAGAGGGTGGAAAAATCCCCGGGAATCCCGGAGTGAGGGCGGGGAAGGCTGGGGGGGCCGGCGAGAACGGGAGCCCACCGGGGTGCGGGCGGGATGGGAAATACTCGTTAAAGCCCAGGCTGGCGTGGTTGAGGTTGGGAGAGGGCTTGGATTTGTCCATCATGGAGGTGGGCGTGAGGGGGAGGCCGGGGGCGAAGATGCCGGCGGGGCTGTAATGGTTCTTGCCCTCGCAGAAGCGCCGGTGCTTGTTGAGGGAGGAGGTAGTGCTGAACATCTGCCCGCAGTCCTTGCACTTGATCTGGGTGCGGCAGTCTGCGTGCATCCGCTTGTGGCGGCACAGGTTGGAGAACTGCGTGTAGGATTTGTGACAGACCTCACCTAAAGCGTCAACAGGAACCAACAACAAAAGTGATATGAAATTAACAGGAAAATAGCAGGGATTTACCATGGGATTCACCAGCCCACCCCCACACCTCCCCGTCTGCTCCGTGCCTGGGACCTCCCTTCCCCAGAGCAAGAAGAGGGGAGAGCAGTGCAACATCACCACCTTTCCCTTTGGATGAAGCCCAGCCTGGAGAATCTCTCAAGAAGCAGCTCCACAGAAATCTGAGGAGATGTGCTATCCCTGCTCAAAGTTTGGAGGGGAAATTCAGGAAAGATAACAATGGAATCACAGAACAGTTTGGTTGGGAGGGACTGGAAAGCCCAGCCCATCCCATCCCCTGCCCTGGGCAAGGACACCTTCCACTCTCCCAGGGTGCTCCAAGCTCTGTCCAACCTGGCTTTGGACACTTCTAGGGATGGGGCAGCCACAGCTTCTCTGGGCACCCTGTGCCAGGCCCTCACCACTCTCAGGGAAGAATTTCTTCTCTATATCCAACCTAAATTCCCCCTCTTGCAGTTTCAACGCATTCTCCCGTGTCCTGTCACTCCAAAGCCCCTCTGTTTTCCCTGTAGCCCCTTCAGATCAGCACCCCTGGCAGGTGCTGTGAGATCTCCACACAACCTTCTCTTCTCCAGGCTGGACAGCCCCAAATCTCTCAGCCCGGCTCCACAGGGAAGAAGTCCCCTCAGAACTTCTTTGCCCTAATCGTACATTTTTAATGATAAAATCTATTTATCCCAGCTCATCTGCTTCCCATTAGTCCTGGCATGGCAGGAAGCACTGAGGGCTGGAGGGAGAAGAATTCTGCCTCATTTAATCAAACCTGTCCTTCCTTAATGCCCTCAGTGGTACGTAACCCCTCTAGGGAGATGCTCTATAAATCCCCTGCCAGCCAGGTCTGCCTTCTGCCAGGGCTGGGGTCTCTTTTTTTTTAATCCATTAAATCAGTCCAACACCCATGCCCTGCTAAGTGAAGCCACATCAGCGTTTTCTTTAACGACCTGTAAATACCAAACTTTCAAAACGTGGATTTTTATGACCCCTTTCACCTCCAGACTTTGCTGCTGTGGTAGGGACAGGGTAAAGCGAGACAGAAATCTCACCCCAAACTCTTCTACACATCAAAATACTGTGACTTTGTATTATCTGATGCCTCTTTCAACACGGGAATAAAGGCGGTGGTGAATTAACACACTTTTTCCCCCAGGGAACTGCTGTTATCACCCTTTTGTGAGCAGGGAAACCAAGACAAAGCAGGGGAAGGACATTGTTTGGGACTGGACAGGCAAGGACACGAATCCAAGTTCTGACACCCAATTCTCCAGCTCAGGGACTGCTCAGAGTTCCTTCCTTCCTCCCAGCTTTCCTGATAGGTGCATGTGAGCATGATTTTCCCTATATTTTCTCCTAAATCCTTCCTAAATCTTTAGGATTTCCTTCAGTGCTTGAATATCAAACGACTTGCAGGAGACTACTTCAGTAGCAGCTCTGAAAATATAATAATATAATAAATTCCAATTGAAATTCAAAGCAGAGATGGATAAAATTTCATGAATTTGGCATTTCAGTTCAGACAAGCACCCCAAAATCCAAAGGAGTGTCACTGAAGGTTCTGGTTTCTGACTGCACTGGAAATTTAGGCTGCACTGTCTGTCCCCAGAGTGTTTCATGGTTGGGTCCTGACACAGCCCAGAGCTGCAGGGAAACACAAACAGGACAAGAAAATCATCACAAGAGTTTGGATGTTTGAGCCAATCCTGGTTTTTGGCAATCACACTTCCAATCTTGGGTCAGGTCTCCTGAACTGCTCTTACTGCACACACAGAGTTTTATGGCTATGGTAAGTATTATTTCAGCTACCTTAGCCTTGCAAAGAAAGGCTTTATTTGGCTTTTTTACTTCATTTTAAAGTATTTTCTTAAACAATATCTAAACAAAATTCTTAAAGGAAGCACTACTGAATTTTGTTTCCATGATAGTTTCTTAAATACAACAATCTCTGGTTTTTTTTTCCTAGGGAATCAGGAATCTCCATCCCCGGAATTGTTCAAAAAACCTGTGGATGTGGCACTTGGGGATGTGGTTTAGTGGTGAACACAGCAGTGCTGGCTTAAGGGTTGGACCTTATGATCCCAGAAGGCTTTTCCAACTGTAACCATTCTATAATTCCAGGATTCTTCAATTTTTTCACCTCAGGAATTGTTGCTAGATATATAAATATTGCACAAAATTCCCTAAAGAGAAGTGCTATAGCTCTGAGAGCTCCCATCATCCTTCTAAAATAAGGAAAACTGGAGAATTTCTGTTAAATCTCCAGTTATCCAATGATTTAGTAATTCCCCATGGAATGTCTTCTCTTGCCATTCTGATTTCTGCAGTTATAAAGTTACAGGTTTGGGGTCTTTTGAAAGCCAAATATAATACTGTAAAAAATTAAACACACACACAGAGACCTTTTTCTTCCATTGAATAGGGTGTGAAAAAAAACAACTTCCTGGTGAATCCTGCCTTGTGGATTTGAAGTTGTTAATGGATTCTACACTGATGGACAAAACAACCTGACACTGACCAGGCAGGATCCCTCTGCAGTTGTTCCACACGCTGATTTGGTCTGACAACTCTCTAATTCTGATGAGGTGAGAGCGAGGAGATTATGAGGAGAAATCCCTCATCTCCCTGCAGCAATCCTGGGAGTCAAATTATCCCTTTCATGTGCCCAGTGAAAGATTGCAGCACAATGAGCCAGAGGAGCGTTTCTTCTTCCTCTGCTGACACCCAGCTGATTATGTCAGGACACTGATTATCTCGGGCTGTTAATGAAATGAGTCTCCCAGGATATTCCTGCAGACTGTTCCCATTATACCAACAGGGAAAAAAAGGCAGGAGTGGGTTCAGTGGCTTCCCTACCATAACATCAAAGCCTGGAATCAAACCCAGATCCCGGCCCGTGCCTGAAGGACGTGTTCTGAAGTGTCAGGGAGTGCTCCCTAAAGTTCCTGGAGCTTTGTTGTGACACCATCCACCTCCCTGCACAGTTATCCAAACCCAGTGGGTGCTGTGTCAATTAAAAAAATATACAGCCCTGGGAAAGACAAGGACTGAGATTGGTGGCTCTCCAGGGAAAATGCCCTTCTGGAAATATCCCACCAAGGAGACCACTGAGGACACAGTTCATCTCCTGTTTATTTGGCTCCCAGCATTATCTAGATGAAACATGCAGTAAATAAAGCAGAAAAAACTTTCTTTTTAAAAAACACCTTCTCATCTCTGTGATTATTCCAAGTTCTTTACAACGATTCCAGGAGTTGAGGCACCCCTGTAAAACATTTCGATCAGGCTGTGCCAGCTATTTATTTATGTCACCAACAGGAACATTCAAAAACGATTAAGGCAAAAAAAGACGAGAGAAAGAAAAGATATGAGAAAATGGCATCGCTGTGACTGCTGAGAGACTCAGCTTTTAACTTGTCAAGAAAGTCAAAAACTGCCACGAATGTTTACTGAAAAAACAGGGAACATACAAAAAGAAAAAAAAAATGAAAAAAAAAAAATTCATCTTGTACTCTGAGCTATAAAATTACAGCGGCCGGGGATGGGAGGGCTGGGGGCCCCCGCAGGATCCCTGCAATTACAGCCAGCTCCGGGCTGGTGATGGCCGTGACAACTTACATATGAAAGGTTTGACAGTGCTGTGGATGTGCTTGTGCTGCTTGAGGCCCGAGGAGGTGGCGAAGGTCTTGCCGCAGTCGGGGCAGGCGTGGGCCCGCGCCCCCACGTGCTGCGAGCGGATGTGCCGCTGGAGGTTGCTGGGGTCCGTAAACACCTGCGGGGAAAACACCGTCAGTCTCGGGATGGTTGGGATAGAGATGTCTTCACTTCTATATGCTTTTAGTGAGATTTATTGCTACAATCTCGCAGGAGTTTTGGCAACTCCTTCACAGAGCTTTGCAGAAGTCGGCCATGACATGAAGAATGGTCACGAGACTACAAGTTACAAGGTCCCTTAAAGGTTAACTGGCCAATAGATAATTGCTATGTGCAGATATTTTCATTTTCACACCAATAGTTAATCACACCTGTATTTCGTGTCCGTCGCATTGTGGTATATTTCATCCAATCCTGTACTGTCCCATAGCTCTCTATTATTTCACTGTACACAACCACACCCTTAACTTTTTACTTTATTCCATAACTACTTCTATATCCAAACTTCACACTGCAAAACCTTCTCATGGCTAACTTAACACACTTTTTCTTAAACTACAGACTACAATCTTTGTTATAGGTTGCTGTATCTGGAAGTTTTTCCCATGGTTTTAAACTGAATGCAGCAAACATTTCAAGGCCTTGAAGGCTTTTTGGGCCTTGGATTCCGACACTTCAGGATGGGGGAAGAGCAGGAGGAGAAACTTATTTTGTTAGGTTTTCTTTCACTGCTGCTCGTGGCTTGAGGAGCGTGAGGTGGAGAGGTGAGAACAGGTAACGCAGGAGCTCCATTTGTGCCCTGTCAGGCTGTGTCACCTCCCTGAGCATGTGGTGCTCATGGCTGGGCAGGTCTGTGTCACCTCCCTGAGTGTGTGGTGCTCATGGCTGGGCAGGTCTGTGTCACCTCCTGAGCGTGTGGTGCTCATGGCTGGGCAGGTCTGTGTCACCTCCTGAGCGTGTGGTGCTCATGGCTGGACAGGTCTTTGCTCACCCACATTCTGCCCAGCACAGCCCTCACCACCCCTCCAGTAGCCAGCTGGGAATGGCCAAAGGAGAGTGGGTTGGGAGAGGGCAGAGCTCCACGGCCCCACAGGGATGCCCAGGACAGCGAGGACACCTCTTCTCCCTGGGGCAGGGACAGCAGGGTCACCTCTCCCTGTGGGCCAGCATGGGCCACCCATCCCCTGCATCCCTTCCCCGGGTCCCAGAGTCCTCTCCCAAGTGAATCCTCACATGGAAACTGTCCTGCACCTCTTCCCCAGGTGCCAGTGCTCCCTCCCACATTAAGCCCCCCATGGACACTGTGTCCTGCATCCCTTCCCTGGGCCCCAGTGTCCTCTCCCAGGTGAAGCCTCCCACGGACAGTCACCTGCAGCCCTCTCCCAGGTCCCACTGCCCTCCCGCGGGTGCAGCCCCGCAGGGTGGCCGTGTCCTCGCCGTACCTTAACACAGTTTTCACATTCAAACCGTTTCCCACTGTCGTGAGACATTTGGTGACGAATCAGGTTGGATTTCCAGTTGAAAGCCTTGGGACACTGGTCACACTTGTACTCCCTCTCCTCGGTGTGGATCACCATGTGCTGCTCCAGGCTGGGAAAGAGAGACAGGCTGACCTCCGGAGCACCCAAACCAGGCACTGAGGCAGATCTGAGACCCAGAGGGGTGACAGAGATGGTGACAGAGAACCAGCTGTGAGGCTTGGGGGGGGGGTTCTAGTTTCCTGGTGCCTCAGAGCAGGAAGAGAGCAGCTCATCGACTGTGAGAAGGGCAGTGACACCCAAACACCATTTGAGGTTTTTGACATTTTTTTCCACTGGTGGAAGATGCCCTCTTCTGCCTCAAAATGACGCTGTGTTTTATGCTATTTCTTACGAACACCTGAGTCTGTTTTCAAGGGGGGAAAGGAAAATAAACTCAGCCTTGACTCTGCAGGTTCCTGAGGGGAAAAATGGGCACTTTGTGTCCAAACCTTCTGTGGCATCCCCCTGGGGAAAGAAGAGATGTTTGCTGCTGCTGAGGCTCTCACGTGTCCATTTTCACGGGCACCTGGCCCACGGCTTCCCAGAACACAGGGACTCACCGTAGGGAAGAAACATGATAAGGTGCAAACACGTTTCACTTCTAAATGTCAGACATCTTTGATTACTTCACTCAGCAATTTTGCCTTCTGCCAACTGGCAGCGTCTCCCAGACTGGGGGGATGATGGCAACCCCGAGAGGCTGCTGGCACAGGGCCATGGCAGGGGTGGCACATGGTGCCAGTGCCCTGTGCCTTGGGAAACCTGCACCTCCCTGGCCAGGAATCCTGCACCTCTCATGTTGGGAATCCTGCACCTCCGAGGCCTGGAATCCTGCATATCTCAGGCCGGGAATCCTGCACCTCTGAGGTCAGAAATGCTGCACGTCTCAGTCCAGAAGTCCTGCACCTCTCATGCTAGGAATCCTGCTTCTCTCAGCCCTTAAATACTGCATTTCTGAGGCCAGAAATCCTGCACATCTCAGGCCAGGAATCCAGTTCCTCTTAGGCTGGGAATCCTGCCCCTCTCAGCCAGAAAACCTGCACATTTCAGGCCTTAAATCCTGCACCTCTCAGCCACTAAGTCCTGCAACTCTCAGGCCAGGAATTCTGCATCTCTCAGGCTGAGAATCCTGCATTTCTCAGGCTGGGAATCCTGCATCTCTCGTCCCTTAAATCCTGCATCTCTCAGCCCTTAAATCCTGCATCTCTATGGCCAGAAATCCTGCACATCTCAGGCCGGCCCTGAGAAACAAGGGAAGGAAATCTGCATCCTTTGCTTCCTTTGGGGTAGCTTAACAGGAGTTGCAAACAATCCTCTAACTGTGGGTTCCACAGAAGAGCAGCTCACATGGAATCTGCTCCTGCCTGACACCCCTACACATGGATATTAAACCGTTCCTACAGAAATTTAAAGCATGGCTGTATTTTTACAGAACCATTCAAGCTGAACACTACTGGAAAAATCCTGCCAGTCTTCATTAAATGCCACAGGGAAGGTACTCCCTGGGCATTTCCAGTGAGCCTGAGGGGTTCAGGATCCCAGGAATTGTGTCAGCCTCGGCCACTCAACACCCAAAACTCTTCCCTTGGAGTACCAGCCCTGCTCCCAGTCAGATAATTCATATTCATGGGCATGCCCCTCATAAACTGCCAACCCACTGGTTTGAAAGCAGTAATATTCATTTTGCTCAAGAAATGGTGCTCTTAAAATGACCAGATTTTTAACACAAACCTTTCATATGCACATCCAAAAATAAGCTCCTGTTAACTGTGATTTATGAGTTTATTTCGAGCAAATATGGACAAGCCAATATGCTGTTTAGAGGCAAGTACCTACTGGGATTAGGAAAACATTTATTTATTTAGTCAGCTGCTAAATGCTCAATTTCAGGTCCCCAGTGGCATCCTTGATTTCATCTGTATTAACTTTGAAAAATTCTAAGACTATCCAGGCACTCTGAGTGGGTTTATTTTGCGTTTTAGTGACTTTAACTTGGCAGATGGATGGGGGAGAAACTGATGTGGACATTCCCTCCCCACCCCACCAATCCACCAGCGTGTCAAAGGCTGAACGGGGATGCTGCTGACTCTCTTTTCCCTCGTCAAAAAAATCAACTTCATATTACTTATCGCAAAACATTGGGTCTAAAAGGCAAAAAAACCGAGGCCACAATGCCAGTTCAGTCCCCCAAAGAGCCAGGAATACACAGAGGGTACAAACAGTATACAACACATATATTTCAAGAAGTTATTTTCTAATTAACATAAAAATTAGAGAGCGCTGGAAGCTAAAGAGGAGAGACTTCCTGACAATGATGAATAAAAGAATTGGAATTTTTACTAAAATCCAAAATATTGAAAACATTTGAAGGAAGTTCTCCTTGTCTTGTCAGGTAAAAAAATGAAGAAAATTGCAGCCTCTTATTTCTAATGAGAGTAGTTAAAGTACAGACACAAGGTAAGGGGTAAAGATTCCACGCTGGGCTTAGAGGATCCCACACAGGAACCCCAGGATCCATCCCAAATTCTACAATTCCCAAACTCTTTTCCATGCAGATACAGGGAATGCTCTGTAGGCTTCACCTTTCTCTGCATTTCTTTGAATAGATTTTTTCCCCCCCGCTCCCTCACCCAGATCAAAGAGCTGAAACCATCAATGTAATTAAGTTCAAAGTGACAAATGCAGGTTTTTAAATGTTAAAATGAAGTGAAACAGGCCTTACACGGGTTTTAACCTCGAGGTTTTTGCTCTGCTCAGGCAAAACCTGATGGGGATTGCCAGTTCTCACAGTTTTATAACAAATCTTGTGGTGCATGGGGTTTGTTCACCCAAGAAGGGAAAATAAATGAGTATGTGAGAACTTCAGCCTCCGGTAAACACAGAAAACTCTGCTTCTACAGAATTTTATACAGGCTTTTATCAAGGCTTAGGATGCAAATAAACACAATCTTAAAGTGATTAAAACAACCCCTCAACTTTTAAAGCTGGCTCCTAATATTTAACTATTTAAGTCTCTCTTTGCCAATGAATTAGAGAGCTCAAAGATCGCTGCGTTAAAGCTGCATTTCATTACTACCACATTCTGCTTAAAAATTTCAAATTTTCAGTTGAAACCTCAGTTAAAATATTTTCCCTTTTAAACAGAAGTTTAGTTCTTGTTTAGAGTTGCCGTATAATCATAATCATAACTGAACACTTGTTGCAAATTAAAAAATGAGCTGGAGAATATCCAATCTTCTTTTTCCTTTTCATATTGCTGTCACAGGAATGTTTGGTGGACACAAAGAAAATTAAAAATTTGATTGGAATAGAACTTTTTAATTATTCCTGCCAGATCAAATAGGAGCTTATGGCCATATTACGAGTTCTTAGGGCATCGACACCTCTTTAAACCCACTGATCTCTAATGACCAACAATTAAATTTCAAAGAAGACTTCATGCACATTTTGACTGAACTAATATTGGTAGTTTTTTGCTTCAGAACCCGTGCACAGGGGAGCAGATGGTGGAAAGATGCCACCCAGGTCTCTCAGCAAACAACCCCTTAAACTTCCCACCAACAACCCTTGAGTGCTTCTACCAACAGGCAATGAAAAGCAACAGTCTACAAAATCAAGGTGAAATAAAAAAACCTGCCCAACAGCTACAGAGGGTCCCAAAGTCAACATTCCTAAACCTTGTAGGGCAAGGAAAGGTTTCTGTGGAGAAAGGAAAGGTTGATCTCAAAAGGAACTTTCCTAAAGCCTCTGGAGGAAGGAAAAGTGTCTATGGAGAAAGGAAAGGCTTCCATGGCGAGAGGAAAGGTTTCTCCCAAAAGATCATTCCTAAAGCCTATGGAGAAGGGAAAGGTTTATCCCAAAAAGGACATTCTGAAAGGCTGTGGAGGAAAGAAAGGTGTCTCTAGGGAAAGGAAAGGTTTATCCCAAAAAGGACATTCTGAAAGGCTGTGGAGGAAGGAAAGGTTTCAATGGAGGAAGGCAATGTTTCTCCAACAAAGGAAAGGTTTATCCCAAAAGGAACATTCCTAAAGCCTATGGAGGAAAGAAAGGTGTCTCTAGGGAAAGGAAAGGTTTATCCCAACAAGAACATTCTGAAATGTTATGGAGAAAGCAAAAGTTTCTATGGAGAAAGGACAGATTGATCCCTTCAGTCTTCCCGAGCTGCCCACCATCCCCTTTAGCCAGGACGGAGAGGGGAGGCCAGAGGAGGCTCTGTGGGTACCTGTATTTATTGGGGAACATCCTCTCACAGTCCTTGCACTCGTAGACCTGTCCATCTCCCAGGCCCTCCTGCTTGATGTCGTCGCTGAGGCTCTCGTACAGGGCCCCCACGGCGCTGCAGCCGTACTTCTTGTGGCGCCGCAGGTCCAGCTTGGACTGGAACAGCTCATCGCAGTCCTCGCAGCGGAACGAGGGCTCCTCTGCAACACACACAGCAGCCCAGGGTCAGCCCTGCCCCAGGAAACACAAGCAGCCCGGCCTGCTGCGCCCAGAGAGGAGGCAAAGCTCCCCGAGTCCAGCGAACAAACTGAGAGTGAATTTGCAAGTGAGAGGGGAGAGAACCCAAGGGAGGCTGTGCCAGCAGCTGCTTTCACTTTAACCATTAAGGGAAAAAAAAAAAAACAAAACTAGATCACACAACCAGAGGAGATCTTGTTTTCTTTGTGTCTTGGCCTCTGCTGAGATGGAGAGACCTACAGGGATTGGGAGACACACAAAATTCTGGGCTCATTCTGGAGGGCTGCGCTTGTCTGCAACGAGGGGTTTTGAAATTATGAACGAGTTTCCCCTCAAAAGGGGCTGCCAGGGAAAAAGGAACAAGCCAGACTTGTATAAACACAGATAGTGGGAAAAGCAAACTGCCACAGCACAAACCTGGAGAAGCTTCTTTCTAAGAAATTCTCTGTCTAATGTTCTCTTAATTTTCCACTGCAGGAGTTCAGGGCTCCATCAACCCAAGGAGTCCCAGCCCAGAGAACCATGGAAGGAAGAGCAGGGAGCCAAAGCCTTTGTTGCTGTGCTCTCTGCTTTTTTTTTATTTAAAAAAAAAA
>WEKY01035073.1:974431-1000319 GCA_013390045.1 Picathartes gymnocephalus
AGTTCTAATGCACATAATAAATTACTGTAGTCAAGGTCAAACAAATTAAAAAGAGGGCAGCTATTATTAAGTTTACAAGGCAGCATCCTGACCATGGTGCCAAGCCAAACAATCAGCTTGGAGCTGTAAATTTTCCAGGAGAACGAGCTCTGCGAGGGAGTTGGGATAGCTCTGGGTTTCTCCACTCTGGAACAGAAGCTTTCCAGCCCCCTCTGAGTCACTGGAGCTGCGTTTCCCTGTCCTCCCCTCCCCTCTTCCTCCACGCTCTGCTGCTCTGCCTCATACTCAGTGTGGTTCTCTTTTCCTGATAACTTCACTCCCAGAAGGAGCAGCCTGTGGTGAGTGCATCAGCCCCGAGGGAGGAGTGGGGATATTCGGAGAGCTGCAGCCACAGGCGAAGCTGTGATGGAGCTGATCCATTCCCTGCTCTCAGGAGAGGGGATGTCGGGGTGGGATGTGGCCATGCTCACGTTCCCGGGGCAAAATCTGCAACTCCCGAGCAAAGCTTTGCTTTAAAGTCCCCCCTCACACTTGTTTATGCCAAATTTTGCACAACTGCAAACACCTGGGCTGAGCTTTAGGGCCTGGAATGGTGTTTTCTATAAATCAGGGTTAATTTTGTTGTGAGTGGGACAGGAGTGGAAGCACGGGCAGTGTCACAGCCAGAGACCTCCGTGCTCCCACCCAGGCACCCACCTCCCATCTCCCTTTCTCTGCTTAAGCCTGAGTTTAAACTTGAGCAAAGCAAGGTCCCAGAGGCTGCTGCAGCAGCGATGTGGGCAGAGGAAACCCTCTGCACACTCTGCACACCTACATGGAAAGTATCGACACGGGGAAAATCAAACCCAGCTGAAAAAGAAAGTAGCACCACAACTCAGCCTTGCTGGGCATCCCAGCAGCCTCCCAGGGCTCCCAGAGCCACCCACACCAGGCATGGATAATCCCACAGCATCCACAGGGCTGCAGGAGCATCTCCCCAGCTGCACAAGAGAGGGCTGCAACAACAAATCAAATCCAGCAAGTCAACAAAGGGATTTTGACTAAAAAGGGAGACCCAAGGGAAGAAAATACCCAACTGTTCTCACTTCAGGTCAATTTGAGAGTTTATACACTCTGGAATTGCTGTCAGCAGCCTCACCATGAGGAAGGTCAGGCCCTGCTCTGCTCCTCAGAGAAATCCTCCTTATTGGCATTTTATAGAACAGGACCAATGTGCATCTCATGTGTTTTATGTCTCTGGGGAGGGAAACCTGGAAATCAGGGCATCAATAACAGCAGTATGGAGAGACTCTGCATCACCTACCTACCATTAAATAATCCAAACTACTTTCTATGCATGAAAGAAGAAAAAAAAAAAAAGAAGAAAAAAAATGCAGCATCAAACTCCAGAGACGTGGAACTGCCCTGGTGAGGAGTTTGTTTACCTCAGAGCCAATGTCTCCCCTCTTTGCTCTCCTGTAAATGCAGCAATGGCTCAACCAGGAAGGAATTTTTGGAGGAGTGACTGAAATCCTCCAGGCTAGGAAGCCCCAGGTCCCTTCACCTCTTAACAAGTGCCTACCAAACCCTCAGCATCCCTCGAGCTCCACCTGGCAAATCCCCAGACCTGGAAACACTTGGAATGGAGGAAACAGATTTTTTTTTTTTCCTTCTTTTGACTTCAGAGAAAACGCAACAAAATTCCTTCCGCAAATCCAGGTGGAATTCTTCCTGCTTCAGTTTGAGGTTTCCATGATTAATTGCAGCTTATTTTCACCCAAACTCTCCTCTAGGAAGCAGAAATCCTCCTCTGGGTTTGGAGAAGCAGCCATGGAGAATCATTTCCTCCATACCTGGCTAAATCTGGATAACTGACACAGCACACCCTGACACTGCCCTGCCTGCTCTCACCAGTGACAGTGACACATTTCTGTCCCTTCTGTGAACTTACAGAGCAGGGAAGGAGGTGAAACACGTGAACAGCCCCAAGAGTATTTTAGAAAAGAGATTTTGTTTTTAATTCTCCTTGTCCTTTGTCAGATCTCACCCAAAACACACACAATACAAGAGGACATCAAACAGCAGCTTTTTCACAGGTGGAAAAGACGGAGGACAGGAAAAGCAGTTTCTGTGCTTCAGAGTATCAGGGTTTGGAAAAAGAAATTTGTATTGAAAGGAGACTTAGAGAGCTGACAAAAATATGATTAAAAGCCTTGTAGCCACGTGTTATTTATATTGTCACTGGTTGTAAAACCTGTTTTGATGCTCAGACAGGCTAAAGAGAGGAAAACCTGATCAGGTGAAGAGAAGCTGAGGGTTGGGAGGCCCTGGGAGAGCAGCTGTGGCTAACCCTGGATCTCTGGAAGTGTCCAAGGCCAGGTTGGACGGGGCTGGGAGCAGCCTGGGACAGTGGAAGGTGTCCCTGCCTATGGCAGGGGGTGGAATTGGATGAGTTTTAAGGTCTCTTCCAGCCCAACCCATTCCGTGATAACTTATCCATATCCATCCCCCTATTCCACTGCATTCCCAGTTCTGAGCTCCAGCAGATCCCAGACCTGACTGCTCAATAAATACCCTGCAGGGGAAGGACCTGGCCCTGGCTTAGGGCCAGAGCAGCCCCTGCAAAACCGAAACCTAAATCTGCACGGAGGCTCAGGGCTGAACTGAGACCTGGTATTGATTTTGTGTCTATATCAGATACCCACTTTGTAGGCTCCAGGTTCGTTCAACTGTTCCCTTTTTTCCTCCCGTAAGTACCAAAAATAAAAAGGTTGCCCTTCAAAACGAGTTCTCATTAAAGTTTTCCCCTTTCTTTAGGCATCACAAACGAAAATACTGCCCTTCACAAAGGTAACTGCCTCGGTGTGTGACAGGGAGAAGGGGCTGCAAAGAAAAGAGCAACCCCAGTTACACCGAAATTGCTGCCTGTTCTCTGTGTCTTGTTTGTCAAATCTATGGTTGTATGTGCCTATCTGAAGTTCCATCAGCAACACTCAGGACAAAGCAGGAATGTAACAGAAAAATAAATCAGTGCCTAATAGCTTTCAGAGAAACCAAGGGGAACACAATTATGTGGCATCTACATGCTAATCTACCAGACTTGAATCTCAAAGGAGTTCAAGTGCCCTACTCAAAATTCCTGCAGTGATAAGGGGTCTGCTGTGTTTGGCTGGGGTTGGGAGGAAAGATTTTTATGATAATTATCTTTGTGTGGAACAATTTTGCATTTTCTCTCCTGTTAATTCTGAAGTGAGCTGGGGGTGCGAGGCAGCAGGGAGATAGCCCTGCTGAAAGTAAAAAGTATTAAGGAGTCAAATATTTAATGTTGGCCTGGCATAATTTGACAGCAATTATGCAGCAAAAGCACTAGACGTTAGCAGGAAGATCCAGATAAATGTTCCATAATGACAGAGATGGAAAACAAGGAGCACTTTTTGCTTGTTCACATAAAAGCCTGTTAGAAACTGAAATGCAGAACAGCGGTGAATTTTCATTCAGATTTCTCCTTGACATTAAAAAAAAAAAAAAAGATGCAGAAATTATTCATCTCTGTGTGTTGGTCTTGAGAAAATCACTAATTTTTTTGGGGGGGGGAGGAGAGCAGTGAAAAAATAATCCCAAACTTGATATAAGTTAGGGAACAAATACCACACTGCACTTCCAGCCCTTCAGCAAATGGGCTGCCAGCAGCAGAAATCCTCAAACTATCCCATTTTCCAGAAATATTGGGAACTGATTGTGCAGGATTTTACTGCACATTTGCATCAGAAATTGTATTCATGTACAGGTAAAAGAAAATAAATGTATTGTGGGAGGAACTGCAATTTCATAAATTAATTTTATAGAGCATTACTTCCAGGTACTAGTTTAAAAACACCTGGTAAATGAGAATGTATTTATAGAAATAAATCATTGAATAATGATGTCGAGCATGTCCTTCCCAGTTTTCCTCAGAGATCGCTTCCTTGCACAGTGTCTGTAGTGTCAGAGTCCTGGAGGAATGTGAGGAAAAAGCATCCTAAAGGAGGAAAATCAGTGCTGGGAGCACTGGCAGATTTCTAGAACACTCCCTGTGTGTGTCCTGCTACCTGCTCACAGCTGCTGCAGAGAGGGATGAGGTGTCTTTATTCCAGCAATAACAATTTTAGTGATGACTCTTCTACCCCCTGGCTGGATCCGCCTTTTCCATGTTCCCTAAATCCCTGCAGACCGCTGCTTTCCAAGCCTTGGGATGGTTTGACCATTTTTATTACACCCAAAGGCACCTGGCGACCCTGGGGATGGAAAAGGCACCTCTGATCACATCCAAACCCGCAAAGAGAAGGAAACGAAACTGCTTGAGGCTGATAAAAACTCACTGTAATGGGCTGAGACAGCCTCTCTCACCAGGGGAAGAGTGAAAATGAGCATGAAATCCAGACAGCGACAGAAGGTCCTGGCTCAGGTTTTGTCCCAGTCCTGCCCTGGCTGAGGGTCCCAGCACTGCCAGGGCTGCTGCAGAGAGGAGCAGAAGCTCCTGGGGAGGCCTTACCTTCCATGCTGGGTGCCATGTTCCCCAGGGAATAACCTCCTTCCTTCACGCACACCAGCAGCTCTTCTCCCGGCTCAATCTCTTTAATAACTTTATAATAGACCTGGGAATCACAAACAGAAATGAAGAGGCACGTTAAATATGCAAAGGCTTGTGTTTTCCATTTTAACCAACAACTCAAATTCCTCTGGCTAATAGAGGAGGCTTGGTTTTGGATAATTGCTGCTCAGAGCTTATTTTCCTGCCTTTATTTGACTCTTTGGGTGTCAGAGTTTCATGGGGCTCGGACAATAAAAAAATATTTTGGGCAACAGCCTCTCTCCCTCAAATTACACCAAATCTTCCCATTTTTTTTCCCTTCCTCCCATAAGCTCAGGGTGTTTGTCACAGTGAAGGAAGAGTAAACTGATGGAATTGTCACATTTAAGGCTCTGCTCTCTGAGCTAAAATTGGCCTCATGATTAGAGCCAAATTATTACATCTCCACGGAATTATTTGGCTGATTATTCTCCCCAACAGCCCAGACCTGACCCCTAAATACAGACCTGAACCACTCCAGGTGAGAATTTTATCTACATTCTGAGCTCCTGTCTGAGCACAGACCCCAGACTTTCCAAAATGTCCCGAGTACAGCTCTGTTCACCTCCTGGACCTTTGACTTTGCACCAGGAGAAAACCCCAAAACAGAAACAGGATTCAGACAAGGGCAGAGCCCTCATCTTTACTGTTCTACCCCCAAATCCCACAGAAACCAGGGCAGCAGGGCCAGTGACAGCGGAGTCACACCGGAGTGGGTCCCTGTGGCTTCATTCCCTCCCCTGGACCTGCTCCAGGAGCTCCATCTTCTCTTTAGCACTGAGGAGATTCAGTGTCTTCCCAATGTTTTTCGAAATTTTAGAGCACACTGGACCCTGTTCTCTTCTAACACAATCCCCTGAGATAATAATAACCTGGTAACAGGTATTATCTTCCAGGTTTTCTTAGCACTGTGTTTAACAGCAATCCGAGAAATTCTTTTTCAGGGTAAACCCCACATTTTACACAGAACAATTCCCTAAATTCGCTGCTGCTCCGTTTCTGCCAGCCCGTGTTTGTAGGGGAGAAAGACACAAAATTCCTAAATCCCTGCCTGGGTTGCATTAATTGTGTCATCACACACTTCTCTTCCCAGAGTCCCTTTCCCTTCCTCCCTGGCACGGAGCATGAGGCCTTGGCAGATGGGTGGTGCCAGGCCCGGGGAGAGCAGCAGCTGCCCGGGATGCTCCCAAAATTCTCCTCCCCGTCCTGGAGCTGCGGCTGGGATCGCAGGGAGAGGGATGCGATTCCACGGAGCTGCGGCTGCAGGGACAGGGGGACATCCCTCCCAGAGTTGCAGGGACAGGGGGACATCCCTCCCAGAGCTGCAGGGACAGGGGGACATCCCTCCCAGAGCTGCGGGGACACGAGAAATCTCTCCCAGAGAGTCCCACCGCGGTGCGGTGGGGACTGTGGAGCGCGGCTACCGCTCAGAACTTTCCCTCCGAGGTCAGGAAGCTCCCGACGGATCACCCCGCGTTACACCGAACACCAGGACGGCCCGCGATCCGCCCCAGTCACCGCACTGGTCCCCAGTCACCGTACTGGTTCCGCAGGAGCGCCCGCAGGTCCAGTAGAGGAGCCGTTCCCCATCCTTCGGGATAATTAAGAACGGAGCCCTTCCCCATCCCTCGGGATAACGAGGGTGCTCCGCCGCCCCTGCCGCTGCCCGGCGCCTCCCGGTCCCGCTCTCCGCAGCCATACCGGGGCTCCCACCTCTCCCCGGGACACACCGGGGAAAAGTTGCCGGTGGGCCGCGCTCCCGCAGCTGCCGGGGCCGGGATCGGGATGGGGATAGGGATGGGGATAGGGACCAGGATCGGGATGGGGATGGGGACCGGGATCGGGATGGGGATAGGGACCGGGATAGCGCCCGGGATCGGGGCCGGCAGCGCGGCCCCCGCCCGCCCCAGNGCCACCGCCGCGGGGACCCCGCCGGTCCCTCGGTGCCGGCCCCGGGCCACGCGAACGGAGCGGGCCGGGCCGGGCCGGGTTCCCCTGACCTGTTCGCTCCTGTCCCGCGGCCGCTGCGCTCCTCCGGTGCCGGCGGCCGGGCCGGTCGTGGGGAGGGCAGGGAAGGGAAGAGGAGGGAACGGGAGGGGAGGGAAGGGAAGAAGGGCAGCCGGGCCGTGTCCGTGCAGCAGCTCCAAGGCCGGGGCAGACGGAGTCACAGCCGCCCCCATGAACGCGGTCTCCGTGTGCTGCGGGGCGGCCCTTACCGGGAGCTCCTGTACCGAGTGCTGTGACACGGCCCTTACCGGGGGTACAGCCCTCACTGAGCCCCCGGTACAGCCCTAACCGAGGGCTGTGACACAGCCCTTAGCGGGGTACAGCCTTTACCGGGAGTACAGCCCTTACCGGGAGCTCCGGTACAGCCCTTACCGGGGGTACAGCCCTTACCGAGCACCCGGTACAGCCCTGAGTGCTGTGACACATCCCTTACCGGGGGTACAGCCCTTACCGGGAGCTCCGGTGCATCCCGGTCCTCACCGGGCTGTTTGCCGTCCCTCCCTCTCGGCCTCCCCGCAGCCCCACTGCGAACTCACCCAAATATCGGTGCCTGAGCACCGGCGCCCAGCGCTGCCTGGGCATCTCTCACCGAGAGTTTCAAAGCACGGATGGTCACAAACACAAAGATTTGGGGTGGGAAAAGAAATTCCACTGCTGGCCGTTGACAAAATATCCCAAACTGCCCAGACACCCATCCCTGCGCCTGCCAGAATCCCTGGTGAAATTCCACCACCGTTTTCCACTGCTTTGGAGACAGCTCCCCCACTGCAGACACGTCTGTCCTCATCTGGCTGAGAGTCCAAAAAAAGGGACCTGGTGCCGTGGGCAGGATCTGGGCACCTCCCTGGACCTGCACAGCTCCAAAAGCTCCGGTGGAAACCCCAAGCAGCACCAGGCTGACACAGGACACACACCTGTGCACAGGTGAGAACAGTTCTGAGACCCCTGCTCCACCCAACCCGGGAAGTTCATTTCTGGGGATTGCACTGCAAAATAAAAAGTCGTCTGAAATTCTCCTTTTTCTCATTATCTTTTTCACTTGCACTTCAGTGCTCCTCCCTCCTTGTTCTACAAGAAACCAAACCACACTGAGCTTAATGGGAAAAGTGCCTGAAAAAAAACCCCAAAAGGCAGCCTAGGAGTGAGCCCAGAGCTCAGGGCTGTCTTGAAAAAACAGAACTCGGGATGGGCCAAGCTAAGAGAAAAAACAAAACAAAACAAAACAAAATAAAACAAAATAGGTATTAACAGAGTTTCTCGTGCAGCTGGCAACCCAAACCTGACTAAAACACCAGTCATGGTCTAAAAGGTCCATCAAGTTCAGAGACAGAGTCACAAATTTTACAGGGGAAAAATCCTTCAGAATTCTCCTGCCAAGGGCTGACACTGCCCCGGTCTCACCCTTTAGCTCCTTTTCCTCTCCTGTTTGTTCTCAGAACAAAGTAGCTCCTTGTATTCCAAAATGTCTGCTGCAGTCCTTCCAGAAATAGAGGACAGGCTCCTTTAATGATCAGGGAAAAGTTGGATTCTGCCGGAGTCACATTAATTTCATCAAACATTTCATTATGATAATTAACTTCATCTTTCACTCGTGGTGATGGTCTGGGCTCATCAAAGCCTTTTTTATTTGTTGTGCAGTGAAAAAGCTCAGATTTACTAATCCAGCAGAAGATTGACATTCGTAAATCGATTCTGTTTGTTTACAGAAAAGTTCCACACTTGATCTTTTTGTGTTTCCCACCACAGCCCGGGCAGCTCTCCAAATTACCAGCTTTGTTTTACACTAAATAGTTAACAGGATAAGTAGGGTTTGGTAGTACTGAGATCACTCATTTTCTTGGTTTTTATCAAAATTATTCTGGGCATGGGGTGTTGAAGGAAGAAAAAATGAAGGTAAAAAAAAAAAAACCAACCCAACCAACAAACAAACAAACAAAAAAAGGAAAAAAAAAAAACCCCAAACCAACAACCAAAACAAACAAACAAAAAAGGAAAGTAGAAATAACCCAGAGAAATCCTTTTCCAGCCTGTGTTGATACAGGGATCTGCTGTGGATGTGAACTTGGGGCAGCAGAAATCAGGCTGTGGCCGTCTCATTTTGCTGCTGAAACGGAACAATTTTATACAATCACAGAAATATCGGCCCTGCAGAACCACAGCAATCCCACTCTGGGGCTGGTCTCACCCAGAGCGCAGCACCAGCTCATCTTTGCACTGAGAAAAAGAGCTCTGGAGCAGACAGAGCCTGGGAATGAGGTTTAACCATTCCCAGAGTCATGGCAGGGGATGGAGATGGAACACGGTGAGTGGGAAAAGTCCGTCCCAGAATTACCTCATTAATTAATTAGGGCCCTCCCTAAGAACCAGCCCCATTTTCTTGCTGCAGGAATTTATCTGAGCTGCCACACGTTTGTACTCCGAGGGGAAAAGAGCATTAAAAGGGGAGAAAGCGGTTGCTGTGTTCATCTCAAGCTCAAAAACCCACCCACAGACACATCAGCTGCAGCAGAGGAGCTCAAAAACTGAAAGCCAGCCTGAAAAAAGGTTCTTTGTGTCCTTGTCTCACCAATAATCCACTCCACGGGCAGCCCAGTGAGGGTTTGTCCCTCCTGCTCTCTCAGACCTGTCCGTGTGTCCAGCTCTGGACATGGGAAAGTTTGGCCACGTGAATGTCCAGCCAGGACAGGGCTGCACGTTTTGCTTTTTTTTCCTCCTTTTGAATTGCCTCCCCTTTGTTTCTACTCATTCACATTGCTTTTTATTTCCTCTTTTTAAGGCTCTGTGTGATGTACTTGGGAATCCTGACTGGAGTTACCAAACCTGTGTAAAATACACCCAAGATTCTGCCTGATTAAAGTGGCTGATTAAACAGAGGCCTGATTTTTTTCTATCTCCTGTTACTCCTTTTCCTTTCCCCCAATATCTGCACCCCAAATAAAAGCAGCAGTTGTCACCCTGCTTATTATTAATATTTAATAATTATATTAACAGTCAGCTCATGGTCATGAATATAATTATTATATATTATAAATACATTATTACATAGATTCTGCTTAGTATTTCAGATTCCTGAACTGCTCAAGTATTTTCCTTTTCAAGGCAGGAATAACAACAGGAAAAAGTAAACATTTCTCTTTTAGTAAATGATATAATTTGTCTACCATTTTTTTCCAGTCCTCCTTCAGAATCACAATTATCTCCAACAATCAAGGATCTTCTTTTCAAATACCTCTCCAGCATGAATAAATATAAAGAAAACTGGCTAATGTTATTCTACATGTGCAAATTGGCTTCATAATTGAAAAACAGTGAATGAAATGTCTCAATTAATCTCTTTCTAAACAGAGAAATAAATATATTTAACTATATTATAATCCGATAATAGGGAGGTGGAGCAAATAATTAAGTGGTCCAGATTTTGCTGTCAATTACTTCACTAGAAATCCAGGAAAATTCTCTGTGCATTCCCGGGACTGTTCCCGGGTTACAGGACTGAAGAAGAACAGGAGGGGACACAGACACATTCAAAGACCATCTCCCCATGTAAAAATGTTTTGGTTTTTTTTCCTGAAAATAAAATTATTTTGATAAAGATCTTGTCCTGGCCCTTATCAGCACAGTGCTGCTTGGTTATTTAGAGGGCAATCATTTATTGCAAAAGCTTTTATTTTCTCTGGGTTACAATCAACCCCAAACATTTTCCTGCTGCCTGAAGGGGAAAGATCAAACTTTTCTCCTGCTTTGTGATAGGGAAAAATGTGTCCCTTGGTGAAATAAATGAATTTAAACCCAGAAGCAACAGGAGACAGCACGAGGTAGGAATCAGCACTGCTTAATCACTCTGGAAATGGCTTTGGGATTTACTCCAGGAAGGGTCTGGGATGTCTCTTGAGACCTCTCCCTTTGGGGATCTCTCCCTTTGGAGCTCTCCCTGCTTGGATCCCTTCCCACAGGATTCCCTCAGCACCAGCCCCCAGCAGAATCTCCCCTAAAACGAGCAGCCTGCAGGGCTTGGTGCACATGAAACAACGCTGGAAGTTGACACCAATTCAGTTTTCTTAATATATCCCAGCAGGAAAATGAAGGGATTGATTTTTAAAGCCCTGGGTGGCAGGAACACACCCAGGTGTGAGAGCCCAGCTCAGCTTCAGCTGCTCAGGCTCAGCGAGAACCTGCAACATCCCCAGGATGGAAAACTTTGATTTGCAACCTAGAAATTTTATGTTGAGTCTCCGAGGGTTCAAATGCTCTTGCATTGCAGGGGTTTGTATCCAAAAGGCACCTTGGCTTCTTGGTAATTATGAATTCACTTGGGTTTGATGCAAGACCAGAGCAGCTGAAAACATCCCAAAAAGCCCCAAATCTGCCTCCTGTCTGCTGAGTAAGACAATATTTCTCATTTAAGTTAGTCCTGAACAGTGACTTCTATTTGAATTGTACTCAGCTGGGGGTTTGTGGAGCTCACAAAGTGAATTGCTCACCTTGAATCCATTTTTGGGTCTAAGCCTCAAGGAACTTTGGAAACATCATCAAAATCCTATTAATTCCATTTAAATCCCTACCCAGGGACGCTTTACCAGCATTGCTGTAACTTGCCCAGGAGCTTTCAGCTTTCTCCTCAGCAGACCCCAAACCATCTCCCTCTCCTCTTAAAAAACAGACAACAACTCAATTTCCACCCCGGGATCACCCTCCCTGCCTGCAATTTCCATGGTTCCCATTGCCAGTGCTGCTTCCCAGCTGTCCCAGTGGGGTTTGGTGCTATAACCTGGGTTTCCCATGATTTTGTCCAGCACCAGCAGAGTCAGGGGGCTGGATCACAAGACAGGGACAGGATCCTGAGACAGGGGCTGGATCCTGAGTCAGGGATTGGATCTGGAGTCAGGGGCTGGATCCTCAGTCAGGGGCTGGATCCTGAGACAGGGGCAGGATCCTGAGTCAGGGGCAGGATCCTGAGTCAGGGATTGGATCTGGAGCCAGGGGCTGGACCATCAGTCTGGCGGTTTTAGCTCCTCGCAGGGCTGATCCATCCCTCGGTCACCTGCCCCGGCCGAGCGCCCCAGGCCGTGCCGGCTGGAGGGCAGCCCTGCAGCCCCGCTTACCTGCTCGTTGATGTGGCACACGGCCAGGTTCTGCTCGTCGCACGAGCAGGACACTCGGATGTACTTCAGCCAGTTCCCGGCCCCGCCCTGGCCGGCGTCACCGCAGAACTTCTCACTGCCCAGGGCATCGGGGATCTGCGGGAGAACGGGACACGAAAGGGGTCAGCTGGGGCCGAGTGGCAGCTACGGAGAGGAGAGAGGGAGGAAACGGGTTTGCAGGGCGCAACTCCAAACAAGAAATAGAGAGGAGAAAGGTGGGTGATAGATATAATTGATAAAGTGACTTATGACAGGAATGACATCAGCTCTCAGCTGTTATCTGAAGGTCCTGGCTGGCAGAACCTCCAAGGATGTAGAGAGTGATCCACGAGTAAAAGGTTCAGGACTACAAATATTCTGGAAAACACAGCTCTGCTACCACAGCTCAAGTAATTAAAGCAGGGAACTCCTCCGAACTGCATTGGTTTTAATGACAGGGTCCTTCACTGCTCCATCTTCACATTATCTGTTTCATCCTTTCATGCAGGATCATTTTTAATTACAAAGCTTTCAAGAAAATTTCAAACCAGGTCACCTTCCACAGAGCTGTGAGATTCTATTTTAAAAAAAAATGCTTTACGAAATGCACTACTTTCATTTATCTGAGTACAGCCTGAGAAATTCACCGGCCACGTCTGTGTGGCTGAAGGTGAGATACAATTTGGCTGCTGTGCAAAAGAGGAATCCTTCAAAATAAAACCCTTCAGATATTTAAAGTCCAGGTGTGGAGGGGGGAAAAGAGTTAATTAAGGGGATGCAGTCCAAAGAAAGTCGCTGGTTTGCCAGGAAGAGACTTTTCCTTTCTTAAGGCAGTGGATTTTGGTGACAGAACCAGAGGAGATGCTCAGCCTTCCAGAACAACCTTTGGGATGATCCAGTTTATAATTCACTCAAAAAAGCACATTTAAAAAATGCCACAGGACACCCTGAAAACAAGGAAAAGCCCTTTGAGTCCCAGAATAGCAAGGCTCTGCTCTGCTCCTAAGTGGCCTCCCTGCTCCAGAAACTCCTTTTTTCCTTAGATTCAGATTTCCCTCTGCCCCGACCAGCCTCTGTGTCAGTGCAAATTACTTCAGTCATCAAAAGCTCTTAACATGCTTTTACTAGCAATTAATTCTCTCAGAATCTCATGGGATACCATAATACTTTCCCATCTATTTCAAGACACAGAGAAAAGAAAAAGGTGGGAAACCGAAGGAGAGGAAAAATTAAAGCCCAGCAATGACAGCAACAAGTCAAGGCTAAGGCTGGGCTGAGAAACCTCGGGGGGACAGGTCCAGTTCAGGCTCTGGCTCCCAGCTCTGAACTCCTGGGAGGACCAGGAGCTGCCAGCACCACCAGGACAGCTCCCAACTCCCTGCACTGGTCCCAGCAGACATTTCCTGGTCTCATCCCCATCACCAAACCTTCCTTCTCCAGCTCCCTGTCTGAAAAGGGATGAGGAGAAATCCCACCATTAGTACTGGGCTTCCTCCTCCCTAATCAGAATCAGAACATGGCACTGGGAGTCACTGAAATGTTGCATTTTCTCCCAAAATGTGTTTGGGACAGAACTGATGTGAGAAAAAACCTGCCTGTGCTCAGTTTCTTCACCTCCTGCCTGGGAACACTCAGGGTCATTCACTCATCCCTAACCAGACCCTGGCACTTTCTAGACACCCTTGGTCATCCACTGGCAGCACCAGAGGTCTGAGGTGGAGCACTGATGGCACAGGAAGCCAATTCTGTGTTGTTTGGTCTTTTTAAGAAAAAAACCAAACAATAAAAACCTGTCCTTAATGTGGCTGAAACACTACTGAGTTTACTCCAGCTAAATTATCAATAACTTCTATTTTATCTCAAGTAGCTCCAGGAATACTGAGGCTGTCTAAAGCTGCTGAGATTAAAGTGCTTCTCTTTGCTTTACTGACCCCAAATTGAGTGGCCCAGCCAAGCCAGCCCCTTGAGTGGGGACACACCCGGACACCGAGGGACAGCAGCTTCCAGGGAAACTGGAAAACCTAATGAGAGGAATCATCGATGGTCTGAAAGAATTTGGGCAGAATTTGTAGTGGTTTGAGGAACACAAAGCTCCCAGTGCCATTAATTCCTACAGCAGCAATTGGTGACATTCAGTGACCCTGGGAACACAAATCCAGGACACACAAATAACATTTTTAATTTCACAGCTGTATCTTACAGATGCTCTCTTTTATCCTCTAGGATTGTTTGAGAGGACACTTAGAGCCATTGAATGGCTTAGGATGGAAGGGACCTTAAGGACCATTTCGTTCCAACCCCCTGCCCTGGGCACAGAGGTCAGGGAATGCCCAGAATTCAGCTCAAATTAATTTTGCAGGGTCCTGCTCGCCAGCTGTGCCTCAGGAGGAGGTTCTGCCGTAGCTCGAAATCACCTGAAACTCTGTGGTTTTATCTGCGTGGGGCATTAAAACCCAAGCTGGGGGTGTGAGATCTGACAGATCAAAACGAGAGAAAAAGAGGTGCTGTGAGAGCCTGAGAACCTGAGCTGCTGTTCTCACACACACTCACTGGCCTCCACAAACAGAACCTGGCACCAGGGCCCAAAGGCCAGCCGTGGGGACTGCACCAGCCAGCCCTCACCCTCTGCTGGCATCCACCAGGACCCCTGAAAATTAAATAAATGGGGTAATCAGCTGGTCTCAGGGTGCTGCAGGACCAGTTCCAGAGCCAGGGCAGCTCCGGGGCCAGCTCAGCCCTCCGTGGCCAACACCTCTAATTAAAGATCAGGTTCACACGCTCGCACTCTCCACCGATGGTCTCTATCAAAGTTATTTCACAGCTTAAATGCCCAGAGGAACACAGCAGCAATCACCCTGCACTATCTGCAGTATCTGCTTTTTCTTCTTTCAAACGTTCACACACACAATAATATTTTAAGTCTCTCTTCCCTCCCCCGACCTGAGAAAACTCCGGAAAAACAAACTGAAACTTTTTGCCACATCTTCTTCCAGTTCAGACCAGAAGGAAATCAGAAGTTTCCTCTGGCGAAATTCTGCAAACCAACTGTTTACAAGTCTTTGTCAGTAAGTAAGGAAAAAAAAATCCAGTTTGAAAATGCTCCTGGGATGCTCACACAGCATTGGGTTTTCTGTGTTCCTTGGAAGAACCAAGAGATAACCTGTGCTCTAGGACAGGTAGAAAAAGAAAATCAAGGCGAAAAGTATTGGGAACAGGCAAATTAAAGATCCCAGATGGAAGCACAGAGGGATTCACCCCACTCCTGGAAGGGTCAGCTCCCCACAGGCACCCCCCTGGGGATGCTCTCACCACAACAGGTATCTCCAGCTCTATTAAATCTGTTTATTCACAGTTAAAACCAGAACAGTGTCCCTCTCTATCCAGGACTCAGCAGCTTTAATCACAAATCCATCCATCCCTGCTTTGCTGGGCAGGTAAAGGCTGACGTCAGATATTTAGCACCAACAGCAAAAAAACCCAGAGATGCCACAGGAAGAAAAAACCCATCATAAAATGATGTGTAATTATTAGCAGGGCTCTGACTTGGTGGCGCTGACATGGAATTTCTGCCTGTGCTCTGTGCTCGGGCTGGCTCTGTATCAGTGGAGAGGTCTCTCCTGAGGGTAATTTGGCTTAGACATTAAAAGAAGTCATCAGAGGGAAAGGAGAGATGAAAAAAAGGTGGGAAGAGATGGGTGAGGAGAAAACAAAATCAAATCAATTTATAATTCGTAATTGTTTCTGGTTCTGCAAGTCTGTGACCATCATGTGCTGCTTTTCCAGTCAGTTTTGGGGAATGCAGTTCACCTCCTTGATCCCTTTGGCTCTGAGGCCCAGCATCCCTGCCCCACAGAGCTGATCTCCCTTGCAGGAACGAGATTTGTCCCTTTTTCTTAAATCCCAGCAGTCTGGGACAGGCCCTGCCCTAGAGATGTGCTGGAAAAGCAGACTTTCATCTGGCCTGCAGCCTGTGGACATGCTCGGAAAGTTAATTATTGTGGGAGCACTTCCTCTGGCTGCACTTCCATTTTATCCCTCCCACCCCATCATGGATTTCTCCCCGCTTTTTTTTCATCTCTGAACATGCCAAAACTCCAGTTCATCTTTTCTCCTTCTGCTGCAGATGGTGAGTTCAGTCTTTATTTATTAACCCACAGCACCTCCCAGCACTTTTGTCTTCAAATCCAACAGCTCATCTAAGAATTCCCAATTCCCCTTCCATTCCCTGCCAGTAACAGTGCCATGAGTTCGTCTCCTGGAGTAATTCCTTGGGTTTTCACAGAACTCTCCTTGCTCTGAAGCCCCCCAGCCTCCTCCTCTCCAATCTATCCCCTCCAAACAAATGCACCTTCATGTTCCCTGGGATTACAGGGCTTTGACTGGCCCTCTGCAGAGACACGGATTTGGGATGCAGAGCCAGAGCTCTGGCTGTGGCTGTGCTTCAGACCCATCCCCAGCCAGCCAAAAGGAAATTGTTGTCATGTTCCAGGGCTCACTTTGCAGCTTCATCTGCCGTCTGCCGAGCGGCTTTGGATCCAAAAGGCTCCTTGATCTCGCAGAGGCTCCGCTCCGTAATTTATTAACATCAGAAATGCTGAGTTATGGGGCAGAAGTTATGGAAAAATCCTCTCCAACGTTTACAATTTTTTTTGCACATCATTTGAGGTTTCCTGCCCCTCTAATTTGTGGGCTCTCTGTTGGGTTGTTTCTTTCACATTTTAATGGGCAGCGTCCCAGGTTTGGCCCCGGCAGAGGTGTGCCGGGGGGCTGGAATGCCTGCAGATCTGTCGTCAGTTGGCTTAATGGATTCCTAGTGTGCATGGAGAAACGGAGCAACCAGGAGTTTGCCATCACTGACCCAGCGTCCTGTTGCTATAACATCCCTCCCCAGAAGCCCAGAGTGTAATAAACCTTCTCATCCCATGGTCGCAGGATCTGCCTCTGACAGCTTGGCTGATGTGCACATTTTATTTGGCAGGAGTTGGAGATTTTTTCCTTTTTTTCCCCCCCTTTTTTTGCTTTAATGACCCACGAGCTGATTTAGAGCAATAAACTGTTGCCATGAAGTTTTGTTGTGTTTCTTTTAAATAAAGGAGAGGGAGAGACTGCTGCAATTTATGACTTTCAGAAGTAACTGAAACAGAAAGTCCATTCTTGCCATGAAATGAAGAGAAAAAGACTTCATCCAGAGAAACACCTCTGTCAATGTGTAGACATGAAGCCTAGATGAACTCATAAATTCAGCACTCTGCCTGCAATTAAGCAGGCTTCCTGGTGATTTGACAAAGAGTTAATGAGAAACGTGTCAGACAAAAACAGGTCATAGCACTGGAAAGCGCTGGGAAGAGCAGCTGAGCCAAACCCAACTTGTCCGCTCAGGGCCACAGGAAAAGCTCGCAGTGTACTCAGGGAGAGCTACTTTGGGTGCTGTACAGTAAACTTCTTGTGCAAATGGAAGGTCCTGGAAGGAGCTCCCAGTCCCAAAGCCACCAGATAAGGACAGAAGGGGCTGCAGAGCTCTCACCACCACCCTGCCTGAGATGGTCACACCCTCGCTCTCAGCGTGACCCCCGGGGACGTGGGCGGTGCAGGGAGTCGGGGCTCAAGGTCTAAGGCCTGATGAATGGCTGCAGGATCAGAGAGCTCGGTTGATCTCCCTGCTGAGAGCAGGATCCTGTCCCCAGGAGTCTCCTCACTGTCCGCATCCCATCCCCTCTGCAGGCAGACCCTTGGGTTCCCAACAGCACAGCACGGGACCCACCGGCTCTGCGACAAAACCCCAGGATGTCCAAACACCGAAAATGCTCAGAGGGGAGGAAAACAAATCTTTATGGTTCTCCTCCTGTGAAACAAGGACATTTCTGCTTCTTCCAAACTGAGACAGAGCTGGGAGAACCATGAATGTGAGGAAACCCAGCTGGATGCACTGGGGCCAGTGGAATCAGGGGTGCCAGGCAGAGGCTGCTGAGCCTGGTGACACTGCTGAGCCTGGTGACACTGCCAAGCCTGGTGACACTGCCGAGCCTGGTGACACTGCTGAACCTGGTGGCACTGCCGAGCCTGGTGGCACTGCCGAGCCTGGTGACACTGCCGAGCCTGGTGACACTGCTGAACCTGATGGCACTGCCGAGCCTGGTGACACTGCTGAACCTGATGGCACTGCCGAGCCTGGTGACACTGCCGAGCCTGGTGACACTGCTGAACCTGGTGGCACTGCCGAGCCTGGTGACACTGCCGAGCCTGGTGACACTGCTGAACCCGGTGACACTACGGAGCCCAGTGACAGTGCTGAGCCTGATGATAGCACCAAGTTTGGTGACACTGCTGAGTTTGGTGGCAGTGCTGAGCTTGGTGACACTGCTGAACCAACTGACACTGCTGAGTTTGGTGACATTGCTAACTTCGGTGACACTGTCAAGCCTGGTCACACTGCTGAGTTTGGTGACACAGCTGAATTTGGTGACGCAACTAAGTTTGGTGGCTGCTGAGCCTGGTCACACTGCTGAGTTTGGTGACTCTGCCGAGGTTAGTGACACTTCTGAGCCTGGTCACACTTCTGAGCTTGGTGACACTGCTGAGCTTGGTGACACTGCCGACTTTGGTGACAGTGTTGAGTTTGGTGGCACTGCGGAGCCCGGAGCTGCTGCTGGCTCGTGGGAGGCAGAGCGTTGCTGCAGCTGATGGGGGAGAGGCCAATTCCAGTTTTTAAAAGCCTGGATGTTTTTGAACTTCCACACCCACCCAAGCCACACATCTGGAGTGGGAATTTTCCACTGGTGTGTGCATTTCTGAGCTGCTGCTGGGCTGCTGCATCCTCTGGCTTCATGAAGGGTCTGGAGGAAAAACATCCCACGGAAGGCTGGTCCTGGGACGTATTTCTGTCACAAGGAATAACCTTCTCATTCTTTTTCCCTACCACATCTAAAGCACACGAGGAATCACATGAAAAAAGGCTGTTTTCTCCCAAAAGTCCCTGTCCAGGTTCCAAGCAGAGGAGCTGGGATGGCTCACACGAGCTTGGGAAGCGAGACTGGATTTCTGGAGAGTGTTTGAATCCAGTGGAGCCTTTTGAAGGGCTGCCCACTATTGACTGCTCTTCTCTTACACACCAGCACAGTGAGTATTTCCAAAGTGTCTGCTCTGCATCAGGATAAAAAGGGCTGGAAAAAGCTGCAGTGTCACTGCTGTGTCCTTCAGGCACCGCAGATTTGCTCCAGCTGAAGGAACATCATACCTGACCCTACATGCAAAGCCTCAGGAGGAACCAACAGCAGCAAGAATCATACAGGACACCATCTACACTAAATTTACATTTACACCCATTAAATACAATCTCCAGGAACGCATCTCCTGCTCTCCACACCATGGATACACGGCAGAGCAACAGGGCAAAGAGGAGAAATCAAGAAATCTTGAGAAAAACCCACCCTGGCTCTGCTTTCCCTGCCCTGTACCTACAATTCCTTGTATTCCAATCCTGGAGATGCAGTTTTGCTGCCCAGAAGACACTCTGAGTAACACAGGATGCCACAGAGGGTGCTGCCAATGCTGATTCCTCTTGATGCATGAAACCAATGCCACGTCCTCGTTTCTCTCCCCCACTCTCCTCCTCTCTGAGGGCAATCGGCTCCACTTGCACAGCAACATCTCATCACCACGCAGAAAAACACTGAGTAAAGATGTCAAAACAGAAGACGACTTCCAAGCTGATGGCAGGCATTTATCTCAACAAAAGCTCATTTTTCACCAGTAACGTAATTCATACCACACTGATTTAAATTAAACAGTAAACCATAAGAAAATGTGCTCGAATCAAATCCCAGGGCTGCCTCAGATATTGTACACACGAGGCAAGGAAGGGATTTCCAGTTCTTTGTAATATACACACACAAAAACTTTGAAGTTTTCCTCCGCACCGAAAGAGTTCAGGACATCCTATTTTTGTATCCTACAGCATTTTGGCTCTCTCCGAAAGAATAGTAATTGTAAAGTTCTAAAAACTAAATAGATGTGAAAAAAATGGGAACTTGGCAGAAATCTTCCCCTGATAAAAAAAAAGACAGAGGCTACTACAGGCAGGGGAGGATCTGGAGTCTCAGGATATTTCACTGCACTGGGGAGAGAGAGCAGCAGCAAGAGGTGCAGCAGTGCCGAGCTCCCAGGGCTGCTCCAAGGGGTTAAAACAGACACAAATCGCTTGTATCCCAGAGCTTTTGTGGAGATTCAAAACGCTTTAGGGTGTGATTCCTCTGCTGCTATTTCCAAAGGAAGATGTGGGCTAAAATGGCTCCCTAATGACCGGGTGCCAATTAGCCTAGGGGGAGGAAGAGCAGGGCAGCTCTCCTGGCAAAAGGGAGTGGGCACAGAAGCTGAACAGGACTTTATTGTATGAAGATGGGAACATTTTCTGATGGTAATTTCTCCAAGAGTCCTCTTAGCACTGAGGCACAGCTGCTTCCCTTATCCATACCAAAAAGGTGCTTCTGCTGTAAGGAAAACACAGGCAGCCTTGAAAATAAATTCTGATCAGCTTCTTGAGGTGCATCCTGGGAGTCCCACTGGATCAGGAGGGACAGAGGGAGCTGCTGCTTGCTTTAAATCATTTCTTATTACTCCAGCTTGGTTTTAGTAATGTTTTGGGAATGGAGCTGTGGAATACCATGAGTGTGGAGGCCTCTCCAGAGTGATTTATGGGCAGTGCTCAGTGCCAAACCCATCTGCTGCGTTTCACACTCTGACCAAAAAAGTAGCAGAGCCTTCAACTGCCCATTCCTAGAGCTGATATCAGCTCCAAAGCACCGGCCTGGCAAAGGCCACTGGAGGTCCCAGCAGGAGAAGACCCCCACAAAATGACATTGTCTTACAGCATCTTCTGAGCCTCTTCCTTGGGAAGAATCCAGTCTGACACTCAACAGCCCTGGCAAATCCACTCTCTTCCCCTGCAAACGCTCTGGGATTACACTGGATTGTTAATAACACATGAAACAAATTCCTACAACAGTTATCCAGGTGCCCCAGGGAGAGGTAAATGAATTCAGAGAGCTGAGGGGCTTGAAAAAGCACCATTTTCCCTTTAATTAATAGATTTTGAGGATGTATGGCCCAAGTTCAAGTAACAGGGGGACACAGGTAAGGAAGCCCGTGCCCTGTGGTGTATTTGATGGACACATCTGGGCGTCTCACTCCTGAAAACTAAGTGTCATTCTTAATGCTTGATACCTGGAGTTACCCTGCAGCCTGGTTCTGGTGGTTGGGCCATATTTGGACATCTCAGCACAGCACAAATCAAACTTTCTGCCAGGAATGAAAATTACTGGGAATCAGAAGTGCAGGGAACCAAAGTTCTGGCAGGTAGGTTGTGAGCAGTGCAATAAGGCCAAGGTGTTAAATATCTGGAGAGGCTGGAAAGGATGTGGGCTTTTATTCCATGTGTGACTGGTGCCAGCTGCACCCATACAATGACAAGCACTGTGTTGGTCTCACTTCTGTCTTCTCCCAGAGTTCTGCACCCTTCTTTAGGTGCTGCTTAAACAAGGACTGAGTGGTACCACCACACAACAGTGAGAGACGACCATGGAAAGGAGGGAATCACCATCAAAAAGCTGCCAGAGGTGTGGTTCAGAGTGGCAAGGCAAGCCCCAAGACACACAGGTATCACACTCTTCTAGCACTAATTTTAGAAGGTTAATAGAGGTTGATTGTGCCTCCTTACTTTCCCCATCAGCATGGATAACAACAACCCAGCAATCCAGGAACACTCACCTGGATGTGTGCACCTCTCCTCACATTGCCTTTAAAAGCCTTGAATTTACAGGCCCAGAGGCTGCGTGTTCCCATGGTTTAACCATGACCTGACACTTTCGGAACAGAGATTTACAAAAAAAAAAAAAAACCAAAAAACACAAAAAAACCCCACCAAAAAGCAGCCCAAGCAGGGCTGTGCCTGCCCCCACAAGCACAGCACAGCTGCACCCCGGCTCCCCTCGCACAGGAAACCCCCCCAAAGGGCCACGCTGGGACGGGGAAGCCAAGTCCTCATAACCTTTCTTATCAGCAGCAGGGCCGGCAGCTGCTCGGCAGCCCTGCTCTCGTGCTCTGTAGAAGGTGTGAAATAGATGAGTTTGTGAGCTGGGCTGGCACTGAGAAAGAGAGCAAAAGGACATTCGAGGTTCCCCCGCCGGCAGCGGATCGCAAACAGCACCAGCAGCCCCCTCCTTGAGGAGCTCAGGAAACAAAGCAGCCCGAGAGAGGTCTTCTCTCACGAGGTGCCGCTTGCCCCTCAGAGAGCTGAGATGTGGGATGCCTTTAGCGATATTTACCAAAAACGTGACCCAGAGAAGGTGCTAAACGAGGCGCCGAGGCCTGTGGGCCTGTCCCAGACTCCCACCGCTGCCTGGCATCCTGCACGAGAGCTGGTTTGTCTGATAAATACCACCAGACGTGAGGGCGAGAGGCCTTCCCAGCACCAGGGCAGGGCTGGGCCTTCCTGGCAGGGAGTTTGGGGGTGCTCAGGTGGTGTGGGCAGGGCAGGAGGGGCACAACCCGCGGGCTCAGAGCATCAGCCGTGAGCTGCTCCCCTTGCCTTGGGCTGCTGGAAGGACAACGAGGACCTGGGATGAGGGAGCTGCTCCACAGTTAAAAATTCCTCTCTGCTACAGGTTTTTAAAGCATCCAGGCTTATCCCAACTCTTTGCCTTTGGATATTGGCTGAAGAGTGAGAGCAAGGCCAGAGAAGCAGATCGTCAGGGCACTTCCAGGAAAAATCTGCTTCCAGAAAATCTGCTCCCAGAAAATCTGCTCCAGGGCTGGTTTGCTTCCCGAGGGACATGGAGATTATTCATGTGATTTAAACCTTGAGCAAGAGTTTCAATTTGTAACCATTATGCACAGTTTGTGTTCAATGTGAACATCACTGAAATCAGAACTGGGGACACCAGGGTGGACATTTTGCCTCAAGTGTGCTTCTACGTGAGAAAAGAAGGTTTTGGAGTCAGTTCTCACCTAAAGATATAAAAGTCTTTTACAGAAGGGGAGTCCCCACACCAGCCTGACAGCTGCCTGTGGGTTTAGCAACAATCTCACTCACAGATACACAAAGAAAATGTGCAAAGTGTTCTGCCTTCAGATTTATGCAGTGAATATGGTTATTTCCTCCCCAACACAGTGACTCACACTTGTAAAGAAATTCTAGGGTGCTCATTTCCCACCAAAATCTCTGAACCAGTCATTCCCTGCCAGCTGATTGATGTGACATCCAGAAGAGGTTCACAAACTTTGAAGCCAAACCTTGTTCCTCCTTTCCAAATTATGACAAGGAGGGACTGATTAAATGATTTCCCCCTGCAGCTCTGACCCCTCTGCAGCTGAAAGCAAAGCAGCATCTTGTCTGACATCACCAAAAGAGCTGAAATCTCAGCCATAAGGAAGTACAAGGGTAAAACTGTACAGTCCCAAGTGCCGCCGGGATGAACTTTACCCCGAGCCAATTCACCTACTTATGAAATGATACATCCCAGGGAATTTATTCTAATGATAAATCTGCCCTTTGAATATGCTGAGAAACAACATTGCAAAATCTCCAGCTCAGATCTGATCCCATCTCTGGGTCACAAGACAGCTCAGCAGAGTGGTGGTGTCGAGGTAAGGCTGGGATGGAGCCACAGGAGAGCGTGGAGTGAGAGGGACCCCGATGCCTCTGCCCAGGTTGTTTTAGTGAGGCAATGCCAGCACATCTGGTTCTCTGACAGCAGGGCTCAAAACAAACCTGGTCTGACACTCCAGATAGCTCCCACTGCCCCAGCAGGGGCAGGTTTGAGTTAGGGAGATGCTGATAACCTCCACTCAGAATTCCTTATCTTCCACGGACACCTGTGCCCAGCCCGAGAGACAGCGCCCAGCAGCTCCATCCTCCCCCCTGCCCTCCCTGATCCACATCCTGACCCGGCTGGAGAAGAACTCTGCTCCTTTTAATTTGGGCTTTTATGAAGCCAGGTGGGAAGGACAAAAATATACCAGCATCTGCCTTTGGAGCTAATTTCTCACCTCCCAGAAAGCCAGAATTCCAACCAAAGGTGGAACTAGGATAATAAATATTTGCTTTATACATCAGGATTCCCTGGGTAGGAAAAGGAAACCCTGCTCCTTTCTGGGGCATTCTGATCTTTAACGTTTCTTCCAACCCAAACCAATCTAGGATTATTTTCTCAGTCAACTCTCAGTTACAATAAATGTGCGGATGGTTTTGTCTCTTCAAACAAAATACCCTTGGAAAAAAATCAGACCTGTGGTATTTAGAAGGTTCACCTGATAATAATCTCAAAGACTTCCTCCTTACAGATGGAAACAATTTTTTTTTTTTTGGTGACAGATTTCCTCTTATATTGAAGTTTAAAATCCTCAGTTACAGAACACAAGACTTAACAAATCCCTTTCAGCCCTCCTAAAAAGCATTAATTTAAAGCTAAGTAGAAATTAGCACATTTTAAAGCAATGCTTCAGCATCCAAAACAAACAAACACGGTGAGGACATTATTGTCTCCATTCCCTTCACAAAGACTCACACAAAAGTTGAAGCAACTGCCCAAGCCTTGAAATGCTGCTGAAACAGTTTCTTGTGCTCTAATCCTGCAGCTTTTAAACCAATCCATGGTATAAATGATTCCTGCCTGTGTCTGGCAGCCCTGGGAGTTCTCTGAGGATGAACATAAATTCAATTATACCAAATTAAATGGGAACATACATAAGCCACATAACGTTTTAATTGGGGGTGATTCTTCACTTTTTTTTGGAAGAACTGTACAATAGCTGAGTCCACAAAGATGATATGACACATCTGCTTTCTCCCTGGAGCTGCCTGCTTTTATTAATTACCCAGCAGAGATATATTTATATTGATGTAGTTAGTGTGTGAATAAAACCTCATGGACAAAAAATAGTTTAATTAAAGGAGGAAAATGTGGTTTACGGGTGCTGAGAAAATCTGGTCTTTAGAGTCAGTAAAAGTTTCCTAAGTGATTAGATAAAAATAAATCCTAGGGAAATATTTGCACTGAATATGTCTTTGAATAGGATACAAAAAATTCCTGACTCAGTAATCCCTTGGCTGCACCTGGGGGTGAGTTCAGACCACTCCAGCTCTCTCATTCTCTTTTCCTCTGCTCTGATTAACAAATCTACCTCTTCTTCCCCAAATGCTCCCTTCCTGCACTCCTGTGTGGGTGTTAACTTCCCAAAATTAGGCAAAAGCAGGACCAAACCATGCCTTGTCCCACTCTGCCTCGTGATGCCCAGCACCAGCACAGTTACCGCTGGACCGGGGAAGGAGTGAACAGGAGCAGAGGCTCTGCCAGAGCTTTTCCCTGCCTGTTTCAAGAGCCAAAAGAGGAATCTGCCTGGAAATGGCACAGAAATGCCGGCAAATCGCTCTGCAATGTCACAGCTGGTGACACTCAGGTGTGTACAAAACACACCTGGCTGTGCCAGCCCGGGCCTCGCTCCGTGCCCAACAGCGGACACCGAACGTGGTACTGAAGGGGAGAGTTTCCCCCTGCCCCTGTCCCAGGGAGGGAGAAAACAAGGCAGGAGAAGCCGAACCAGCGGGAGGGCCCCCGGAGCTCCCCGGCCCCCGGCACAACGCGCTCTTTGTGGCGGACGATGCTCCTGCGAGAGACGCTGCCTCAGCCCAAAAACCCGGCCAGAGATGGAGATCTCACACGCTAATAAATAAAAATAAATACCTGACCTCAAGTAAAAGATCCTTCGTTTGACACTCCTGATCATTTTTTATACTTCAAGCTCAGTTTTTGCTGGACGAGATCCAGCCATCCTATGGAAATGGAACAGTCTTTTTCTTTAGGTGAACAAAAGTCCTTTTCTAGTCCTGAGGGCCGGCGAGTTTATCCAAATATTCTCAGTTTACTACTAGCCCCTTTTAGAGCCGATACACTCAATACAAGCACACTTTGTATCTGCGGGGCAGCGGCAGGACAGGGCTGAGCCCTGCGCGAGGCCGGAGCCGCCCGGCTGGGAGGGACCAGGGACTGCCCCCCGGAGCCCCTGCCCTCCTCATCCTCCCCCCGTCCTCCTCATCCTCCCCCCTGCCTTCTGCATTCTCCCTCTGCCTTCCTCACCCCCCCATTCTCCACATCCTCCCTCCCCCCTGCCCTCCTCACCC
>WEKY01035073.1:1000371-1066980 GCA_013390045.1 Picathartes gymnocephalus
TTCCCTTGCCCGCCTCACCCCCCCCCTGCCCTCCTCATGGCCCCCCTGTCCTCTTCATCTTCCCTCCGTCCTCCTCATCCTCCCCCTGCCCTCTTTATCCTATTTCCTATCCTCTTCATCCTCCCCCTTTTTCCTCCTCATCCTCCCCGTGCTCTCCTCCCCCTCGCCGGCATTGCCGCCCACATCTGATAGCGCCGCAGAAAGAAACCACAGAGACAGCGCAGAGCCTCCTCCCCTCCTGCCATCTCCCCGGGAAGAATGTTTGGAAATGCTAAACGGTCTTTTCCATGTTTCTACATCACTTCTTATTTTGGCTGAGCTCGTCCAGCCCGTGAGCGGCTGCCAAGGGCATGAAGTAATGAGAAAGCTTCGGGAGAGGGGCTGACTTCACTCCAGCGGCGCTGCAGAAACACACCCAGCGTGTCCTGGGCTGTCAGCGCGGCGCTGGACGGGACCTCATTAGCGAATTTTGACTTTCCCAGCCGCAGGAGACGCGTTCCTGGGTGCCACCGTCCCCCTGTCCTGCCCTTCCCTGTCACACCTTCCCGCATCCTGCCCTGCCCTGCCCTGTCACACCTTCCTGCATCCTGCCCTGTGCACAGCTGGGAAATTCCCAGCAAAGCACTCTTTGCCCCCAGACATGACCCGGGGCTGGTGACAATGACCTCAGCAGCCCCAAAGGCTGCCAGGTGTGTGAAGAGGAGGAAAAGGCAGCACTCAAACGCTCACCTGAAGCTCTGTGGCTGCGCGGGGATGCAGCTCCAGTGGCCAGTGCACAAAGGCTGTGCTGGGTGAGGTCTGTCATAACCTGCCCCCAGTACAGGGAAATGCTTCCCTGGCAGGATTAAAACTCCTCTGTGGAATTACATCCTGTTGGGGGACACAAAGGGAGTGGAGCCCACAGGAGAGAGAAGCACTTTCACATGAAAAGTGTTGGAACGGCAGCTGACAGGGCAGTGCTCCCAGGGAAGCAGGGAAGAGGCAGAAACTGGAGACAGAGAAGGGAATGAGGGTCTGGAAACTGGGATAACTGGAGTTGTTCCACCTTGAGGAGATTGAGGGATGGAGCGTGATGACATTCACTTCAGACACTGGGACAGTAACAGACCAGAGTGATGAGCAGAGGGACAACGACTGGCAGAGCCAGTCTGACTGAGCCTCTGTCTGGAAATACAGGTCAGACAAGCACCCAGACAAACGTCTGGAGATCCTGCACTGGTCTGAGTGGGATTTGAACTGGAAATGGAAGGGTTTCTGTGCAGCAGATGGATAGCACCAAGTTGTTACCTGGTGGCCTCTGGAAATAGCTGCAAACTGCTCCCAGTGCTCACTCTGCAAGTGCTGCTATTTGAGGGGGAAAATATTCAGTGGAAATTCCTTCTCTCACTGAATCAGCAGAGGAACCCAACACAACACATTCAATCCCTTCAGCAAGGTGCTGCCCAGGGATACATTTCAAAAATAATGTATTAGGAAGGGTGATTTTATTCGTACAAGCCCTGCCCACACAGTGACATCAAGATCGGCAGATAAGGGTCCATAAATCTCTTTACCTTATTAGAACGACTCCTGACTGAGGAAAACGAGCCCAGCTTATCCCTGGAGCATGTGCTGCCTTTTGGACAAGGGCTTTGCAATAACACAAGAGAACACAAGAGAATGGGGCTGAGCCTGGTGCTGTAATTTCCATGGGGCCGAGTGCCACAGGTGCACTAATATAGGCATTAGTGAATGATTAGGCCCCATAAAATATATGAATGCTGTTTCTTTAAGAAGCCATAAAATTTTATTGAGGAAAAAATCCATGTGCAAGGCTTTTGGTTCGTTTCATGCGGTCATTCAGAATTTCACTCATTTCTGACAGGACTATGATAATTAAAACTGTGGCCTGGGTCTGGTTTCTATAAAGTCCATCTGGCCTTCCGCGATGGAGACTTTTGGAAGGATGTAATTGCCTGGGCAGCAAATAACTATTTTGCCATCCGCAGTAGTTTAATTTTGTCCCTGCAGCAGGGGAGCGAAGTCAGAGGGGCAAAAGATCATTAACGTCTGTGGGGGAAGAGGGGCTCCCAGAGCCGGGGCTGGCCCGGATTTGTTGAAACGCTTGACACCAATGGGCCCCATTAATGCATGGGTTAGATACAATCTGTGGAAAAGGGTCTATTATAAAGGGATTATTTGGAAGTGTTCTGTAGTTGGGGGTGGGTGTGATTGAAGGACTTAAAACTGTTACATTAACCCTTAGGGCACTCCAGGCAGTAACAAACCTGGCATTAAAGCGCTGGTGTTTGTCACAATTTCTCCACTTCCCTCATTCCCTGCCACAAGGTCAAAGAGATTAAAAACATCCATAATGCACTCTTCAGAGCTACAAAGATGAAGCTTGTTTTCTGTCCACTTTATGGCTGCTGCAGCCCCCCCACCCTGCCTCCCCTGCTCCCACCCCAAACACAATCGTTAAACAACAAAACAAATGGCAAGGGACAGACAGCGACGATTATTTTATATATACAAGAAATATAGGCTTGTATTTACTTACACATCAAAAGGAAACCAGCACAGATGGAGTGGTGACAGGAGAAGCTCTAGAGCTCTGCTTTAAACACCCAAAATATGCCTGTTCACATTTGGCTTGACTTGAAAACTGAGCTGGAAATTTCAGGCTCGTGAGTCAATACCTTTCCTGTGAAGCTGCCTTGTTCTGCCACGTTCTTTCGAATGTCACAGCTCAACAAAACTACTCAGGGACTTGATAGACTCTCAAACACTTTCCAGAAGTCCAAAATTTTAAACATTTTAAGCATTTTGTGGGTTTTTTCTGTCTTATCAGCTGTGCATGTATGACTCCCATGGGAGACCAAAATCCAGATTGGGACTGTGGGGCTGAAGCTCATGAAGGAATCTGCACCACCAAGGGCAGCCGCTTTAACCAGCACCCAGAACTGCTCAGATTTGCATTTTTTACACCTGTGCACATCCTTTAACTCCCCCCATGTTCCACACAGAGGAATTTCAACTTTCTATCCTCTAAGTCCAACAGCAAATCCAACCAAAACATGTTTCCATTTGCCCTGAGGATGAGGTACTGCTTTGTCAATAATTTAAAAAGGAGAGTCTGGATCAGCTGAATTTGGACATTCTGAATGTTTAGAAAATAAATTCGCGGGATAAGAGGCGGAAAACATCACAAAAAATAATAGAAAGATCAATGCATGAGGAAGTGAAATATATCTCAATGTGGAAAACCCACTGCTGCTACGACGGGTTGGAATCCTGTAACACTTGCACATCACCTCAAGATTCTCGTGTTCTGTTCCTGGCCGTGGTGGGATGAAGGAGGAAAGGCAGAGGGAGGACATGATCTCCAGGCACTGGGCAGACCCGGTCCAGGAGGACCCAGAGCTCCGTCCTCTCCCTCTGGCTGCAGCTTGTCAATGTGACAAATTATTTACACAATTGTGTGCCCTCATAACCCCAATGCCTGTGACCAGCAGCCATTGCCAGGGCAATTTCTCCAAAATAAGTTACTTCTTTTCCAAGGGTTCGTCCATTTCATCCAATCTTGTCTGATCCTTAAATCAATCACCTGGTTCATGGGCTGTTTGCAAGAATATTGAGAATGTGGGAGAAGCCCCAGTGACCAGAGAACATCCCATTTCCTTGGAGTTCGGCCACACTTTGCTGCAGGAATACTTGTGACTGGGTTTCCTTCTCTGGGCAGCTCTGGAAAGTCTGAGGGAAAACATGTGCATACGAAGGGTTCCCCAGACCCCTCACAAAACAACAACAGAGATATGGCAGTGGAGAACACACTTAGGAGAGAATTATTGAAATTGTGACTCTTCCAACACAGTAGAAATGTCTGTTTGCTTTGGCATGACCAGCTGTGCTCACCACAGCAACCAGCGCAGTCAGCAATGATTGATAGCTAAAAATGTCTGCTTGGAAGAGCAAAAAGGCTGATTAAACCCCATAAATTAGGGGAAAAAAGGTGTTTAAAACCTTTGTATGAGCCCAGCCCACAAAGGTTTATCCAGACCAAGCAGTCATGAAAGCAAACCTCCTAATTAACAAACTCTTAGAGTTGCTAATTCTGGTTGGTTTCTTCACCTGCTGCTCCAGTGCTGGGACCTGTTTGATGTGGCAAAGCTGCCCCAGCAGCCCCGAGGCTGCAGGCACAGCCTCAAAGGCAGGAACCAGCTGCCTCCCTTGAGCGAAACACTGAAATCAAAGCCCCAGAGGCACCCTGACCTCGAACCAAGCTGTGTTTGGGTACGTGGCAGGAAGACAACACCCCTGAGATGATGATGCCTCGTAGGAAACACAGCCAGGAAGAACCTTCTGCAAGGTGAGCTGCCCAAGGACCAACCCCAACTCAAACGTGGTCAACAGCACCAGCAAAAGGGCAGAACTTCTCAACTGATATTGGTGCTGATGCTGTGATAAAGGGAAGTTTAAATGGGTTAAACCCCAGCTCTTGTATTTTCATCCTGCCCCTGAGGCTGCCGGTGCTTCCTTGGGAAACTCTGCCTGCCAGTCACTATTCTGGGTGGCAAAAAAGTCTCTTTATTCACGGTTGTATTGGGATAAACCAAAGATAAGTGGAATTCCAGCCAGGCTCTGCAACCACCCCTCATTCCCATCCTTTTTACTGCCTGAGCACCTCCCTGTCCTGTCCCATTCAGCCCATCAGCACTAAGCCCACCAAGGCCTATAATCTTCATCATCTTCATCTTCAAATTAGATATATCTGAATGAATCCACCTCTCAAATTTGTTAGAATCCTCTTTTTGCAGCCAGTTAGAGCATGAACAGAGTTATTTACCCACATCAAAACAAAACCTTCTGCTGCAAATTCACAGACAACTCCCCTGAAGATTTTATTTTCCTATTTTTTATGGAAATCGTAACTAGCAACAGGGCTGCTTTTTCTTGGAAATCACATTAAAAATATTCTGTTCTGAAGATCCTGTAGATTCATGAAACCTGCATCTTTTCTAAATCAAGGAGAGTGAAATTCTGCCAGGCAAAGTAGGAGGAAGAGTGCCAAAAACCCTGAAAAGGTCTCTCAGAAGGGGAAAAAAAAGAACCAGAATAAAAGAAGCTGTGAAAGTTTATGAGGATAAACACTGATGACAGGTGGAATAGAAGCTGAAATCTGAACTCCAAAGTAACTGCAAATAAAGATTTGTTACAGATGGTTTTAATATGACCTAACACTGGGATGCCAGCTACAGCATCACTTTTTCCTGTAGGCTGGACAAAACTAATAATGGAGTTATGGAAACAGGGCTGCAGCAGCACGGACAGCAAGGGCACACAGGACACATCCCCTGTGCCCTTTGGAGGGTGAGGTACAGTAAATAGCTGAGAAAGGGACACAGAGCTGGAACCAGCAACATCTATTTTAGAGAGGGAAAATCATAGAATCCCAAAATTACTGAGGTTGGAAAAGCCCTCCAAGACCATCGAGTCCAAGCTGTGCCCAATCCCCACCTTGTCCCCAGCCCAGAGCCCTGAGTGCCACCTCCAGGAATTCCTGGGACACCTGCAGGGATGGGGACTCCAAACCTCCCTGGGCAGCCCCTGCCAAGGCCTGAGCACTCTTTCCATGGAGAAATTCCTGCTGCTGTCCAAGCTGAGCCTGCCCTGGCCCAGCCTGAGGCCGTTCCCTCTTATCCTGGATGCCCACCCAGCTGTCCCCTCCTGGCAGGGAGTTGTGCAGAGCCACAAGGTCCCCCCTGAGCCTCCTTTGCTCCAGGCTGAGCCCCTTTCCCAGCTCCCTCAGTCTCTCCTGGGGCTCCAGATCCTTCCCAGCTCCATTCCCTGCCCTGGACAGGCTCCAGCCCCTCAGTGTCCCTCTTGTCCTGAGGGGCCCAGAAGTGGCCACAGCCCCTGAGGTTCCCCAGCTGAGGCTGAGTCCAGGGGGGACAATCCCTGCCCTGGCCCTGCTGGACACTCAGCTTTTGGTCCCGGGTGCCAGTGGTCACTCATGTCCCAGAGCACTGTGAGCTGGCACCTGGAGCAGCTTCCCTGGAACTCGCCCAGCTCCTCCTGAGCCCCAGATCCTGAGGATGCTGCTGGGACAGTGCAAAGAGCTCCCTCCCCCAGCGCCCAGCAGCATCACCCGGAGATGACAGATATGGGGAAAGAAGCCCCTCCTCTCATTTCCCCCATAAATTCATTATTTTGGCAGCTGGGCCCTGTCAGATAAGAAAACAAAACCGGATCTTCTTCGGGAGAGCTGTGAAGTTCTTGTGGCTGAGTGCTGACCTCCACCCCCGTTTGTGGAATCCCTGCGTCATTCCAAAAGCCAAATCCAGCTGGAACACGTGTCGTTGCTACATCTCTGTCTAGACTTCAAGCATGTAACACACTTGGCAGGTTGGAGCGTTCTTGCTGAGATCAATGGCCACTAACCTGCTGCACCACAATTCCGGGAGGATTTGGGGTTTGTTTTCTTTCATTGCATGGTAAATCTGAAATGCAAGTCAGGCTAGGAAATGCTGCACTGCTGCTGTACCTTCCAGTATCAGCTTCTTAATTAAATTGTTGTTGCTCCAGTCAGATTTTAGAATGCAAAAAATATTAAAGAAAGAAAAACTGAGCAAGTTTTCAGAAGTGCCAAATGCCCTGATACTTTAAGAACTTAATGGGGAAAAAAGAACTTCAAGCCATTACTACACTGAAATAAATGTATGAACCATTAATGATCACAATATCCTATTAGCCACTCAAACCAATTAACGCAGCTAATGACAGGCCTAAAATGCAAGGAATTTATTCACTTTGCACACTGCAGAGTGTGCAGATGTTCTGTTTTACTTTTCCTGGGTTTTTATGTTCTTCTAATGGGGCAGGATGAAGGCAGACCATGTGGACACTGTGAAAAACAAGTGAAAATTCTGTATGGAGAAGCTGGAACATCCTGGGCGCACAGACAGGACCAGGGTCTCTTCCCCTTCATCTCTCCCTCTCAAGATTCTTGCTCAGAATGCCCCAGGATAGGTATTTAGGTAAGCTGGCTTGGGAAAAATCCATGTGTGATGTGAGAGGACCCAGCAGTAACATGTGTGGCTGCCCTGTCCCACTCCCGCTGCCACTCAGGGCACACACGGAGCCCTGGCCTGGCTGCAAGAACCAGCAGCTCCTCCCATCAGCCAGTAAAACATCCCACGTTTACCTAAGAATATGGTAATTGGGAGCTGGAGAGCTTTCCCCATAAATTCCTGGGGCACATGTGAGGGTGCCAAGGCCGTTCCCACGTGGAGGTGCCTGTGGAGCTGCCACGGGCTGGCAGGGACGTCCAGTGGGCTTGGTGGGATGCCATAGCTCATAACAGCCAGTGCAGTCATCAATAAACCCAACATCAGCAATCATAAAGTTTTACCACTCACCTTATGTAACTTTTATTTTACACTCGATTAACTTTTATTGCCAGCTCCAAAGAATAAAGGCATTCTTAGAGGGGAGAATTAGAAACAGCTTTTTTGGGGGGGAAAAAAAGAAAGATAAAAAGGTGTATTCTAATATAAAGGGCTGCATTCCCGGGCAGCTTAGGAATATCAGGGGCAAATATGGTGTAAAACATGCATGTCTAATTCCCAGCTAATGGAGAGACAGCCTTACCTTCCTCCAGCCTTGGGCAGTAACCCCATGCCTTCCCAGCACGCTGTGCCCTGCACTTCCCAGGATCAGATTCAGGGGAGACACCGCAGCAAGAACTGCCCGGGCTCTGTCTGTGCAATAACTCAGTGTGACAGCAGCTGATTCAGCAATTCCTCTTTGCTAATGGCAGCCAGGGAAGACCCAAAGGTTTGTTCAGATCACCAAGGTGGGAGCGTCAGAGCGGCACACACAGAGCTATTCCCCAGGAATTTGGGATAGCAAATGCACGAGGAAGCCACGTCTTTCTCCATTTCCTTTAACTCATTGTGCCCATTTTCTGGCACTTTCATGAGTGTCAATCACCAGCAGCCCATGCTGAATACAGCATTGTTTGTTAAACTGGACAGTGCCTGGGCCATCATGCCTGAGAAGTCAGGGGACTGCCTAATGTCTGCTTTTAATATGGGCCAAGTCCTTTTTCCCCTCCTGTTTAGTATAATTTTATACTGGGTGGACACATTTAGGGCCTGAATGGTTTGACAGTAATGATTAATACCCTGCATTAGGAGATTCCAGTGAAAGTATTCAGGAGCACGCTGTGCAGTTTGGTTCTCATCAGATGGTCAGGTCTACAGGCCTATTAAAAACAGCAGGAGAGCTGCAGACTTAATCACAGAGGCTGGGCCCGTGGAGGGAGGAAGAGTGAGACACAAAAAAAGGAGAGAATGAATAGAGAGACAGAGCAGAGATGCAGCAGAGCAAGGACCAACTCACACTCACAGCAGCCACGCTTGTGGGTGAGGGTTTCTTTAAAAGCTCTGTCCAAAAAGGCTTTGAATGGAAAAATCTCTTTTTGAAACCAAAGCAGGTAAGGGTGGAAGACTTCACAAGGCAGTAACAGAGTGGGAGGTGAGAAATACTTCTGGTTTAACAGCACAAAATTCTAGAAAGACAAAACAAGACCCAAAGCAGCACAGGTAATGCTGGTGCTCTACATGGCAGCAGGCCCTGGAAAATGTGTCCAAGTAGTTTTAAGAGGGAAATCAGAGCAAGCAAAGCACTCAGAGAAGGGCATCACAAGTCATTGCTGCTGTTTGGTGCCTGGTTATTGGTTCCTGGAGCCAGAGTCATCTATGGGGAACAGGAAACTTCAAACACGGGTCCAAGCACCATCCCTGGTGACACTGCAGGAATGGGGAGAGCCCCAGGCCCAAAGGGCTGAGCTCTGCATGGCCTCCTGCGGGACAGCACCTGGACAGCAACCTGCAGGTGACATCCCAGTCATATTGTCACCTGAGCAATGAGATATTTGGCATCCTCCATGTGAATGAACAGGGGCAGGGGACACTGAGGGACACCCCTGGGTCTGAAGAACCCCCAAAAGTGAGTTTCCCTCAGCAAACTCAGTGGGGTGGTTTTTTTCGGTTTTTTTTTTTTTTTTTCCCCATTTCTCTCAGAATAAAAGCACAGAGGAAACCCAGAGATGCTGAGGTGAGCACAACAGCTCATCTGGGGAAAATTCTCTGTGCACAGGGTGGGAAGGAGAGGCTGCCACAGCTGTGCCTGGCTTAACTCAGGGACTGCAACCTGGTTTTGCCCCAATGATGTTCTCCAGAGGGTGAGGAAGCACTGGGGACTGGCCAACACCACTTCAGATGGTGCTGGAGCCCATCTGAGCCCTGATTCCACTTGCAATTGTTTCCCTCTCACCCTTTCCTGCAGCATTCAGAGGTTTCAAACATTAATAATCCCTGAAACATTCCCTTAAATCACCATTTTCCCAGTTCTCCCAATGGCTCTAAGCAGAGAATAATAGAACTTACTCTCCTCCACAGGAGAAACACCAACCCAACCCCCTGGAGGTGGCAAATCCACCTCACTGGGAAGTCTGGAACTTCAGCAGGGTATTTATTTATTCCTTCACCCAGCAAACAGCCCCATGGAGCACTAAGCAGCAGATTACATGCCTGTCTCACGAGAAACATAATGCTCCCAATAAAATAAAGCCATCAGCACCAACCAAAATCCCAGGACATTCCATACAGACTAATCCCACCCACGCCACCAATCTCTAATTTCCATGAATTTTCACAAAGGCAATATTTGTTTGTGAGAGGTTTGCACAAGTCTGCACTAATTGCTGGGAGAGGCACGTGGTGTTCTTGCTTTCTGATGGCCAAGCCCAGCCTTCCTGCCACCAGCACCTGGTTGTGGCACAGAAAAATATTGGATTTTTTTACTAAAGGGACACAGCCAAGATCACATAAATGTGTTCCCGATTGTGCCACGAATCCATAGGAAAATCTCCCAAAAGTACTGTCAGAAAATTGGATAAAGGAACTCCATGGTGTGTTGATTGAGAACCTGGCAAAGGTTATTTTAGGAAGGCTGGAGCCTCCCAACCTGCAAACCCAGCTTCAGGTAATTGAAAATAATGAAAAACTTGAAAATGGGGTGACTTCAGCTGTTTTAAGCGTTTGGTGAAAGTTCAGTTCCTACAGCCCCAGGCCTGGGGGGATTTCTGGGGCCTCATGGGGACCAGGGTGCTGCTCCTGAGGTTGCAGTGGTTTCATGGGTAACCCAGGGCTGCTCTGGGCAGGGCTGTCACCTTCCAACAGGGCTGAATTTATATTAAAGCCCCAATCATCATTAAAATCCCAACAACACACAAGCGGCCTATAACAAAGCCCCTGAGGTGTTCAAAGTCTGTAAATCCCCTTTTCCTTGAACGTCTGAATAACAACAAACCCAAAACAATAATTAATTCTTCTCCAATGCACAGACCCAGTTCAGTAACAAGCGCTAAAAATACATCTGAACCTTAGAAACAAAAGAGGAGGCACGGAGCACTTTGAAAGTTTGCTCCAATGATTAAATAAATTAGACCTGAGCTGCTAGGAAGGGAAGGACAGAAAGTTCACTACCAGCACGACAAGACATTGCCAGTTCTTTCCTTGTTTACCAAGAGAAAAAAGGGCAAAACCCAGCATATTTCAACAGATTTCCAAATTCCGGGCATTTTTTATATTTAAGTGACAATATGGTTATGAGCTCTGTGAGATCTCAGTTGGTTTTTGACACGATGGCCACGCACAGGGCTCTGACAGCTGCCACACCAGCCCTGCAGAGGGAAGGGGCTCAGCCACACACCCCCAGTGCAGGAGGGACAGTGACAATCCCAACAGAGCTCTCATTCCCGGGTATCCGAAAAATCTGCTTTTTTCTGCTCCTCTTTGAGCACCCCAGGGCACCTCCTGTGCCACCACCTGGGGCTGGTGCTCCCACACCATCGCTGGGATGAACTGGGACCCCCAGGCCGGCCCTTCCCATCTCCACAGGGGCTGCAGGGAAACTCCATCTCCTCCCCACCGAAACCACTGCTCTGGAAAGCCAACGCTTTCTTTGTGACACACAAAGAATGCTCCCTTCATATTTAGAAGCATCAGTGCCAAAGGTCTGAGGCCAGCAACTGTTCCCAAATCCATGTAGTGACAACAAGGATTTCACTTTTCAGCTGGAGGACATTTACTCTGAGCTTCCCACTCTCCACAACCTGCACACAAAGCTCCCAAAGCCCCACTTTTCCATCCTGGTCCCAAACCATTCTTTCAATGTAAGAATTCTCTTCTTAGACACCAAAAAAAAATGCAGGGCTCCCCGTGACAGCCCTTCACTGATCCCGTGAGGAAATTTCTCCTATCCCACTGCTTTCTCATGGCTTGGATCAGCTTGGATCAGCTCTGGGAGTTGTAGAAGGAATGAGTGTCCCTTCTGAAAGCATCATCTCTTTCTCTTCCCCTTTAATTTGGCCCTTGCCTGTGATGGACAGCGAGAGAACACGGGGACAGGACTTCTGAACACCCCACTGCTATCTGCACATTATTTGGATTTGCAGGTTATCAGTGGGGCAGCAACTTTGGCTATGACCTCATTAACTAATGTGGCCACATCAGCACCTCTGCACGGCCTTTATCACTCATCGTGTGTCATAAAGCAGCCTGCTGACACCTCCCGGGGAATGCCGGTTGTATCTTATCTCCCGCAGGGGGAGGACCCTCGCTGGGAGACAGAGAGCACGTCTAGGAATGCGCCGAGGAGACGCGGCCGCCAGCGGCAGCTGACAGGGGATGATTTCTCAAACAAACACTGAGGGGGAAATTAATGGCCTTTGGTTTGCCACTGACAATGCCGAGCAGAAATACATTAGCTCCCGGCTGCTATAATTTAAGAATTATGAGTGTAATTTCAGCCCAAAGCTACTGGGACGCTTCCATCAGCATCCAGCGCGCAGCTGCTCTGCGCTCCTATCATCACTGGCACATGAGCAGGGCCAGGATCTTTCATTCACAGCCTTATTCCTGGTGGCTTGGATGCTGGAATTCCCTTCCCACATCTGAAAACCATAACAGTGTTTTCTCTAATTTCTTCCCATAAAAATCTTCCTTTGGCGTCTCCCAGATTTGGATACTGGGAGGAAAAGCAGCTCGCTCAGAACAGTGCCCAGCCGGGGGGGCAGAGATTGGGGTGACGCCAGGACACCTCACCCTGGTTTACCTTGTTAAAGATGCATTATTAAAGGTGTGTTTTGCCAGGAAAATGCCACCTCTCCCTGGCAGAAGCTGTGTGTTCCTCCTGATGCCCAAGGAGAGCTGGGCACAGCAGGGAGGGAATGGTTCCACATCCTCAGTAAACACCTCCGGGAGGGTCCCAGGGAACCCTCTCCACGCTGCTCTGCTGTTACACCAAATGCAGTGGGCGTGGATATTTTAAACTATGCAAAACCCCCTCTAAAAAAAGTAAAAATGATATCTTAAACTAAACAAAACCCAAAAAACAATCAACTCCACTGGCATGGAAGAATTCCTTGGGCTGAAATTGAGGTAAAAAGAGCATAAAGCGCAGTGTGAGTGAGTTGGTCACTGCTGGCTGAGTCGGGAGGGTGCAGGAGACTGAAAGAGGTAACGGGCACAGCAAAACTGGAGCATCCTGCCTGCCCTCCCTGGGAATGATCCCTGCATGGGAATGATCCCTGCATGGAAATGATCCCTGCATGGAAACGACTCCTGCATGGGAATCATCCCTGCATGGGAACAATCCCTGCATGGGAACAATCCCTGCATGGGAACAACCCCTGCATGGGAATGATCCCTGCATGGGAAAAATCCCTGCATGGGAATCATCCCTGAATGGGAACAATCCCTGCATGGGAATCATCCCTGCATGGGAATCATCCCTGCATGGGAACAACCCCTGCACGGGAACAATCCCTGCATGGAAACGATCCCTGCATGGGAATCATCCCTGCATGGGAACGATCCCTGCATGGGAACGATCCCTGCATGGGAATCATCCCTGGATGGGAACAATCCCTGCATGGGAACAGTCCCCGAGTTCTTCCCCTGGCGGCCGGCAGCTGGCAATCCCGGTCTGCTGAGAGCCAGCAAAAGGAAAGAGGATCTGCTGCTCACCGGCACAAGGATGGCAAAGCCCCAGGCACGTGCCCTGACAGGGAACGGATGCTCTGCCCAACCTCGAGAAAGTTCTGAAATATTTTTTCCATAATGCCTCACCTGTAGAGTTGAGTTAATCATCTCTCTCCATTCAGAGCTGCCAGAAGCAGGCAGTGAGGAATAAGCACAGGAGTAAGAGCTGGAATTCCCATTCTCAGGGCAGGAAACTGAACAGGCAGTGCCAGTGCGTAACAAATGTGGAATAAATCCCTCACTGCACTCCCAGGACAATCCCAGCCACAGCAGGCCCACACTGGGGCACCACTTTGCACCAGACAAATGCCACACTTTCCTAAATTAATGCACTGTTTAGAATTAAAAACAAACGAACAAACAAGGAGAACCACCCTCCCTGAGATCTAGAATCTCATTGCGAAACATCCATGTCGTGTTGCCCATTCCCTGCATGGAGCTAAAGGGCAAAGCTGATCACTCTGTCACTGGATGCACCTGGGGAGCATCCCCTGCCACTGAAAATCCTGCCAAAATATCATGGATGCTTCTCTTACCACTGTAAGATCTCTGGGGTATTCCAAAGTACTTTTCATCCCAACCCGAATGTTCTCATTTTTTCCAATTGTCTTCTTTTTTTCTCTGCTTTTGAAAGAGTGTCTTGTTCCCAGTGGCATTTTCCCTTTTGTAAATGATCTTTTGTAAATGATTTTGATGGAGTAACTTGGAAAGATCAGCTTGTGGGACCTGGGAAACCCACAACTCTGACAGCCTGGTCCCACCAGCTAAACTCTGAAAAATCACCGTGCTGTCTGTTCTATTTCCTTGTATCCCCAACCTGTTATTGAATCTGGAGACTAACACAGGCCTCACCACCAACACTGGGATAAAGACCCTCCTCTACGCGTTTTCCAGACTTAAAACCAGATCTTTTATTAAACCACATTAACCTAAACATCCTCCCTTTATTCCTCCCCTGCTGGGTAACACCGTGTCAGAACACGAGCTGCCAGCAACGCGCCGGGTGCTGCTGGAAGCTGTGAAAGAGGCCGGCGAAACGCACGGAGCACAAAACATAAACACATCAGGCTGACGGGTTCTGCGTGGATTAAACTGACCAGGGACATCATAATGACTTTTCTCAATTGTTATAAACAAAAGCAGAGCCCGATAAACATTTTCCATGCCCGGGCGCGCCAGGAAAAGTCGGTTTTGAAAGCGAAAATGAAATTGCGGCGCTCTGAGGAGGTTCCACTTGGGCAGGAACAGCTCAGCGTGTCACAAAGCCCAGATTGTTTCAATCTGCACATGCTCGATGCTCTGCTGGGCTCTAGAGGCAGCATTGGCTCATGGATGGGACACGGGGAGCAGGACAGGCCCCAGCTGTCCCAGCATCTCCAGTGCTTCATGTCTCAGCTGCTCATGGTTTCTGGAAGTGGCCACTGATCCCCATCCTTGGCTGTGTCACCATTTCTGGAATTGGCCACTGATCCCCATCCTTGGCTGTGTCACCATTTCTGGAATTGGCCACTGATCCCCATCCTTGGCTGTGTCACCATTTCTGGAATTGGCCACTGATCCCTGTCCTTGGCTGTGTCACCATTTCTGGAATTGGCCACTGATCCCCGTCCCTCGGCTGTGTCACCATTCCTGGAAGTGGCCACTGATCCCCATCCTTGGCTGTGTCACCATTCCTGGAAGTGGCCACTGATCCCTGTCCTTGGCTGTGTCACCATCATCCTCTTTGGGAAGTACTCTGGAACCCCAGGTGATGACACCCACACACACGAAGGACCTCAAGAGCTCTCTGCTGTGGCCCTGAGGTGACAGCTCCAGGACACCTGGGTGCCACACACTTGTCACACTCAGCTGTGACATCTCCAGGAGTTTATCTGCCCTGGCCCACCCCTGGCAGTGACTCTCCAAGGGAGAATCAGTGGAAAGGGCAACTCTCTCTTCTGGCCACGTCTCCACCGTGAAAACCCAAGGCCCAAATCACTTTTCGCTTCAGAACAAGCACAAATTTTTGTTCCAGCTCCCTTTGACTTGAGCTTTTCTTCACAGAAAAAAACCCAGAAGGACCAAAGAAGGATATCTGATAATTGGTGGTGTGGCCCCAGAATTCCAAATATTGTGCAGGTACTGCCTCGATGTGGAAGCATTTTTCCTTTCTCTCATCCCCTGCATTGCCACTGAAGGTGCCTGGCTCTCGAAACACTCAGGGAATTTTTTTACATCACATTTTTCAGTACGTCTCCAGGGCCTGACACAGCCTCTGTTATTCATAATTTCCTGAGAGCCAAGCACGGGGCTGTGAGTCAGAGCAAGGCGACAGCTCAGCAGACTCTCAGCTGGTTGTGCCATGAGGCTTTGCCCTCACCCCAAATTCAATGTGACCCACAGGGACAGGTCTGGCCACAACCCCCTGGCCTTCCCACCCACCAACACTGCCTCAGTTCCCTCTTTTTCCATACAATTACCTGGACTTTAATACCCATTCCCCCTTGTTTTCATGGCCGGAGTTCTCCTCACCACCTGATGATGTTGCTTTGTGCAGGAAGTGCAAAGGATCCTTTGGTCTTTCCAAGGGCCACCCAACAGCACAGGTCCCCCGTGAGTGATGATGTGGAGTTAATAATTTATCACAGTGCTGCCTGCTGAATTCTCTGAATCAAAATATGATCAATGAAAAACAGTTGGTTTATTGAGTTTCCTGTCAGTTTTATTTCCTGAAGATATGGGAGGGAGTGCAGGGGATGCCTGCTGTGCAGAGAATGCTGCTGCAAAGTTACACTGGATCGATGCAAGTTTGCCCAAAATAATTATTCTCTTAGGGAATGTTCAGGACACTCTGTGACACACCAAGCTCTTACAGCTGAAGCTTGAGGAATTCAAAGCCTTTTGCCTGTGTCGCTGTTTTCTTAGAAACTTGAGGGACTTTGGAAATAAATACCTGTGCTTTAAAAGCCTGCTATTAATTTTTATATTATCTGTTTGATTTTTGTGTTGTCTGTATGAAATGGATGTGTCTGGAAGGTAGAATACGGAAAAAAGAAGTCGGCAAGCACAGCGCTTGTGGAGGCAGAATGATCCAGCACCTCTCCTCCTCTCTGGCAAATAAATTCAAGGCATTAACTCCCTGCTGCATCTGCTTTCAGATACTCTGCAACAAGAACAGGACTCCTCTGCTCTGAGTGTCTCTCAGTGCCACACAGGGAACCCAGCCTGAGTCAATGCTCCCATGCAGGTCAAAAGTTCCAACAAGAATAAAGAGGAAAACAACTGAAAAGGAGGGTTTAGATTGGCTGATAGGAAGAAATTCTTTACTATAAGGGTGGGGAAGCCCTGGCACAGGTTACCCAGAGAAGCTGTGGCTGCCCCATCCCTGGAAGTGTCCAAGGCCAGGCTGGAGCAACCTGAGATAGTGGGAGGTGTCCCTGCCACGGCAATGGGTGGGATGGGATGATATTCAAGGTCCCTTCCAAACCAAACCATCCTGGGATTCTGGAATGCTCTGAGTGTTCAGCATATGGGTGAGCTTGGCATGGCCACAAGGACTGGGAAACAGGACAGGTGTGATGGGCTGGGAAGCAGGGCAGATGTGACAAAGGGGAAAGCAGGAGAGGTGTGATGGACTGGGAAGCAGGGCAGATGTGATAAACGGGAAACAGGAGAGGCGTGATGGACTGGGAAGCAGGGCAGATGTGATAAACGGGAAACAGGACAGGTGTGATGGGCTGGGAAGCAGGGCAGATGTGATAAAGGGGAAAGCAGGAGAGGTGTGATGCTCATGCCCCTCCCAGAGCAATGATAACGCATTCTGGCCACACAGACACCTCCCCTGGAGATCAGAGCCCTTCCCCCTAAAGCTTCAAACACAACAGCATTTGGTGTCCCCATGGTGCTGGTTCTGACCCCGTAATTCCCTCAGTCCCGAGTGGAGCAGCCTGGTCATGCGGAGTTCTTTGGGAATCAGCAAACCCCTCCCGCCAGTCCCAACAACAAAAACTGCCCAGGAAAAGGGCCTGGAGAGGTGGATTGGATTGTTTTCCCTCACACACTCAGAGCTGGGGTCTGAGCCGAGCACAGAAAGCCCCCAGTGTTTGCCTAAGATGGGATCTTACTTTCTCCATCCCTTTCAAGTGCCCGGACCCTTGCAGGTGTGCGCTGCTTCATTTTCCCTCTTTTTATTCCTTTTTTTTGGGAGGGGAAAGATTGATTACAGGCTAAGCAAGGCTCCTTTAGCCAGCACTCCCATCTCTAATTATTAGCACTGCCAACTTTTCCAGCACAATGCTCAGTGTCAGATAAAGGAAATCTGTTCCTGTCTGTTCTGTAACTGATATCAGCTCCATAGTGACCGTCCCTGACCTCAGGACCCCGGGCTTTGTTTGCTGCTACATCTTTACTCTGCTGAGAATGGAGTCCACACACATCAAAAAAATCACCAATATTAATTAAAGCCCAGATACTGTTATCAACTTCAGTGAATAATGGGCTTTGTCAAGCTGCACGGAGTGGCCTCAGTGAGACTTTGCTACTGACAACATTCAAAATATTAGATTTCCAATACTTCTTTCATCTTGCCCACGACCTCTTTGAATCAGTGGTTGTTGCACTGCTGCAGTCAGAAATCTGTTAAAAATCTATCTGTACACAGCACAACATGGTGCAGACACATTTAGATCCTGAACCACCCTTTTTCTATTGGAAAAAATGATTAACTTCATGATTAAAGATGTAAATACCCACACGGCTGCAGAATGGATATTCTGGCAGCGTGGATATTGTGGCACAACAGGTTCAAAGCAGCAGAATTTGGGATTTATAAGTGCATATGATGGGAATAACACCATTACCTGGCACCAGTGTCTATTTTTGGGGATACCTCAGCACAGCAGAAATAGTCACTCCTAGCATTTACCAAAACTCTGAGAAAAGGGATTAAGGAAAGGGATTCACACAGGTGCTGAAAAGCAGGACAGTATCCTCACCAGAATCTGGGGATCCTTCTTTATTCCTGTGACACTTTTTTAGGCTTTATTTCAGAATTAGGCACCTGCAAGAGCCATTTGGGGCACCCCTAAGCCACTAGAGCTAAGGGAAAACATGTTTACAAGGGCATGTTCTAAAGCCTGAAGCATGAAACCTTCCTTTTTAATGTTCAGATCTAGAGAATATTCAGAATGTAGACATTTTCTTCTAAAAATTCACAGCTAAGTCTGGCTGTCACAACAGTGAGCTGGCTCCCTTTCCACTGCTGACTGCAATGGGAATTATGTAATTGTGCCTAAGAGGGCTGGTCCCAACTGCAGACACTTCTGTCAGACACAGAGAGAGGCTGGGAGACAAAACAACAGCAAATGGGTCATTAATAATAATAATAACAATAACAACAACAACAACACTAATAATAATAATAATATCAAAAACAAGAAGGATGCTGCTAAAGAAGTGTGGCTGCCTTTCCCACCGGAGCTGTAGAATCAAAAGCAGTGAAAAGGAAATTTTTCAACACTGCAGAATTTCTAATGCCTGACCAACGTGTGAGTGAATCCAGTCCAAGTCTGACATTTCTTCAACACATCCCAAATAGTGACAATCCCTGAGATGGAAGAAATTTAACCCATTTTTCCTTTGCAGCCGTGAGGGCTCTGCTGGTTCCTTGAGCTGTGACTCCCTCTTGCATCACCAGCCCCTCACACCTGGGATCCCACGGTTTTCCTGAGCAAGGAATGCTCTGCTCCAGCATGGACCAGCATTCCCAGGTTTCCCTGGAACACTGAAAGTTGCAGCTGCTGCTGTAGCCAAGAATCGATTTTTAAATATTTGTTACAAACTCACATCTCTAATCAACAAAAAAAGTATCTACTGTAGTAATTTCAATATTCCTCCCGTTAATTATTTCATTAGCTTTATTGGTTTGATAAGTTTCTGATTTTCCAGTCCTTCGGATTTCCATATGGATTGGAGGCAAGGGCAAAGCTGGGATATTTCCTGTCTGGGGAGGGATGCCTGACTGTGCTTTGGTACCATTTATTGGAGTCCAATAAATTTGGTATTGAGAAGAAATTCTTCCCTGTGAGGGTGGGGAGGCCCTGAAATTGATTTCCCAGAGAAGCTGTGGCTGCCCCTGGATCCCTGGAAGTGCCCAAGGCCAGGCTGGATGGGGCTGGGAGCAGCCTGGGACAGTGGGAGGTGTCCCTGCCCATGGCAGGGGATGGCACTGGATGGGCTTTAAGGTTCCTTCCAACCCAAACCATCCCATAATTCTGTGATTTTCTGGTTGTTTTCTTGCAGGCTGCAAAGACACCTGACAAGAAACTGGGAACCTGCATTTTCTATAAAATAATCACCCTTCACGGGTGGTGAGAGAATGCATTTTATGTTAATTACTGGTGAGTAACTGATTTGTTTTTCAGCCCCCCAGTCCTTTCCCTTCTCACCACATCTGCCCTGCTCAGTTCCGTTGTTTTCCCTGTCTCTAAAATCCAGCTGAATGATAAATCGGCACAATTGGCACTTTTTGACATCCTTAATGTTGTCCTTTCTCCCTAAACTCTTTACCCCCAACTTCTTTCCATGCCTGTTCCTAAAGGCCCGTTGATTACCTGGATAATTGACTGGGACTGCCGACAACAGCACCACAGACTAATTGAAATGTATGAGAAACAATTAAGGGTAATTGGAATCAATTAATTGACGATTTTCTGGGGAACTGCTGCTTTATGCAGGCAAATCCTAATTACATTTCCACAGTCTGGGAAAAACCCGAAAAAGCTGAAATTGCAGGATGGATTTTGAAGTGAAACTGTGCCGTTTTCATCGGGGCAGTTTCTGTTTGGGCAAAGGTTTTCAGTCAGAGGAGGGAGGAGAGAAGGAGGGAGAGAGGAAAGAAGGGAGGGAAGGAGAAAAGGAGAGAGAGGGAAAGGAAAGGAAAGGAAAGGAAAGGAAAGGAAAGGAAAGGAAAGGAAAGGAAAGGAAAGGAAAGGAAAGGAAAGGAAAGGAAAGGAAAGGAAAGGAAAGGAAAGGAGAAGTAGGGAGAGACAAAAGAAAGGAGAGAAAAGAAAAGAAGTGAGGGAGGGATGGAGGGAGAGAGGAATGGAGGGAAGAGGCAATGAGAGAGGAAAGGAAGGAAGGAAGGAAGGAAGGAAGGAAGGAAGGAAGGAAGGAAGGAAGGAAGGAAGGACTGTGGGCATCCGCAGTGGACACCTGGATACCTCTGGGATGTCACCAGCTGCGGTTTCTCCTCAGCCCTCCCCAAGGCACGATAGGTTTGACACCTGGAGCAGTATTTTAGGTGGCTCTTGCTGAGTCCCACTGACATTCCCAGGTTATTCCTCAGGGATAACTGATGTCCCAAAACCTCCCTCTCAGAATCCTGCCCGGAGCACCAGAAGCTTTGCCTCCCTTCAGACTCAGAATGAAAAGGAAAGGATTTCCTAGAAAGGGAAAAACTTGGCGAGAGAGAGGCCGGGAAATGCCCTCGCACGTGAGGAGGAGGGAGAGGGAAAGCACGAGGGGGACAGGGGCGGTCCCTGTCCCTGTCCCTGTCCCCAAACACCACCTGATGGCATTGCTGGGGCTCTCGGTGCCCCAAAGAGCCCCCGAGGCCGCCTGGCTCTGCGGGCTCCGAGCAGAGCCGCCCGTCAGGGTTAAGTTTGGTGTCTGCTCCTTATCAGATGAGAGCAGGCTGGAGTTTCAGCATCCTGACTCCTGCCATTCTCCCGCTTTCATTCCCACTTCCTGCTCGCTGAAAGTCAAGCTCCCATTCACAAAAGAGGGGCCTTATCTCCTTACCTCTTGACCCTGAATCATGGCTGCAAACACAGGGTTCTCTTTCTGACAGCACCAAACAGGTGGCAAAGTCCTTTGGCTCTGGGTCTTGAGAGAATAAAAGAAAATACCATCTTCTGCTTCATTGCTGGGGTGTTGAAGATGGCAAATCTCAACCGGCAAAACCCCTTTAAAATGTGCCTTTTATAAAGCAATCTGCCCTTTATAAACAGATCTGAGAAATTAGGAGCTTATCTGCAAATCAGAATTGCCTCGAATTGCGAGGAATCTCAGCAATAAAAACGGGTGGGTTTGGGGGATGTTCTTTGGCGCTGAAGCCCAAAATTCAGCTGGCTCCTTCCCTGAGGATGCCCTGCACTGCAGCTCTTATCAGAGCTCCCTCTCAGCCCCAGGCTGCCTTTGGAGGAGCTTTATCACATCTCACAGCCAGACCACTTGAGCTGAGGAGCTTCGGTGGGGAAAGGACTCGAGACAATTAAGGGAACGACAACACGAGCCCCTGAAAACTTCAAGTGGCAGAAATAGATGTGCCTCGTTAAGGATTTGGGAGAAAAAACGTTTTTTGGTAAGACAATATTTAAACTTCTTGCCATCAAAATGAACTGTCAGCCTTCAGAAACCCAAGGATTTTTCTGTTTGGGATTTTTTTTTTAAAAAACCATGTTTAGAGAATGTGTTACTGCCGTGGGCTGACGCTCTGCTCAGAGGCAGGGCAGTGTCTTGGTGTGTGAGCAGACCCTCAGCCTGCAGTTTTACTTCATAATTTGCAAATTAAAACCACACAAAGACTCCAAGCTTGATAACAAAACAGCTTTTTTACATTTATGGCTACTGAAATTTTTGCTACAATTTCTTCTAAGCTGTATTTTATTGTCAAAGTGCTGAAACACCTCGATGTTCCTGCAGCAGTTTCAGGGAGGAGAGGCTGATCCCCATACCTGTGCAGCACCTGGCTGGTGCCCGTGGGAGGTGTCTTTAAATCCCCATCCTACCCTCCCCAGAGCCCCTGGAGAACAGGAGGAGAACATTCCTCAAGGGAATCATCCCCCAGGCTGGGATGGGGCAGCCCCCGAGGAAAACCATGGAGGATCCCACAACTATTTATTGAAAAGAGCCCAGTGCTACCTCTGTCCCCTTGGCTCAGGCGTCCAGGGTCAGATAAAAGTGACATGAAAGCATTTCTGCTGCCCGTGCCCCAGCGGGACAGTGCGAGGTGACAGTGCACAGTTGTCCCCAAATTGTTGGGCAAACTATGTCATGTCCCAGATAGCAGCAAGAGCCTGCCCTGAACAATGTGTCTGGGGCCCTTTGAACTCGTGATGAGCTCTGGGTGTTCTCTCCTCTTTATTTTTGTCACTGCCCCAGACCCCGGGGCAGGTGCTGAGGAAGGATCAGGACAGGCTTGGCAGGAGCAGCAAACGCTGGGTGTGAGGGGCAGGGGATGGACAGCGCAGGGCTGCTGCAGCTGGGGCAGGAGTGATCCCAGGACACAGGGATTTTAGGGGTGCACAGCTCTTTTCCTTGATATGAAACCAGAAAAATATAAATATTACCCCTCAAAAAAATCTCCCCTTCCCCGAGAATCCCGAACCAATCCCTTAATATCTCAGAGAATGCGGAAAACCTCCTTGCCCTCCTGCAAGAGCCAGGCTCTTCCTTCCAAAGGAACTGAGAATTGCCATCCCTTTTACATTAAATATTTGGGAAGAATCTTCTGAAGGAAGAGTTTGGGAGGATGTTTCTGGTGAGATTTCCCATTTTCCAAAATGCTGCTGTAATTAAACCATCCCAGTTCAACTTCTGAATGTTCGACTGCATCAACAGGTGATTAGAGGAACTTTGAGCTTCACTTTCATCCCCTCTTAAATGGTTTACCACCTTTCCAAGCAGCCTGAACAAACAGGTTGTTATGGAATGAATTACCCAGCCAGGAGAAAGGAGAACATCCTAATTTCACAACATTTTTATTAGAGGCTGTGAAGGTGAGAAATTCTTCCTCAATATCCTTTCCCTGCCTTTAAACAGCCCACCTGCAGCATCCCAGTTGTCAGTGCCATGGATTTCACATGATGAGGAAGCTGGAATATCCCATAGCAGAAGTGTTAACAGCCTGAAGGTCAAACAAATAACTTATTTTCAGCATAAACAGAATTACTGTAATAAGCCCACCTAACTCTGCCCTAACTGTGGATGGACCAGTGGAAAATGATCCAAAAAAGGTAAGTGGGGAAGGGCTCTGTGAAATGGGGGCAGCAGCTGAGTCCTTTCATACCAGGTGCATGGATTAAAAAACCTTGGATTGATCCTAGAGCAAACGTAGGAAGAGCTGGCCCAAAGTTGCCCATCACAAGCTACTGATGCATTCACCACCAATGCTGCAGAAGGCACAGTAAATTTTCCTTTCTGTGTTTTGGTTTGGGATTTTTTTTCAGAATGTTTGGACATTTTGCATGCCTGAGGTGAAATGTGAAAAGCTGAGGTGTCAGTGGGGCTGTGCACCCCATGTGTGAGAAGGGAGAGAGGAAGATTCCCTGTGCAGTGCCCAGAGCACAGGATTTACAGGACAGAAACTCCACAGGATTTACAGGACAGAAACTCCACAGCATTAAGATACCTCTGAAGGAGTGTCCCTGCCTTGTCCCTGTCTCTGTTACCCATCAATTCTCATTGCAGAGCAGTGCTGTGAGGGCTAAACCACGGCTTTAGAGAGCCCTGAGCCACTGGGCCTCAAATCACAGAGAATCATGGAATCATTGAGGTTGGAAAAGCTCTCCAAGATCATCGAGTCCAACCTGTGCCCAGAGCACTGGATGGCACCTCCAGGCCTTCCATGGACACCTCCAGGGATGGGGACTCCCAACGTCCCTGGGCAGCCCCTTCCAATGCCTGACCACCCTTTCCACGGTGAAATTTCCTGTTCTAATCATGTTTGGCTGTGTTATAACCAGAAAAATGTCCAGCTCCAAATACTCACCTCCCACCCCACAGGGCTCATCCCAAGGCAGCCATTCCCAATCCAGTAACCTCGGAATCATGAGATGAGCTCTGTCCCAACCACACCAAATGGGCAGATGGAGACACCCCAAGCCATGGGCAGGTTCTGTGCACCCACCCAGGGCACTGCCTTTCTTCAAACTCCATTTTTCCCACTTGCACAAATTCCCCCCTGGATGATATTTTGTGTTTTCCCGCCGGCACCTGCGGAAGCGCGCGGTGATGGCGCTGTGCGTTCAGCCTGCCCCGATAACAGGTTATCTCCATCCCAGCTTATCTCATCCCAGTTATCTCATCCCAGGTTATCTCCATCACAGTTTATCTCATCCCAGGTTATCTCCATCACAGCTCAGGCCTCCCAGCAGGACAGATGCCCGGCAGTTGACTGAAAGCTGATTCCTGTCAGGAGCTATTTTCTCCCCCAGACAGAGGAGACATTGTGCCCCTTGGTGCTCGAGTGTGGCCTTGGCTACTGCCAAAAGACCACCTTTTTGTTTTTTTCTTTTCCTTCACTGAGACAAAACAGAATCCCCCTGCTGTCAGCTCTATCTGGAGCTGCTGAAAGGGGATGTATAAGCCCAGTAATGCTGCTGGGGAGATAACTGTCAAACAGCATGAAAACCCCTGCCTGTCTGCCCACCGAGGGACTGAAGCTCCGTGGAGGCTACAACTCAATGCTCAACAGCTCCTGGCATCTGTGAGGTCTCTTTCTTAGCTGCTTTTTAATGCCCTGGTGAAAGGAAACACTGTGGGATTCAGAACCTGCTTCTGCTCGCCCAACTGGGCCACTGGGTGGTTGCTGGAGATGTGGAAATGGGCATTGTTCCCCTTGGAAGGGGACATAGGAGGAAAACAGGCAGGGAAGTGCACACAGCAGGGATGTGAACCAGATTTTCAACCTGCTTTACAGTGCTGGGCAAGCAAAAGAGATAAAAAGTAATAGTCAATGTGTACTAGAGGCACGAGAAGCTGAGAGTCACCAAAGGCTTTTGCCGCTGTAGTCATGCCCAAAACCACACACAAAGCAGTTTGCACCCACATCAGAATAGAAACTGTGATGGAAGCATACAAAAAAGTTATAGAAGTACTTTAAAAAAGGATTAAATATTGGATTGACGAACATGAAAACCCCAAAATTACCCTATTTGTAGTTTTACACTAGAAACAGGCAAACTAAAATTTACCTCTGGAAACCACAGAGATCAGGAGCCAATTATTCCACCCAAAAGCACCTTCTGGGCAGTGGCTCATTGGGATGAGCTCCCAGAGCTCCTTGAAGTGATGTCAGGAGCTCAGAACCCCTCTGTGATCCCCAGCTCTGGTTCAGAGATTTCAGCAGCCAGTCAGGGGGTTCAGTCACCATATCTGACAAACCCTACAGACTTCAATTTGCAAGACACAAAACAATCCCTTGCACAAACAAGCACGTTGGGAAGAGCAGGCAGTGGAAAAGAAGCAAAAAAAAAAAAGAAAAAAAAGGTCAATTCCACTTAAAAAACCCCCCAAACTCCATCAATTTTACAACACTGAAAATATGAAGTTGATGAAGTTACATAATACGTATGGAGAATGCTCCTCATTTCATGTAGTGTTTGGGAATGAAAGGAAAGCAAATTTCATCAGCATAAGGAAAAGACTTTCATGTCCAGCTCCTAAACTCCTGAATATCAGAGTAAGCTGGACTAGTCCAGATTTGATGCTGTTTGCCCTCCTAAAAATCTCTCCGCAAAATCAAAGCCGTTAGGGCAGCACAAAGTCAAGTTCACAATTATTGGTTGGCAGCATATTCCACAAACCATCCACATCTATCCTTGTAAATACAGGTATTTTATATGTGTGTGTGTGCATAAATAGATACATCAATTCCAAGTTAAACTTCTGCCTAAGCATGCTTTAATGCTTCCTCCTGGAATAAGAGAGTTTCACCAGGCTGAAAGGCCTGGGGAAGGAAACTCGCAGCTGTTCTAACCCAGCCACGGAGTTCTTTGGAAACTCCTAAAAGGAAAGTGCAAATTGGAATCAGGACCCAGCACACGATAAAACTGCTGCTGCAACTGTCCCCGTGCAGCCCTCAATCCAGCCAGTGATTCATCAGATACCTTCTTTTTGTTTTCATAAATGATAAGTAAATCCACTCAGTTTGTGTGAGTTGTGCCTGCAGGGATTCCCTCTCCCTCACCCCTGTGCCGGGGTGGCAGTGAGCCAGCACGAGCCAGGCTGCGTTTCCCAGCTTGTGTCAGCTTGTCTGTTTATTTCTTTTCTTGGGGGGCGAAAAAAGAAAATCAGTCTGGAAGGAATTGCTGGTTTCATTGTTTAGTTCTGCTTTTCCTGCACTTAACCGCAATATCAGCATCAAAGCATAGGGAAATACAAACTCCCATCTCCAGTTCAGCCAAGAGCAGCAAGCACCACTCTCCCTGAATGAAAAGAACAATCTTCACTCACATTTCATGCATAAGAAGGTAGTTTAAATCACAGATTTTTATATCTTTACAGACCTAATAACATATAAACCACTTTGGAGCTTATCAGCCACAATAACAAAAGCAGAACTTTGGAGATTTGGGGTGAAAATTTGGATTTGGCGTGAAAATTTGGATTTGGCCACTGGAAATCTTGGGTTGGCCTGAGAAATGCCTCTTAGACATCACTGGATTTCACATTGATACACAGCTGGCAAAGGGCTGCAAACACCCTGGGAAAAGCCCCTGATGGGGGCTCAAGGTTCCCTGACACCCCTGAACTGGATTTTCACTGCCACTGATTAAGGCATGAGGCCCCACTCAGGTTTAGTAACTCCAGCCCTTGCTCCACATTCCCATATGACAATTAGGAAGATTATCCTGGAGACTTGGCTGCTGACACAAGGAGAGATGAAATCCCAGCTCCTGGTCAGCTCCTGGTTCAGAGGGGAGAAGTGGCACGCGGTCCCTCACCTGGGGCACTGCCACCTTCAAATATTCATTGACCCATTGTTTCAACCCCCAGACACTGATCTCCACCCCACATTATGGACCCAGGGTGCTGCAGCTCCCTGTGTCACACCAGCCATGAAAAAACACTAAAACACAAATCCCTGTTGAATTTAAAAATCTCTTCAGCCACGAGACTGAAAGCAAAACTAACGAGCGCCGCAGCCACCTCAACAAGCAGTCATTTTTCTTAAAATACAAACCCTCAGGGCCAAGAAGCCGTAAACTGTGCAATAATCAGAAGAATCCACTTTTTATCAGAGGCACCTCTGCCAGCCTGGGTGCCTTTGATCAGAAATATTCGTGGGGAGAGGAGAAACCCCGACGTGTGAATTAATGACTCGGCGCTCCCTGGCCAGGCCAGGAAGCTGCTATTTGGCTCCAGCCCGGCCCCGTGTATGGGGAGAGTGTTATCTAAACCACTAGGACGACTATAAAATATCTTAACAGCTTCTGCTGCTTAGCTGGGAGCAGGGCTCCCAGTATCTAATATGAAACAAGTGGGCCAGGCTGTGAAAGGCAGCTCTATATTCGGAGGCCGCAGCGGCTGGAAGCGATGGGGTTGTCTCAGAAGCTCTCAATTGTTTTTAAATTCTGTTTTTACAAGGAGCGTGAGATTTATAGGCTCTTGAGGGGAAGAAAATGATGTAACTTGAGTAAATCAACAGGCCATTTATTCCTGGCCCTGTTTCCTCTCTGTCACTGAGCTCTGGAACGAGCCCCCAAGCACTCCCTCTTCAAAACAAGAGCAGCCCAGGCTGCAGAGACCTTGCAGGGACAGTTAAAGGCACAGCTCCTTCCTTCCCTCTCGGGCTGGGAGAGAGTCAGCCCGGGCACCCCCAGGGTGAGGGCACCCCCAGGGTGAGGGCACCCCCGGGGCAGGAGGTGCTCCCACCCCCCCAAAAAAAAACTGGGAAACTGCTCCCAGTGCTCAGAGCTGACACAGGCAGGGGCAGGGCTGCTCCATCGGGGAAAAGGCACACGGATCTGCAGCTGTGAGAGGGGTGAACCCCAGCATTGGGAGTGTTTGATGAGAACATCCCCACAGCAGAGTGTGGGAAGCAGGATGAGCCCAGCAATGGGGAGGGAAGCGCTGGAAGGGGAGGTGGATTTTTTTTCCCCTGTTTTTCCCTCTCACATCCTGGTTTGCAGTTGATGATGAAGGATCAGTTCATTATCAACATTTTCCAAACTGCTCCTGAACCTTCAGTGCTGCTCGGTGACCCCCAGCTCAAGAAGTGAGATCTCCTGACCAGCAACCCAACACTGGAAACCGGGCAGAGAGGGATGATTCTCCTTGCAGGGAATTCCAAGAGGTGATTCCCACCCAAGGCCTTGCTGTGATTTCCTCAGGATTCTTCTCAGATGAAAATGTGACATAAAAAGTGAGAAGCCTGGGCACCCAGGAATTCCCACGGGAAGCAGTTCCAGTAGCCACTGCTGGGCTGGGGCTGGCCCAGCTCAGTGCTGAGGGGCCTCGAGGTGTCTGAGCATCCTCACTCGATGGGCAATGGCTTCAAACTGGCTGAGAGTAAGGTTAGATGGGATATTGGGAAGAAATTCTTCCCTGTGAGGGTGGGGAGGCCCTGGAATGGATGTCCCAGAGAAGCTGGGGCTGCCCCTGGATCCCTGGAAGGGTCCAAGTGCAGGTTGGACAGGGCTTGGAGCAAGCTGGGATAGTGGAAGGTGTCCCTGCCCATGGCAGGAGGTGGCACAGGATGTTTTTTAAGGTCCCTCCCAATCCCTTTTTCTCTGATTTCAACCTTGCACTCTGCAAATTTCTACCTTTGTTACCACCCCGTCACCTTGACCAGAGAGGGACATTTTGGGTTGAAAAGCCCCCATTTGCTGGATCTCCGATGCCAACAGAAACCTTCACTCCCTCCCTCTCCTTTTCCCAGTGCTCTGGCTATTCACAGAGCCCCAGACTTTTGTTTCCTGCTGACACCCAGCTGCCTCTGCGGCTCTGCTGCAGCAAGCAGGGCAATTTCAGCGCTCAGGTCAGGCAGCCGGGCTGACCCCTCACCTTTGACAGTGATCTTTATCTAGACTCCATCTTAATTATTTATCTCAGGAAGGTCAGAGAGAAAATGCCTCTCTCAGGACCCCCACTGCTCGAAGCCTGCAGAACTTGTTAAAATGCAAGTTCTTTGAGGATGGTTAATTCAAGCAAGCAGCGGAGAAACTGCTGCATCACTTTTATACCCGTTAGGAAATGTTTAGGAAATTGCTCTCAGCTCACAATTATCATTTTCAAACCCAGCAATTGAGGAGATTTCCACATAAAACCGAGACTCAGAAGGGCCACAAGAGCTTTGCTAACGAGACGTGAAAGATTTTACATCATTAATGTGGTTTCGCCTGGAAGTTCAGCAAACACAAAAACCTCAGAGACAATAAAATTTAAAACCTCTTGGAAAACACAGGTAACATCTCTATAAAGAATTCTTCAGGATTTCAGCAGTGTTAAAGCTTCAAGCATTTTAAGAAAAGTTTTAATAAAGTTATTAAAAACGCAACACTTTGTCCCCCCTGCAAGAGTGTTTCCCGGCATCATTTAAGAAAAACCACACACACAATAAAAGGAAGAAAAAGGGGGGAAAAAAAGCTTGTAGTAAAAAACTGGGGTATAATTTTCTTCAATCAACTCCAGCTCATGACTGCAATTACCCCAAATCTTTCCGAACCTTGCTGTGATACACCAGGGACAGGTCTTGGAGCCTCTGTGGGTGGCAACCTTTCATCTGCCTCTCAAACTGTTCTTTATTGTAAGGTTTCAAATTAGTGCTAGCAGCAATGAGCAAATTTGATAATTCGATCTCAAATTAGTTAATGTAATGTGCCAGGAACCACTAACTAAGGCTCTGCAAAGATGAAAATCTATCTCTGCCGGCTCGGGATGCAAAGTTAACCAGCCTGACAGTTCGGATTTGAAAAGTTGCTTTTTATTTTAATTAAAACGAAATTGCACTTTAAAAAAACCGCCCCCCTGTCCCTTTTCTCTCCCCGCGGTGTGTTTGCCTCATTCTGCACGGCAAAACACGCTATAAACACACGGGGCACGCATTCTTCCGCGATCCAGAAACTGCGCCTGACCCAGATAGCTGTGAATTGGGTGGAAATCATTAGGATCGTGTGTTCCGATGGAGCCTTTGTAGATAACAAAGTTAACCGGGGATCTGTTTCCATGGCAGCTTTCAACGAAACGAGCCCGTGATTCACATTGCAGATGCTTATCTCCAGTTTAGCCAAACTCATTTGCTCTGGGAATCGCGCTGGAATATTTAACAAAAAAAAAAAACCCAAACCAAAACCAAACCAAACCAAAACAAACAACAACAACAAAGCCAACAAAAACCCAACAAATAAACAAACAACAAAAAAACCCCAATAACCACAACCAAAAACCAAACCACACCAAACGAAACCAAACCAACCAACCTAACAAAAAACCTCACAAAACAAAACCAAAAAAAACCCCAAACAAACAAACAAAAAGCCCCACCCGGACACTGAGTTTCCCAGTGATTTTTGGGTTTGGAAGGTTGGGAGTGTGAGGGAATTTCACTACACATTGTGGGCTGTGTTTGTCTTTACAATGAAGCCAAAAAGAGCAAGTTTGATCTTTAAGTAATTTTGTCTTGGGGGGAACTTCTCTCCCACTTCTGCACCCACGTTTTCTTTTCGGGGCAATTAAAGGAGCCCCAGGGCTCACACCAGTCCTCAAGCATTTGCCCCCTGCTTAAACGCCCTTTTCTGCTGATTCCCTTCAGATTTCCATTCCCTGGAAAAGCTGTTATCCCCCTTCACCAAATAAAAACGTCATTATTCAGACAAAGTGAGATATTAAACAAGGCAGTCTGTGGGAGCCCCAGGTGGGAGTGTCTCAAAGGCCCTGGGAAGTAAAAGTATGGCAGAATCATGTTCTAGACCCTTCTCTGAGAAGGATTTCTGACATTTTTAAATACATTTTTCATTCAGTTAAAAATGTTAATTAAAATTTAGCCAATCAGCTTCAGCCTCCTGAACAGAACTTTTTGGCGAATAAACAGCTTTTAACATTAAAAAATGGCATAATCACCTGCAGGACCAGCCAGTCTGTCTGGACTGGATGAGCATAAGTGGTATAAAAACTGTGCAAAACTTTCCAAAATCACAGGCACTGTGTTTGGGGTGACACAAAAAGCTTTGGCTCTTCCCCAGAGGTTATTCTAAATTAGAGCACAGGTCCTTGCCTGCACTGGACTGGTATAAACTGGCACATTTACTCAAATACACCAACTGTAGCAGTAAAAATTACATTTGAACCCTGATAAAATTTGAAATAACACTGAGGATCCACCAGGGAATGAACTCCCCGTGCAAAATCTCCTTCAGTTCAGGGTTTGGTCAGGATAGAAGGACCCTTGAAGGAGAGAAAACAAGAGAAGGGACTTTAAATTCCTAACCCAGCAGCTCTGCAGGGCTCAGGAGTGACCCTGCCCAGCCTTCCTTGGTGCCTGCAGTGCAATTCCTGCAGTTTTCCTTTGCTGGGCACTTTGCTTTAAACTACAAGGAGCAAATTCTGGAGGTTCCAGTGGAATGAAGGACTGGGAAGGGTTTGAAAAGCGTCCCTGTTGCGGCGGCCTCTGCACCTCAGTGGGAGCCGAGAGGCCTCAGCCCGGAGCCAAGTGACAGATGATTCTCCCCTGAAATGTTTTCAGACGGAACAGAAGACGTTCTTTATCTGTGTGGTCTGAGCTCATTTACTCCAGGAGAAAACTCCAGCTCCTGCCCGACTGAAAGCCAGGTCTTGTTCTCCCATCTGATGGATGAATGGATTTCAGAAGTTTGATACTGTCCCCTGAGATGTCATTTAAATCCGCAGATACATTCAGCCAGCAAGTAAAGTTAGAATGTCATTCCACAGGCTCATCTCTCCCTCCCCGCCCCCTCCCCTCACACAGGAGCCTGTCTTCACTTTTTCTTGCTGCCATGAATCCCAGCACCTCGAAGAGGAGATGCCAGGAGCAGGGGAATGGCTCCAAACTCACAGAGAGCAGGATTACATCAGATATTATGAAAAAATTCTTCCCTCACCACCAGGGTGGTGAGGCCCTGGCACAGATTGCCCAGAGAAGTTTGGCAGAATGGTTTGGGTTGGGAGGGACCTTAAAGGTCACCTCAACCCATCCCCTGCCATGGGCAGGGACAGCTTCCATTATCCCAGGCTGCTCCCAGCCCCGTCCAACCTGGCCTTGGGCACTGCCAGGGATGGGGCCTCCATGGGCCCCTTCTGTGCCAGGGCCTCCCCACCCTCACAGGGAAGGATTCCCTTCTAACACCCAACCTGAATTCCCCCTCTTTCAGTTTGACAGACAAACTCACCCCCTTCCTGATAAATGTACCCATCTCCTTGAGATCCAAACACAAATCCCAAGATCCATCCTAATCTTTGGCAAAGTATTTCTGGCAGTTTGATTTATTTTGCCTGTTTTGTTGCTGCTGCTGCTGCAGATCCAAAACTTTGAAATCAGAAGAATGCAGCAGCAGAACAGAAGGAAGTTTTCTCCTTTTGTTTTTTGAAGCAAATTACTCATTTGCTGTATTGACATCCCCATAGATTCTCCCCCAGAACAGACTGTGCTCTGGAGGAACTGCTGAACTTGATATAAAAGAAATTCTTCCCTGTACAGCAACATAGAGACCATGAGGGGCTTTTGCATCTGATTACCCACGAAAAACATGCCCATTCAGCCCAGGCCCAGGCTGCACATTTCCCTGTGTCTCTGAGGTTACCTCTGTTTATCACAAAAAGGGCTCCAAGACAGTCGGAGCTGCTACTGTTGTAATCCATCCAAGATGGATCGTGGAAAAGGCTGAAATAAAAGCCAAGCTTCCTGCCCCATGTGTCTGCCAGACTGCTGCAGAAAGGTCGGGGGCATCCTCACTGCAGACTGGTAATTGCAAAAAATGAAGGAGGTGAACCCTAACCAGGAGATCAAAGGAGGAGAGGGAAGGAGAGGATTTTACAGGGAACAGACGACTACGGGGGCAAGACATTAGGGGGAAAGAAATATCTTGTACTAGAAAAAAAAAGGCAGTGTAATTAGCATTGCCTCTGTGAATCAGCCAGATACTGAGTAAAACTCAGCAGATAACGAGACAGAATGGTCACCAGGCAGCTGCTGATTCCACTGAAGTAGAACGTGGCCATGTTTTATTGATGTAAACATTTTCTCTGAGTTAAAGGAGACAAGTGCTGGAAATCCGGAGCTTCATTTGCTGGGAGAAAACAGAACTGCAGCAAGATCAAGATCTTCAGAGTCCTTGGAATATTTTGGGCATAAACATTGGAGAGACCAACATCGTTCTGGGAGACCTCGGGTGATTGTGGCAGCACCGACCCTGAACCAGCCCTGGGTGATCCCAGCCCTGGGTGATCTCAGCCCCGGGGGAGGGAACTCTGGCCTGAGCCCAGCCCTGCCTGAGCCCAGCCTTCCCTGTCACTCCCACCCAGCAGTCTCGTTCTTTTCTGGAGCCAGGGAAGGAATCCAGTTTCATGCACCCTGTGCCCAGGAGAATAAACCAGAATCTGGCAGGAGCAGAAAGCCTCCCCAAAGCCTGGCACTCCCACCCCTCCCTGCTCCCACCCAGGCAGTGCCAGTCCCTCCTCTGCTCCTCTGGTGATGCCCATGCCCAGCATCCCTCAGCCCAAACTCTCTCCTGCTTTCATTCCTCTTAAAAAGCTCAGGAACTCCTTCAAAGCAGAAAATGCTCCCCTCTCCCAAAACAAGTCCAGCAGGGACAGTGCACAGTGCCTGCCTGCTTCAGCTGGGAGTTTAAGGAATTCCCTCACTTGCAGTCTGTGTGCTTAATAAACTAATCCATTGATGACATTTCCTATTTAAATGAACAAGATTATGCAGCTAAACAATATTTTGCAACCAAAATGGCCAATAAATCATGCCTTTGGAAGTGCTAATGGCGCTCACATTTATTCCTATTAATGCTTCCTGGTTTTGAAAGCTGGGCCAATTCCAGAGATAATGTATTACAAACTTTCCTGCTGAAGGATTTGGGTTCCTCTAGGCTCCATTCCAGTTATAACTGGCAGCTAATACTTTCACACATTCACAAATCCCCAACCCCTCCCCACGAGCAGAAGGGAGAGGAGAGGTTTTGGCTTGGGTCAGCACATTTGGGAGCGTTGCAGAAATGAATGGGAAGTGATGCAGCTCTGGTTGAACACTGGGCTCTTCATGAATGCATGTTCAGCACCTTCCCCCCCTCAGCCAGACAGGCCTACACATCTGCACACCTATGGAATGCCCCAAAAAACCCAAACACTGATGTACAGGCATGCAGCATTGCAGGTTTTCTTGCAGCCCCGCAGAAGTGCCACTTTGTGCCTGCAAAGAAGGAGCTGCAATGGTGCAAAGCAACCGAGCTACTCCCAGCAGAGCAGCCCTGCAGGGAGGGACCTGGGGCTGATTGCTGAAAAACCCAACGTGAGCCAGCAGTGTTGCCTGGCAGCCCAGAAACCCCCCCGAGCCCTGGGCTGATCCCAGCGTGGGCAGCAGGTCCAGGGAGGGAACTCTGCTCTGCTCTCCTGAGACCCCACCTGGAACACTGCAAACAGTTCTGGTGGCCCAGCTAAGGACAGGGAGCTGGAGCAAGTCCAGAGAAGGCCACGAGGTCACCAAGGGCACTGGAACACCTTCCCATAGAACCGGGCTGGGAGAGTTGGGAATGTTCATCCTGGAGAAGGGAAAGTTCTGTGGAGACCTCACAGCACCCTCCAGGGTCTGAAAGGGCTACAGGAAATGGGAGAGGGGATCTGGACCAGGAACTGGAGTGCCAGGACAAGGGGAATGGGTTCAAACTGAAAGAGGGAAGGTTTAGGTGGGATATTGGGAATAAATTTTTCTCTGTGAGGGTGGAGAGGCCCTGGCACAGGGTGTCCAGAGAAGCTGTGGCTGCCCCTGGATTCCTGGAAGTGCCCAAGGCCAGGTTGGAGGGGGCTTGGAGCAGCCTGGATAGTGGAAGGTGTCCCTGCCCATGCCAGGGGTGGCACAGGATGAGCTTTTAGATCCCTTCCAAGCCAATCCATTCCAAGATTCCGTGATTTTATGATCCTAAAAATCACAATTGCCCAGCATCCAGGAAATGTCTGCAACAGGCACAGATGTGAGTGGGAAATGGGCACAGGCTGGAGCCCTGAGCCCAAACCACCTGGTTGCAGGCAAACCCAGTCAGAGCAAGGGATGCTGATATTTGGGGCTTGCTGAGGGGTAATGTGGGAGTTGAAAATGGGAAGAGACAAATAAGCCCTTAGGTTGAGGACAGCACATAATTTGTTGAGTCCTGATTTTACCTTCAGTCTCCCCCTAAAATAGAGCTTTAGAGATCATTGCATGTAGGCTACTGAGCTGATTCAGAAAAGACTTCAAACTCAGAGCACCAGTGAGAGATCGTCAGATGCACCAGGAATCTCTCCACAGTGATTTTATAGGATATCAGCTCCGTAGGGTGCAGGACAGGATGTTGTTTCCTAATCACTCACAACAAATTGCTTGGAAAAGCTACTCCAGTTTCCCAACCCAACTCCTTGCTTCTCACAATCAGACTTAGCACACACTGTGCATTGTAAAAGCCTTCCCTGCTCTGTCTGACAACACCTATAGCCCGGACCCTCAGCATCTTTCAGAAGTTATTTCTGGAAATGTTGAATCTCATAACAGCAATAAAAGGAAAATATTGTTGTAGCCAAAAGAAATGTCTCTTTGGACCCTGTTTAAAAAGCACCAGGATATTTGTGTGAGTTGAAGCGGTCGCCTTCACAGAGAAGAGCTCGGCTGTTGGGAGATATCAAGGGGCAGGGTAAATTTATAAAGAGCTCACAGTTGATTTGTCTGTTTAAGGGAAATGCTCAGGGAGACAAAAGTCTGAATTCGGATTCTTTCACAATCAAATCAGAATCCTGTTCTCCCCTCAACCAAAGCATGAAATCCAAACCAACAGCTGAAGAAAAGCCTCAGCATGAAGTGTTTTGATCAGGTTGTTGAAGGCTGAGTCGCTGTTGCTCGCGAGGGCAGGCAGTGAAAGCTCTCAGTAGACTTCCCATGGCACCCCAGAAACACGGGCACAGAGATGTGACACCCAACAGGGATGTGCAAAAATATTCACAGTTCGAGCAAAAGTGTCTGAGGAAAGTGTATTTGCTAAGTTTCCACTAAAAATAGACTGGGTTTCCAAAAAAATCCGTCACAGTTTTGGTCACTTTGCGTCTGCCTAAAGAGATTCAAAACAGGGGTCTGGTCTGTGAAGGGCCAGTGAGATCCGGTCCAAGAAAACCTGATCTCATCCCAAATCTGACAGGCCAATTGTGCACTATAAAGTAAATATTTCTGAGGTGCAGTCTGCCTTTTGGTGGGGAAGGGGAGCTCCCAGGCAGGGCTGGATGGAGCTGATAGAGGGACACAAGGTCTGCTTACCAAAATGGAATTCATTCTCTTTCTAAACAGCCTTTACACCTGCCCCCCACTCTAAAAGAATAGAAAAGCAAAATGCAAAAAACATTTAAGACTTTCACTAGTGCAATTTCAGTTATTTTGTCTGAATTAGTTCCCACTCAAATCCAGACTGACAGCACTGCAAACTCCCTCCGTTTCCCTTTTGTTTGGCAGGCTCGGCATACTAACCTGGAAAACAAAATTAACTTTATTTTTTCCTTACCCAGATGATAAAATAGATTATCCCTAGAAATCTAATGTAGGGGTTCGGGGATTTTTTTTTTTTTTTTAAGGAGAAACAACAATCCCGTTCCTCTGCAGGGAGGGCTGTGCCGGAACAGTGGGATGATTGTTGGAGGAGTGAATCTGGTTTTCATTAGAGGGAAGTGATGGGTCCGGTTTCTGCCCGGGACTGTTTGCTCGCATCTCTGTTTGTGTTCTGCGTTGGCAGTTAACCCTTTCCCGATGGGAGGGGAGCCTGCCCCGCAGATCCCACCCACCCGGAGCACGCAGGGACGGTGGGACGGCTCCAGGGACAGTGGGACGGCTCCAGGGACAGTGGGATGGCTCCAGGGACAGTGGGATCGCTCCAGGGACAGTGGGATGGCTCCAGGGACAGTGGGATGACTCCAGGGACAGTGGGATCGCTCCAGGGACAATGGGATCGCTCCAGGGACAATGGGATTGCTCCCTGCCCTGGCACAGCACTATGGAATTCCTGCAGGTACCACTGGCAGCCAAGCTGAGTGCAGAGAGAACCTTTTGCCTTCAGTCTTCAAGCTGGAAGCAACTCAGAAATTGTTTATTAGTGGCTGTTTTACCCCAAGTCCTCCCCAAACCCTGTATTTAGATATCTGTAAATTGGCTAAAGCTCCATATACAAATGAATACCTGAAATGCAGGACTCGATGTCCCTCCAGGTGAGTTCAGCCCTGGGGAAGGCTGACAGGAGGTGACCCAGCCAGCACAGCCATGGAGGGGACATGAGGGATGTGCCCTGTGCTGCCTCCACATCCCAAAAACCTCACACACTCCATGGCAGGGACACCTACTCCAAGCCAGCAGTGAGACCTTGTGCATAGTTAATGTCTATTTGAACACACTAATTTAAATTCTACATTTGCTGATTTTATATGAACACAATATATGTGCTATTTTTCTGTTTATACAGAAGTAAACTGTTATTCTGTGTTCAGCCCAAGCCTCACACTCTCCAGAAACAATAAAATCCCACAATGGCAGTGAACCACTGGATTCATTTCACTCCTTTCTTTTTTATTTCCAGGTTTCTGTGTATTACCAGGTAAACTTTGGAATGTGTTCACTACTCACATGCTTGGAGCATCCTGGGATAGTGAAAGGTGTCCCTGCCCATGGCAGGGGGTGGCACTGGATGAGTTTTAAGGTGCCTTCCAACCCAAACCATTCTGGGATTTTGTGATTCCAGGAAATAAGAAAAGCAGGTGAGGTTATCAATGACAGCCTGAAGGGATGGCACAGATTTTTAGCCCATATTATGAGAGACCAAAAAGAAAACTGCAGTCGGTGTCCGGCCTGAAGAAGCAGAATTGGACACAACCTGTACACACTGCCCAGGCTTTGGTTAGGTTTGATTCACCTCCAGAATGCATTAGGATAAAAAGTTTGCCTAAAATGAGATTTCCTGGCCTCTCCTCTTCTCAGGACACCTCTTCTGCCAATGCCAACATCCTGAACTGGGAAGGCATCACGGAGCAAATCCCTTACAGTCTGGATTTTAGATATAAACAGACAATCTCACCCAGTTTAACACCTCCCCTAACCCCCAACAGAGCAGATCTGCCCTGTTGCATTGCCCGTAGCTCTATCCCTGACCGGGGAAAACAGAGGAAACGCCTTCAAGCCCCCGAGCCCTCTGATGGCACCACCATCACATCCCCAGAGCACAGATCTTACCAAGTAAATAGATGGAAAGGTGACACTGTGGAAAGGCTTCCTGGTTAGATGAAGCCACAGATATTGTTAGTCAGCCACTAGAGTGAGACATCAGAATATAAAGGAGATTAAAAGAAACTGTCACCACCTATTGCTAAAATTGTCTTCCACCTCCTGTTTCAGCCAGTCTGCATGTCACTGCTTCTTTGGAGGGAATTATCTTGGAAAGAAAATCCTGCTCTTCCTTTTAGTGGAGAGAAACCTCTCAGACACTCCCCCCCTTTTTATGGAGCACATTCTTGCAGACATTTGCCACAAAAGAGCACCGAGAGCACAGCAGCAGAAGGGACTTTATTTGTGTCCCTGCCCTCAGCCCCATGCCCAGCTCATGTTTAGCACAACCACACATGCCAGGGCATAAAGAATTCCTGGTGGCACCTCCGAGGTGGCATTTCCCCGTCTCTGCCCTGTGCCAGCACTTCCCAGCCTCTCCAGAGCAATGCATGAAACGCCTTCTTCTGTTCAGATAATTCCTCCTTTTACCCCACAGCCCTCACACTGCACCCCATACATTTATTATAAACTTGGTGTCTTGAGCCAAAACATTAATTGCATCTTCTAGCAAGGGAAAAAAAATCCCAAGCTCGTTTAGGAATGTATTCATTAAGGGCCTGATTGACACGGCCAGAACCAGGGGGTTAAATTGAAGCCGGAGCGGAGGCCGGAGCGCTGGGAACCGCGAGCATTGAGCTGCAGCAATCTCACCTCTCTGTGGTTTATCTCTGCAAGTCGGATAATTTATCCTCCTCACGGCAAGACAAAAAGGGAACTTGGCAGAGGGGGCAAGACAAAAGTAGACATTTTGTAACTGCTAAGTGCTAGCGTTTCTGAAGATAATTTTTGCAAAAGGTTTCTAAACAGCCCCTGTCAGCCAAGTTGTATTTTGTTATTTCAAAGTGACTGTGGGAGTCTAATCCAGTTCAAGCCCTTTGTAAATTTTAATGGAAATGCTCATACACAAAGGACAAAAAAATGTTTAGCTGCTGTTAGATATTCAGGAAATCTAAATCTAATTTGCCCTCCTAATCAGCGCTTCGATCTCAGCAGTGCCTGTTGTTTCTCTGTTTCCTTATTGCAATTTCAACTGCAGCATCTATTTTCTATCAAAATACAGTTCTGTATAGACAATGCTACATAGAGCTCAAAATACAGCTTTAACCACAGGGAAAAAAGGGGATTTTCTTGAAAAACAAACTCATGGTAATATTGCTTTGACTTAAAAGTGTGTATGTAAGCATGGTATAACAAAAAAAAAGGATTATATCCATCAACAACAAAGTGGCTTTTTGTTTCTACACTTAGGGGAGATGATAAACACCTTGGGCAGACCAAGCCACAGCCTCCCTGAAGCAGGTGTGCAAAGGACATTTTCCAGTGGAAAAGGAGGAATGAGAGCTGATGGCTTCTGCCCAGGAAAGACAAGGACACGGGAGCTGGGACAGAGCTCCCCTGAGAGGACATCTCTGTCCCATCCATGGAACAGCAGCTAGCCAGCACCAGAAGGAATTCCAGGAGAGAAATCTGAATGCTTCAATTGAATAGGTCCTCAGAGGTACAAACTAAACACGATTCCTGTACCAAAATTCAGGCAGAAGCTCCTGGGCCTATGGAGCTGAGGGGAAGCGAAGGACAGGGCTGGTTGGGGTCAGGAACCGAAGAGTCTCACCCTACAATTCTCTGCTCCTGCTGCCTAACTCGGGGCTGCAGAAATTTTGAGCCTCACTAATTATGGATAATCCTACAAAAAATGAAGCTCATCAGGAAAACAGACAGAGGATCTCCTTCATCACCCAGCTTGGAGGGCTCAGCAGACTACAAGGTGTATGAGGAGACACAGGATGAGGTGTTCCGTCCATCCTCTGCTTTAATCCAGAGCTTTAGCCACCACAGTTATTTCTAAAGTTTGCCAGCAACACAGCAAACTTAAGCAGTAGCTGTAACATTATTAACATTGCAAGTTATTAAAAAATTCCCAGAACAGCTGAGGGATGAGGCCACAGCTTTAGATATCTTTGGTTGGGTTTTAGTTTGGGTTAGGAGCTAAGATTTCACATTTAAAAATCACAGCTCTTAAAGGAAGTAGATGAGGAGAAAGGATGGAGAACCTATAGCCGTTGGTATCCTGGATTGCCATACACAGACAATTTCTCACAAACCTCTGCAACAAACTCTGGAAACAAGCCCATGATTTGGCTTGAGAGCAATTTTTCCCCAAACCAACACTATCCATTTACCTAAAGTGCATTCCCAGGCAATCACCAGCCCACAGACTTTAACCTATTTCTGAGGCAATAATGGAATTAGATTTGAATCAAAGTTCAGCGCCTTTGATAATCTGTGCTCTCACTTTGCCCTGGGCAATATTTTGCCTCTTATTAAAGCCTTGTCCTGGTTCTGAGCCGATGAATCACTGCACAGATATCAGTGGGGCTTAGCCAGACACTGTTATCAAACCCATGTGCCCCAACTCGAGTCCTGACACTGGAGGAGGAATGAACCCCCAAAGTGTCCCCAGGAGCTCCCTGGATACATCAGGGCTTCTGTGTTAAAGATTCTGCCAAGCTCATGGTGGCACTGCTGCTTTTTTGATGCAGATTTTTGCAATTTTCTAACAATCCTTAAAAAAGAAACCTTAAAAATGCATTTATAAAAGTCTGAAAAATTCCCTCAAAAGCTCTGCAATAGGAACACACCAGAAGAAAATACCCTGAGCTTGTTCACAGCATAAAGACAGCCACAGGATGGAGGCTGCTGCAATTAAACTGAAGATGTTTAAAGGAGTGAAAAAAGCTTAGAAAATCTTTTGCATGTATCTAAAAATATTATAAAATCACAGAATGGTTTGGGTTGGAAGGGACCTTAAAGCCCATCCCATTCCACTCTGTGCCAAGGGCAGGGACAACTTCCCCTGTCCCAGGCTGCTCCAAGCCCTGTCCAGCCTGGCCTTGGACACTTCCAGGGATCCAGGGGCAGCCACAGCTTCTCTGGGAATGCTGTGCCAGGGCCTCCCCACCCTCACGGGGAAGCTTCTTCCCAACACCCAATCCAAATTTCTCCCTTTTCAGCCTGAAAAATGATGAAACTGTTTTAAGAATATATAACTGATGAATTTAATTAATATCTTGCAGCTGCTTAGGTTAAACTATTTCAATGTACTGCAGTGTAGGACCTTTCTTACTCTGAAATCCTACACGATACATTTACCCTCCAGAGAAAACACTTCATTTTAAAAACTGCAAATGCTTTCTTTGAAAAAAATGATTCTTTTGAGCTGTCTCATGAAAAGACAACTCTCCCCTGCCTTCAGCTGAGGGTACAGGATCAGATTATTAAATGCTAGGATTCCCATATGGCCCTTTGGGAAAGGTCAGGGCTGCTCAGTGCTGGAGGAAGGATGGCTTGGTGGGGTGACAAAAGTCAGGAAAAGGGACCCCATGGCCCAGAAACCAACACCCCCACAGTCTGTGACACAGAACTGCTGGGCCATAAACCCGACTGTGTGACAAACAACCCCAGGACAAGTGAGGAGGGAACACTCCTTCACTTCCCTATCCCTGCTATCATGAGAAAATGTCATATAAAGTAACTCTTGTTCATGTCCTTTATCCTCAAATTTATAACTGTCTCCGACAGTGCAGTCAAGGGTGAAGGTTATTTGTGTCATACTTGCCAAGAAAGTGCCCCTTTCAACACTTAAGGAACACAGTCTAACTACAGATAAAGGAGCAGACAAAAAAGATTCTGTCTTTCCCAAGTATTATTTATCTCCTCTATGTTCTTTGTTTCCCTAATGGTGGAGATACCAGCCAGAGTGGGATTCACAGACGTAAATCCTTGAGCCCAAGTGTGTAATTTAATTTTCTTTCATTTGGAGCTAACATCAGATGGGGATCCTGAAGGTCAGAGTCAAAGCTCACCCTTCTGAAATGCTCTGGTGTTCTTTTATCTATGAAACGCTATCTCAAATTGATACTCAGAAAATAAAAATAAAAATAAAATAAAAATAAAATAAAAATAAAGTAAAATTAGGGGCAAGTTTATTGTAAAATTCTCTATGGGAAAGTCAGCTGGACCCAATACTGCTGGGTTTTTTCTTATTCAGGTAAAGTTTGTCAATAAGAAAGAGTTGTTATAACTCCCGGTGTGTTAAATACAGTATTTAGAGACACTGACTCTGCTTCCAAGGCACTTTCCATTTCCAGCCATGGCCATTAAAAACCAGGCACTGAACTGCCTTCAGCCACTGGCACAGTCAGCCAGGACCCTCTCCTGGTTGTCTCCTTTCGTTGTTCCCATGCCAGCCCCATCTGGGCGGAGGGACCGGCAGGAGCCCCGCGGTGTTCATGGAGGAGCAGCAGGAGCTCCGTCACAGCTCACCTCTTTCAGGGAATCATGGGATGGTTTGTGTTGGAAGGGACCTTAAAGTTCATCCCAGCCCACCCCCTGTCATGGGCAGGGACCCCTTCCACTGTCCCAGGTTACTCCAAGCCCTGTCCACCCTGGCCTTGGGCACTGCCAGGGATCCAGGGCCAGCCACAGCTTCTCTGGGCACCCTGTGCCAGGGCCTCCCCACCCTCACAGGGAAGAATTCCTTCCCAATATCCCATCTATCCCTGCCCTCTGGCAGTGGGAAGCCCTTCCCTGTGTCCTGTCCCTCCATCCCTTGTCCCCAGTCCTTCTCCAGCTCTCCTGGAGCCCCTTTAGGCCCAGGAAGGAGCTCTAAGATCACCCCAGAGCCTTCTCTTCCGCAGGTGAACACCTCCAGCTCTCCCAGCCTGGCTCTGCGGCAGAGCAGTTCCAGAGGTGTTTCACTCTTCATCAGGTTGCCTGGCACAGCAAGGCAATTCCATGAAGATCAGATCATTTTTTCCCTCATGCCATGGCCGTTTATGAAGAGATTCCCGGTGTTTGTGAGGGCTGGGCCGCAGGAGGGCCGGGATGCAGGGAGCGATCCCTGTGCCCGTGCCCGCGCGGGGGCCGGGCCCTCTGCTAATAACACGGCTAAGACAGTTAATAAGGCTCCCGATGAATGATTAGGATGGATTTCTGCACTGCTAATTTCCGTAACTATCACTCTCTGAAAGACAGCTCCAGGGATTTCGGGCCCGGGGTGCCTCTGTCTCTGCGAACACAGAGCCGCTTTATCCGCCCGCACTTCAAATTGGCGGATCCCCTTTCACTGACCTAATGTGCACCGCACTTTAAAATGATACAATATTTTGAAACATGCAACTGCTTTGCTGATACCGTCTGTGCCTAAAAGCCTCGGTGCAGCTCCAAAAATGCTGCTTTGGGAGGTAACACAAAGCCTTGGCATGTGCTCCACGGGCTGGGTTTTGGCCATCGTTTTGGGCCTTCAGGTGGGGACCTGCTTCCATTGGGGAGAGCAGGGCCTTGCTCTCACCCCAAAGCTGCACTCCCACAGCCCCTGGAGTGGGATCCATGGTTGCCATGTGGCTGTCACGGCTGGGTCGTGTCCCCAGGTCACACTGTGATGTCACCAACCCCTTTCCTGCCACTCTCTGCACAAGGGGATCGTGGGCTCTGAAACGGCGCAGAGGGGTCCCGAGCTGTGCTCAGCATCAGCCACACGCCTGAACGAGGAGCAAAACAGGTCTGGCTGTGGAAATCATTCGACACAAAGCAGAGGGATGTGGGGTGACAAACTCCGCACACGTTGGCCAGGCAGGGAACAGAGGCTGTGTCAGGGCAGAGCAGGAGAGAGATCCTTCACACACACACTTGTGCCAGGCCCCCTCCTCACTAAAATGGCTCCATTTAGGCCAAAACAGACATTTTGACACAGTCTAATTTTGTGAACAACTTGTTGGACAGGTTGTTGCTCCCTCCATTGTAAGCAAAAAAATTGAATCTCCATTTAACCCACCCACACCTTCATTCAGCCCTGATTTTAGGAGAACCAAAGCTGAACCTGTCCCATAAATTTTCCTTTTTGAAGATCTTTCCTACCTTATTGACCTCTTTGAAGCAGAATTCTCTGTAGTGGTCATCAACCTCAGAATTATTATTAGGAATTTAACTTGGAATTCTGGAGGCAAACCAAGAAAAAACCACCCCAAAGCCAATGACTGCATTAATTATTCCAAGTGCTACTGCTGGGTTTAAGCAGCCCTCCTGAATCCCGGGAAGAATTCAAGATTAAAACACCAAGTCATACTTGAAGGAGTGTTTATACACACCGATGACACTATGTGCAAGCTACTGATGTACTATATTAAACAAAGTGTATTTGCACAAATTACTTATTGCCATTTGCCCACTCTGAGTTGGGACGTGGCAGTGAAAATACCTGAGAGCTTGAGACAATGTCCAAGTTTCTGTCAGAACGGAATGTAATTAGTGCAAATTAAGCAGCATCCTGAGAAGGAGGAGGTCAGGGAGAACTGGCAGGGTCGAACTGGGTCATTACAAAGCATTTTTATAGCCAGGCAAGCAGGAGGGATCCCAAGTTACCTATTGCTGCTGTGTCTGAACTCCCTCTGCATCCCAGACCTGCTTTTCCACACAGAGAGGAGCAGGATCCATCGATTTTATTGGCAGCAGCCAAAGAGCTGCAAATTAAAACTGTAAAAAAACCAGCACAGTTCCTTTTTTCTTCTCCTTTTAAATTTTGCATTTTAAAATTGGGGGGAAACAAAGTGGGCTCATCAAAACCCCATGGCCTGCTACATTTCTGTGCTGGGTTTTGTGGCACTTGATGGCTCAGGAGGAAAAACCTTAAAGCTGATTTATTCACAAATGGGAATGTCCAAGTAAGGCACCACAAATTTACTCCCGAACCTCCACCTTTTTCTCTGTCTGCAGGCTTAAAAATTATGACCCTCCTGGGGAGGCCTTGATTAGCCTTCAGAGTGTTCCAAAATTTTGCTTCAGTGATGCCATCTGAATATTTAGGGTAGAATTACTGATGTTATACATGTGCATGTGCACACGTGTACACGTGTCTGTCTGTCACACACGTCTGGGGACACAGGTGTGCAGGGAGGACACTGCAGGGACCAGCCGTTGGCCGTCCCAGTTTGCTGGGTTAGGATTTCCATGAGAGCAGGCTCTGTCCTGCTACTTTTGTGTTATTTCCCAATGTACTTTTCGTCTGTACCAATTGTTCATCACCCCAAAACCCCTCCTTTACAGTAATTCAGTCTTTAATAGGTTACAGTCACAATGTGGTGGTTTTGTAGGATCATCCTCTTGTGCACTTCCCACCATGCTGAGGTCTAAGGAAACTCCTCCCAATTTCTGTCAGTGCAGCAAAACTCAGAGTTTGGTGAGTTCAGTGAGCAGGGACCTTCCCACCTGCAGAGAAGCATCTCCCATGCCCTCCCTGGTGCTGGACCTTCTGTGGAACAACTGTCCCAGAAAAAAGCCCACAGTCCATCAGGCATCCAGCCCATGGAATCACAGAACCACTGAGGCTGGAAAAGACATTTCCAAAAGGCCTTTGAATCCAACCTGTGGCTGATCCCCACTTTGTCATCCAGCCCAGAGGTCCGAGTGCCACATCCAGTCATTCTTTGAACTTCTCCAAGGATGGAGATTCCAGCATCTCCCTGGGCAGCCTCTTCCAAAGCCTGACCACCCTTTCCATGAAGAAATGTCTCCTGAAAAGCTTGGACCAAAGTCTGTGGGATTTGGAGAGCATCATTCTCCCGGGTCCATGTGAAATCTCTGGAAGTGGAAGCTTCACTGGTTGGACTGGAAGCTGTTTTGAAGTCAACTGAAAGAATTTTGGTGTGTGATGCTGGAAAGGCCCTTCATGGTGGATAATGGTCCTGCTTGTTTTCCACAGAAGGCCACGAGCACCAGGCTCTTCTCACAGGGTAACGACAGCTTCTGGAAATCATTCCTTTCTGTCTTACTGGAATTTTACATCTCAGAAAAGTTCCAGGGTGGGAGGGATGGAGATGAGGAAGAGAACTCTGAGCAACTTGTGCCTCCAATGCCTTCCTCCCCAGCAGCTGCTCAGCCCAGGATCTCTGTGCTATAGACTTTTTCCTGCCTCTGACAAAACACTAAAAACCCCTCCAGCATGACAACAAAAAATAAATATCAAAAGAACATTTGAAGAGCTCAATAAATTGATCATATTCTGCTGAACCTTCACCCTTGTAACGATAGTACCATTTAAATGCTAATGTCATTTTTAAAAAAGTCAATTACAGGAGTTTTAAAGTAATGGAGTCAGCAGTCTCGATGTAAATCTGTTATATTAATCTGCTCCCTACACTGTATCCATGGGCACTGATGCATGCACCCCCTTTTCCCTGGAGGGAATGTTCCCTCGCAGTGGTACCAGTAATTGAATCAAGTTGATACAGACACCAAAAATATTGTAAGTCTTGTAGGTAATGAAAAGCATATGTTGATAAAGGCAGTTGCTGTATTTTGGATAGAAGAGCACTGACATTTGGGAAGTTCAAAATTAGAATTAACCCTTTGATGATGAAGTGACCTGAAATCGTCTTTACAAACTCTGCTAATTTCATGAAGAAAAACTGCTTGAAATCTGCCATGAGACAGCTGAGACCCTCTGCCTCCCATTTTCCCTGCTTATCCACAGTTAAATTCACTTCCATAAAGACTTTTGCAAATTTTTTTTCAAACTGGTTCAGACAAAATATAACAGGATCAGAAAACAACCATTGCTCAGGTCCAAATTCATTTCTGCACCTTTCACAGGCCTACAGAAGCTGGAATGTCACAGCAAAAAAGATGTTTGGGCTGTGCTCCTTAGGAGAGTAAATGGATGCAGCAGAAATCTCCATGTGCCAATCCCTACCCAGCAGATTTTGGGTGCTGTTCTAAACTCAACAGAATCACAGAATCACAAAATCATTTAGGTTGGAAAAGACCTTCAAGATTATCAAGTCCATCCTTTGCTTGATCTCCAACAGCTGGTACATACAAGTGGTGTTTAGAAGTATCAAACAAACCCAAACCAGAACAAATTATCATTTGAGGAGCGACTTTTAGTTGTGAACAAACTTGGATAAACCCCAACATTTTTTGCAGTTCCTCTGATCATGTTTGCCCATAATGAACCATTCAAGTTCTTATTGCAGTGGGGTTCAAACAGATCCACAGCCTTTCCTACTCCCACAGCTCATGAAATGTTTCTCACAATAAACAGGATTCATTTTGGTTTAGGAAAACAAGGGATAATGAGCCCTAGGAGAGAGGCTGAACCCACTGCCTGAGGTAAAATCACAAGTATCTGCACGTACCTGTGCCTTCGCCCTCGTACAAAGAAGTGCCACCATTTATGACAGAAGAAAAAACCTGCTGAGAACTTCCAGACAGTCAGAGCTCTCAGAAATCAAAGACTAAACAAACAGATTTTTCTAAGTAGTAATAATGAGGGAATTGCATTCAGCTCTGCTCTAAGGCAGAAAGAGAACTTCCAGGTAAAATTGTCAATGGAATTCATTCCACTTGTCACATAAACACTGTGCTGGGTTTGCTGGCAAGAAGGGGCTGATTAATGGTTCACCAAGACTTTCCTGCTTCTGCCTTTTGTGAATTGATTCTCAAGTGGAGGTCTAATAACATTTCAGCCACTGTCACACACCTGCCACAGAAATATTTCCAGTGCCATCATAAATCCGAACCGCTTGGAGCACGGTGCTCCCAATGATTTTGTCAACCCAGGGCCTTCCTCTGCCACAGGTCCGGGGTTAAAGGGATCCACAAATATTAAAACAAGGTTGAGGTTAAGCACAGCGCTCAGAACATGTCTGACAGCATTTCCACATTCTCTGAGCCTGGAACTTCTCCCAGAATGCTCCAGGCTCGAGTCTCTGGAGAAAACAATCCAGAATTTCGGAGTTTTGTTACTACCAGAGCAGCCAATATCCCTTCCTTTGGTATTCCCATCCCACGTGGAGCACATGGGGAAAGGGGCTGGAATCCCCTGGCCTGGCTTCCACTGCACCAATGGCACGGTGCCATCCCTCCTCTGGGAGACTCCCAGATATAACCAGGAATATGGGATCATCCAACAAGGCAAAAACTCCCCATTAGTCACGCTGCCAAATTCCTTGAGTTGGCATGAGAAAAGTGGTGGTTTTTCAGCAGAGTTTGGAGTAATTGAATAAACTGACTCACAAGGCAACATTTCACTGCTTCCAGAGAAATCTTCCCGTTAAATCTTTTGCTGTTTGGGCAAAATTGAAAATCTCCATTCTGGCACAAAACGGAGCTATTTGAGTTCTAAAAGCATTGCAGGGTGTTTTTGGTGGGTTTTATTTGCGTGTCTTGTTTTTAAACAAATGAACTCTGAAGCTGGATCTCATTCCTACCAAATCTTCCCACACAACACCACTCACAATGCCCTGGGAGTCACATATCCAGGCACAGTTCATTCCATTGGAATAATAATATCCAGAAAAGCGCTGTCATTTTTGATGTAGACCCACTATGGGGAACAGAACCACAGTCTTCAAGGACTCGATAGAGACATAAACCCCTACATGGCTCCTTTGAAACCAAACCATCCTGGAAGTTGAGACTTCGGAAGAAAAAGGAAAGGAAGGAAATTTTTCAAAGAGTGACGTGAACGGGAATGATTCCTCCAATAAAATAAACACCTGAAGGAAAGCCTGGATTCAGGCTCGGCAACATCTCTGACGAGAAATGAAGAATGTAAGTTAAAAAATGGGATTTTCCCTGTTCCAGAGGCAGGAGCGGGACGGGGGCATTGAGCCTTAAGGCAGTTCCGCGGTAGCGCCGAGAGGGGGAGCCCTCGCCCAGGCCGAGCGCCGGGGGCGGACGGGGAATAACGGGAATAACGGGGGATAACGGGAATAACAGGAGTAACGGGAATAACAGGAGTTACAGGAATAACGAGGGGTAATGGGGGGATAACGGGAATAACGGGAATAAGGGGGGATAACGGGAATAATGGGGGATAATGGGGGATAACAGGAATAATGGGGGATAACGGGAATAACGGGAATAACAGGAGTAACAGGAATAACGAAGGGTAATGGGGGGATAACGGGAATAACGGGGGATAACGGGAGTAACGGGGGATAACAAGGAATAACGGGAATAACGGGATAACAGGAATAACGGGAATAACGGGAATAACGGGGGATAACGGGGGATAACGGGGGATAACGGGAATAATGGGGGATAACAGGGGATAACGGGAATAATGGGGGATAACGGGAATAATGGGGGATAACAGGGGATAACGGGAATTATGGGGGATAACGGGAATAACCAGCGCCACCCCAGTGCTCACCTGAACTTGCTGACGCTCAGGGGTTTTACAGCTCTTTGCTGAGTAATTTACAACCAAACTGCAATTACTCTGCTCTCAATTAGAATTTTTTAGTGGTTTTCAGTGGTTCCACATGCAAAGAGCCAAAGACACGTGGGAAGAACACGCTGTCCCTGGTGGTGTTGTTGGCACTGCGTGTGCTTGTGCAAACGGCTCCCCTTGAGAGAGATGCTGGATTAACAATCCCAGTCCCACTGAAATCCATGGGGAAACTCCTCCTTGCTCTGCTTGGGCCACAATTCTGCACCTGAATTTTTGGATCCAAGTACAACAACTCCTTTAGCCCCATGTCCCTAATTCAGGTGCAGCAACAGGGATTGGTGGTTACTTAAAATTAGATTGTAGCTGTTTCTAGAGAAGCAAGTGCTCTGAGTTTCCTTGCAAATGTGAAGACTTTTTAACTCCTCTCATCCAAAAATTGAACTCCTCTCATCTTCCAATTGAAACTTGGACATATTTGCTCATAGGAGCATGTTTTCCAGTTAGAAAATTCTGAAAACAAATGGTTCAGACATTTTTATAGGCATAAAAACTGAAGCCAAGTTGGTTAGTGGTTTCAGATGCTTTTTATTTGCAAATCAGAAAGGGCTTCATTTATAAATTGAAATTGTACTGGCTGCTAATCCTGAAGGCAGACTCAGGCCTTTGGCTCTGCTTGGAGCAGGAGAAATAATGCATTTTAAAGACAAATTATTTCGTTTGGACAAGTGAGTGCTGTGGAACATTTATTTTATAGCAAAACTCAGAGAAGAAGTCCTTTAGATTGAAAGTTCCACCATTTCAAGGGGACACTGCCCTCCACTATGGATCTGCACCACAGCCCTGCTCCCAAATGTGAAACTTGGGAATTTTAAGGATAATTCCTGGTCCTGTGTGGACAGGATCTTTACACAAGGTGCAGCACCACCACACTGATGAGGAGCTCCCAGTCCACCTCAATCAGAGACAAAATCAAGTTTCTCCTGTTTGGAAGATGAACCTGATCAACTGAGATGATGAAGGTGCTCAAGTGTCACCACAAGTTTGTGCTGGGACACACTCATCCCAAATCCCTGGGAGCACAGGCTGCCTCTCTCAAATTTCTACCCAAATTTCAGAAACTCTCCCCTTCCTCATGCACAGTAGTAACTTTTTAATTACAGAATCACAGGATCACTGAAGTTGGAAAAGACCCCAAGACCAACCTGTGCCCAATCCCCACCTTGTCCCCAGCCCAGAGCTCTGAGTGGCTCCAGGCCTTCCTTGGACACCTCCAGGAATGGGGACTCCAAACCTCCCCTTCCAAAGCCTGACCATCCTTTCCATGGAGAAATTCCTCCTGATGTCCAACTTGAACCTCCCCTGGCACAGCCTGAGGCTGTTTCCTCTCACCCTGTCACTAATTGCTGGGAGAAGAGAATAATTAGATAAGATGATTATTCTTCTCATTGAGTAACCCACTCAAGATTGGAGAGTTGTGTCTGAGCTGTGAGTCTGCACCAAAATTTAATTTTGGAGCTTTGGAAATGGCCATGTTTTGGTGTCTTGTTTCTGGACAAGATGGACAAAGCAGGAAATATTTTTTAAAGCTATGTTCAGGAGGCAGGGATCAATGCACCAGAGCTGGATTATCTTTCCACACCTAAAGCAAGGCTGGACAGGAGTTTCTCCATTTCCTCCTGTCCTAATTTCCCTCATCCTGCTGCACTCAGCTCAAGAGAAGCCTGCAACACTTGCTGAACTCAGCTCACCGATTTCTCATCCTGCAGAGGGTGTGAAAACCAGCGGCCACAGTGGCAGATCTGCACCCAGCTGCTCACACCCCTAAAAGGCTTCCACAAACATCACTGGAACCCCTCCACTGCCCCAGAACACCTTGTTTCTGTCCTCAGCACTTCACGCCTCCCTCACACAAAACAACGGCGAGCAGCTCCTCCAGCATCCCCGAGCACACTGTCAGAGCACACAGGAGAATCCAGCATGGGATGGCATCTTGCAGGAAGTGCCAAGCAGCCAAGTGACAAAGCAAACGGGGCCTGTTTCAAGGGATTTGTAAGTCAAGAGTGTAGCAAGACATGCAAGAAGCAGGGGAGAGCACGAGGAGGGTAGAGCTGAGCCAGGTTTGCTGTTTGCTTCCCAAGCTCCTCACGCGCAGTTCCATGGCTGGGGATCACACCTGGGGGATTCCCAGGGATCAAGGTGAACTCACAGCCCGAACAGAGATCAGAGAAAATTCCAGTGGCTGCAAGGACAAAGCTGGCACAAAATCAACAGCAGTGGGAAACAATGGGAAAAACTGAAACCTCCTGTAGGAAGAGTTTAATAGTTACATGAAACAGGTACAGAACAGCTTCTGGTGGGTTCCCCAGTCCAGCCCAGAATGAATCCTGAAATTAATCCCATTAATTCCCTGAAATAATTCTTTGCGCTCTCTCTGGTCTGTGGCCTCTACAATCCAATCCCACCCTCTCTGGCCTTATGTTAAATTTTTTTCACCCCCTGATGGAAAGGAAAATCCCTGGTGCTGGGGGGCTGCTGCCCCTCTGCTTCCCCAGCTGAGCTCAGGGCTTGTTATCGCACCCGGGCAGCCCCTGCGCTGTCTCCTGCAATTGTTCCTGCTCAAGCCACTTTTTTTTTTTTTTTGGAAGGGTGGTGGTGGTGTTTTGTAATTTATAGCAAAATAAGAAATTGTTCCTTATAACAGAAACCATTCTGTTGTTGCAGGCTCCTTATTTAGCTGTGTTTGAAGAGCTGAGGAAAAGCTGTTCCATCGCTTGCGATCGAACCCCTCAGCTTCTTCTTCCTAACACCTCCCACAGGCCACATATCAACCCTGCACTTCCTACAGATGATAAGTAGCATTCATTTTGATCATTCACAGTTGTTTTGGGGGTTGGTAGGTGATAGGCTTCTCTCTCAGTCTCTCACCTCCTCCCCAAACTGTCTGTGGCTCCTCGGTGCCAGCCCTGCCAGCACAACCAGGGGCTTTCCTGCTCAGGGGACAGCACAAAGCTGGAGAGTTCCAAGCCCTGCCCACCACAGTCCCAGCCCCCAGGGATTACAAAAGTCCCCTGTCTGACTTTTTGGAGACCCAGCTCTGTGTCTGGAGGCCACAGTTACACCAGGCAGGTCCCCAGGCAGCGGGAGCACCCTCTGCTTCAGCACTGCAGAACCTCACCTGGCTTTTTAACACCTCAAAAACTCATCTCGAAATTTCATTTCCATGCTTGCAGAGGATTCCCTTTGCCACTCCAGGCCCTCCAAGAAACAGATGAGAACTGTGCCACGCTCCTCCAGCACCAGGTGCTCTCTCTCCGCTCACTGCCAGAAACAGGCTAATGCTTCTATTGGCTTTTCTCCTCCTTTACTGGGCAAAATCCCCGCTAGGGCCTCATTTCTTTTGGGCAATCCTGGGATCTGGCGTCCCCCAGGAGGGACTGGGCTGGCTGTGTCAGAGCACAGAGCACCCCAAGGTTCCCCGTGGGAGTCCTGGACACTGGGAGCAAAGCTGGGGAACACTGTCCCTGTTCTTCCCCACTGCCCCAGCTGAACATTCCTGCTCTTCCCAACCGCTTTGATCTGACCACTGTTAGCCAAAAACCAGCCACTTCTTGGGGGCCCCCGCCTCAGGCTGCATCAGAATCCCAGAACTGTGGTTTATCTGCTTCTATATCCCATAAAAGTGTGGATTTCAGTGTCCATACTCCAAGAGAAGAGCTTTAGGTACCGCAGCAGGACCAGCACCCCCCAGTGCAGCCAACCCCCGCCTGTGGATCCATGGGATCCGTTCCCTCTCATCCCAATCCTCTCATAAAGCTGCCAAGCAAAAGTGCCCAGAGTGGCTGGTAGGTTTTTAAAACGCTTCCCAGTCCACGAGTAGCCACACTTGGTGAAAATTGTATTTTCAGGATTTAAAAGCAGCTTCCCTGAGAGTTTTCCAGCTTATAACCATCCCAAGGATGTTTTTAGTGTTTCAATAAATAAGGGACTGAAGAAGAACTCTTGATTGAACAAGAAAATCTGAAATGTTTTAAATTCACAAAACCTGAATATTTTTTAAATCCTTGAAAGTGCATTAATGGGCTTAATGGTCTGTTAATGATTTTACTTTTAGGCCATTTTCTTAGAACCACACACAGTTTGTTTTCCACAGATACCGAGGTGCCAAGGAAACCTAAAAATCTGCTCAGGAGGTACTTTGTGTTCACTTCTGACTACGAGGCACGAGCACTTGAACAAGTTTGGAGTGTTTGCAGCCTCTTCAGGGTTTCAAAACCACCTCGGAGTCCTCAGCACGGGAGGAGGTTCTTGGCCTGAAAGCTGATGGGACTTGATTTATTTGTAAGGACGTTTCAGATGGGAACACTGCCCTGGTGGAAGCTTCTGCTGCCTGTTGCATTTAACAAACCATTTCGTGCCAAAACACAAAATCCATCTCTCCACAAATACCTGGGCAATGCTTTTTTCCAGGGGCTCCTTCCCACACGTGCAGTGTTTGCTCCCTCGCAGCTGAGTGTCCTAAGCCACAGAACAAACCATGAATCTCACAGGATTCTTGTAATGGCTTTTAAACCCTGCATTGTGGGCTGTTTATGGCGCGGTTGCATTTGCTTTAGAGATTTGTTTTAATGCTGTTGGTGTTATTTAGAGAGATATTAAATTCAAACAGCTTTATGGTTGCTAATAAACATCTATTACCATTACAGACATTCTGATATAAAAGCCTCATACAGGTGCTTTCTCTCAACTATGCAGATTTGATTGATTAGGCCACAGTAGTTTATTTTACACTTCAGTGGTCACTAAATCTATCATTAAGATTAAAAATTGCAGTTTTTGCAGTCTGGGAATAACTACACGTTTCAGCTGTAAAATAAAAGTCACTTTACCAAAATTCAGGGTAGGGGATGGGGTGGGAAGAGGGGTGGAAACACAACACAGAGGAGGTTAAAAGAAAAAAAGTTTTGTAACATTTATTCAGTTCTTCAGAAGATGAATTTCATGGAATCACAGACTGATTGACACAACAAACCACAGGTTTGATTTGGAAGGGACGTTAAAGATCAGTTTGTTCCACCCCCTGCCATGGCAGAGACGCCTTCCATGATCCCAGGGTGCTCCAAGCCCCATCCAGCCTGGCCTTGGGCACTTCCAGGGCTGGGGCAGCCACAGCTGCTCTGGGCACCCTGTGCCAGGGCCTCCCCACCCTCACAGGGAAGGATTTTTTCCATATATCTTCGCTGAACTTCCCCTCTGTGAGTGAGAAGCCATTCCCCCTTTTGCTGTCACTTCAGGCTCTTGTAAAAATTCCATCTCCATCTTTCTTGTCAGCTCCTTCAGGAACTGGAAGGCCACGCTTAGGCCACCCCAAAGCTTCTCTTGTCCATGCTGAGCATTCCCAGTTCCCTCAGCCCTTCCCTGTGGGAGATGCTCTCCAGCCTCCCCACAAACACAGCCGCTTCAAAGTCCTGGGCCAAAAGCTGTGACCAAGACGATTCTGTCCAAGACGATTCTGTCCACATTTTGGACAGCTTGTTGCCCCATCCCCTCGGGGCACAGTGAAACCCCTCAGCATTCCCTGTGGAGCAGTCCCAGGGCAGTTTTGCCCCGCTGCCACCCACCGGAGCCGCGCTCCGAGGAGGGACTTGGCCGACTCCAGGCGTGACATTTGCACTCCCAATTGCGCCCGCAGCGCGCTCTCATTTGTTACTGTCTCCTGCATGAGCTGCAGCACGGTGCCCACCAGCCCCGGGTCCATCCCCCCGTAGCTCCCTGGAAGGCCAGGCTGCCGAGCTGTGCTCCGGCAGTGACCACCTGGGAGCAGCTTGATAAATGGCCGGTTTATAATGCTGTCATGGCAGCTTTGTCCTGGGGGAAATGTGTGTCTCTCTCAAAACAGCTTATTACCAACCTGTGGCTGGGGCCATGATCAATCACACTGATCAGATATGGCAAACATGGTAACTGATATAAAGAAGATTTCTTGCTACACAGTTTGAGGTTAACGTGACAAATGATGGAGTGAGAAAGAATAACTTAGAGGGAAAAGCCAGCCCGTTCCAGGCTGAACTTAGAAGTGGTTTTGAGAAGCAGAGTTAATAACACGTCCTTTTAACATGAATTCCCTGCTCATTGAGGTAACCCTGAATACATTCCTCGTACAATCCAGAAGGAATGACTTTTTAAACATGCAGTCTGATTGTAAAGGGAAATTTAACCCCCCTACACCCACCCTCAGTACTCGGATGTGATGGGTTACAGTGCAGGAAATGCAAGATTCCAGGTGAAAAGCCCAGGGCAGAGATACACCACATCTTGCAAAAATCTCAAAATATTTTGAGGGATTCGACTGTCAGGCAGAGCAGAGCTATCTGAGAATGGTACTCTTCCCAGAAGTCATTCTTTTGCCTCCTAAAATCATGGAGGAAGAACAGTGGAACCTTGCACATGCATAACCCACCCATGACATTTCTCTAAAACGTGCCCATAAAACACACCCTGTAAAACAACATCCAAGGACGGCTCCATTTGGTCCCTTTTACATTCCCGGGATTTCTCTGAATACTCTGATCATTAAAGCCCTTTAATTTCCCTGCTCACACAGTTCTGAGCCCAAATCTGGCAGAACTGGGTGCCGAATCTGTCCCGTTACCCTTTTGGTCTGGAGCAGGGAGCATCCCTCCAGGATCAGCACATGGAGCTGTGGCTCTTGGAGTCCCTCTGGCAAACATCTGATATTATTCACTTGACTGGGTTTGTGAAAACGAACCCTTATTTGCTGGCAAAATTAATGAGAAAAGAGTCTTCAATGAGACAATAATTTATGGCTTCTGCCTGACAGGGAAACTCATCCGACTCAATTCCTCACAGGAAAGGCAGATATTTTGGGGGAAAAGTGTGGATTTCTTTCCAGAAACATGGTCTGTCGTTTCAAAATCGGACTCTTAGCTGGGTATTTTTTATTTTATGAAACCCTTCCAGAATTGATGAAGGTTGGAATAAATGACTCTTTGTTCCCCTTCCCGTACCAGTGCATTTAGTGACGGTGAAATAAAAATCTGCTTCGTGGCTGCCCGCCAGAGATCTGATGATACAACCAACTCACAACATATTTCAAATTTTGTGCTACACTGAAAATCGAGACGCATTCAGATAGGTTTGGGGCTGCACACATCCAGCATTATCTCCTGTTACTGCACGGAAAAGTGAGAGCTGCAAATCTTATCCTTCTCCCCAAGACTCCCATCTCTAATCCGGCCATAAGCACCGACTCTTCGCCTTTCAAACACAGCAAACCACCACGAGAAAAGCCAGAAATGCATCAGACGACAAAAAGAGGGATAATGGCCACCAAACTCCACTCTTCTCCCCCCTCTTTTTTGAACAGATAGGTTTTAGACTCTATAATAATCACGCAGCTAAGATACAAGGTCTCTTGTTGGCAATAACCTACATGACATGACTTAGAAGGCAGGTGTTACTGTAATTAGCTATTGTTTGACTATCAAAAGTCAGAGCTGATTAAAGCCACTAAGTACAAGTGCACTATTTTATTTCAAAGAATATTATGAACTGCATGCTGGGACTCTTTCACTGCGGCCCTACCTTCCGGAGTCTGCTAAGAGCCCATGCCAGCAGTAATCAAAACTAAAATCTGCATAAACCTTCAGGGTTTTAATTCAAGCAGAGCCCTTTCATTAGAAATATGTTACTTTATGAAATCTGGTCGCCAGCAAGGGGAGAAAAATGTGACTTCTTAAGAAAAGTGAATGGCATCTCTTTAGTGATTAACCCAAGATTAATGGAGGCTCCTACTGCTCGGCCTAAGTCCATTTTATTGCTAATTCATTTAGGTACTATTTCAGATGTACTTGATGAAAGTCACCTGCTAAGAAGTCATGTTTTGGCAAGCAAGGATAGCCATTATGGTCAAATCCCAAATAGAATTTTTATTAAAGAAGCTTTGAAAAGTGTCTCGTATTAGTCTTTCACAGACATACCATTTAATGTGCTCAATTAGTTAAAAATTTGGGGCCCAAGTCGCTAATCAAACATTCATAATGCTTTTTTTTAAAATATTTTTTTTTAGTCCACATGCATCTCTTAATGTTCCAGGTAGGATGAACACTGCACTGAACAGGGACATTTATATTCAGACAAAAGCAGCAGTGCTGAGACTCACCAAGAAGTGGGTGGGATTTGGGTAAGTGCTCGGTGGGATCCCTGAAATGTTGGCTTGGCTTGGCATCTCTTTGTTCCCCGGGATGCTGTGGGGAGTGGGGACTTATGCAAATCACATGTTCCTCAAACTGTACCTAATCATCCAGCTTTGGCTTGTGTGCATGTTTGGAGCGTGAGGTTTGATCCCTTAAACACAAACAACTCCGGTTTTCGACTTTTCGGCAGTTTGTTCTTTAGAAAAATGAGAGTTTAGGGGATTTCATGATTTGAGAGCCCGGAACCCTGGCCCTGTGTGCACCCTGAGATCTTTTCTACTCAGATAATGACAACTCCATAGCCCATCCAAAGTTCCTCCTCAGGCTGGGCAAGATTGAGCTTGATCCACAGTCAATTCCATGAGCATGGACATCCCTGTTAGGTGTTTGTACCCTTCCCAAGAACACCCCACGACGCTCCAGCAGGGACTCTGATGGTGTGAGCTTTGCTTCTCTGCACTGGGCAGGGAAATCCTGACCGCCAGCCCAGGAACACCCACTCTGCAGAGATAAAAACCCTATTGCAGAGGTAGGTCTGGGGATCACAGAGCTTTAATTGTTCTCTTCTCTTTCAAAAATGCAAAAAAAATCCCAAAGGTGGCGGTGGGGAAATGATCCCAGGTGAGGAAGATGCCTGGATGCTGCTGCTTTGCCCAGCCCCTCACCTGCCAGGCACCTAGACCCTACATCAGTTATTGATAACATTACTGATAACCATCACTCCTCTCAGTGCTCACACTGGGTTGGGTGCTCGTGTTCCAATCAGAGCCTGAGAACTCCCCTCATAACCTGCTCTGCTTTGTACCTGCCAAGGATGAGACAATTTTGGTGACAGAAAGTGGCAAATCAATCAAAACAGGTCTGCTTTGGGTATTCTGGCTTGTTTGGAGCTCTGTCCACACTGGGGGTGATGATTGACTTTGTAACCCAACAGCACACATGACCCAAACTCTGCTCTGAGGAGGGAATCAATCTGGTTCCTAAAATTTTGGTTTGGTTTGGTTAGGTTTTGTTGTTGTTGTTGTTTGTTTTTGATTTTGTTTTGTTTTGTCTTTGTTTTTGGTTTTTTTTGGTTAATGACAGATCCAGTTTCCAAGACATTGACTGGAGTTGTCAGGATTAGTGAGAGCCACAAAACCAGGAAGGCAGGTGCAGGATGCCACAAAACAGATAAACAGCTCCCTGATGGGTGTCAATGTCCCTATCAAAGGCATCAAAGTTTCCAACACTCCCATGGCAAAATTCAGAATTATCAGCAACGGCAACACATCCCGTGGTGGAATTCTGCTCCTGGGAGCCTCCACAAAACCCAGCCTGGACTTAAAGCCCTTGGCTGTGGGAATGTGGCACTAAAGGAGCCGCCTGGGTGTGATAACAAAGTTATCCTAATCTGTCCCTCTTGTGTGCTGGGGCACTCACACATGCAAATCTTGTCTTGTTCCACCGTGTTTGTTCACCTCCAGAGTCCTTCGGTGATTCAAATCTGTGTCTTACTATCCTATAATACCCTTGTCTAACAGTTCTTTTTAAATGCATGTGTTAATTATCTTGCCACCGCTGTAATTTCTCCCTGTAGTCCATTAATTAAGAGGTCACAATCTAAGAGCATGTTTACCCAATAAGCTTTCTTTTTTAATTATCCTAATTGCTTGGATACTGACAAAGGCTCCATCCCTCCCCTTCCTCTGAGTGGATTAGAAAACGACATTTCAAAGCCCCACACAATGATGGGTCTGTAAAACACACATATATTTATATCTGTTTTTATAACTCCGTGATGTTCAAACATCAAAGGTCAACGAGACACAAGGCACCACATTTGCATGGCTGTATAAAATGCAGAGACAAACAGCTTTCCATTAATTGATCCATTAGCCTGGAACGTTCTATTGGTCAGAAAAACAGAAGTAAAATCTTCAGAGTAGGAACGAGATGGTTGCTCACATCTTGGTGTGTCCTGGAGACCACCAGAGCCTCCTATCTCTGCCTGCTCCTGCAGGGATGGCTTTGGATAAAAGCAGGGAGAAATAGAAATAAATAAGGAAGAAGGCACTCAGCTTTCACTGCAGCAAAGATCAGTTTTATTCTCCCTGTCCCCAATATTCCCTCCCCATGGGGCACATCTCAGCAAGCTGGTCCAAATACCTTTTTTTACTGGCTTTGCAAAACCCAACAGACAAAATCTCTACCACTTAAAAAATTTTAAGCCCCTCCTTTTGTCAAGTTTTTAAAAAGGAAAACCAGCTATTTGAATTCCAGATAGGATTTTAACACAACAATTAGCAGAAATCATGTCCAGAAAAATTACTACTGTGACAGAATGTGAAACAACATTTGATATGCCAAGTAAAGTGATTTTTTTGTTTTGTTTTGTTTTGTATTAATAAAATAAATGTCTCATTCAGACCAGTCATCTCAGGAACTATATAACCGAAGTATAATTACTTAGAAATTGCTTAGGTAAGCGTGATTGATGCATGGTAAATAGATGTTTCCAGCACTTATTGTTTCTTCCTGATGGATTAGGAAGAGTTGTTTAACAGTTCATTTGACCAGTCTCTCCTGGTGTTTCTCGAGTCTGGCTGTGCCAGTCAGCACCAGCAGTTCCTGGTAGTTTAAGTCTCTTTAATAAAGATTAAGATGTCAGAGGTCCTGCATTGCACAAAATCCCGATTTTATTAACTTCTCATTATCAGCTGAAATATGAAGTGCATTTCTTTTCATCTGGAGTCCAGCACTTTCTCAAGGGAAAGGACAGAGACATCAGATACATTTGGGGTGGTTTAGAGTGGGTTTGCCCCAGCCTTGGCTGGCGTTGGGGAGCATTAGTTCACCCAAGAGCATCCCATACATGGATGTTTCACCCCAGAAAGTGTTTGGATACCACGACTGTGGGCACGTTACTGAGCTGGCAGAGCTGAAGGTGGGGCTGAGCACACAGTCCAGCACTTTAGTCAACACAGCTTCCATGAAAGAGCAGCAAAAGTGCTGCGCAGGAAGACTGAAACCTCCAAAGTCACCACTCAGCCAACGTTACCCTCCTCACAGCCAGCAGATCTCGAGGAGTAACAGCACCAACACCACACAAAACTCATGGAAAGAGATCCCAGAGGTGTCCAAAGTGCACCCTGACCAGCAGGCAGATAAATTCTGATGCCGTCGAGGTGAACTTAGGCAGCACCCGATAAAGTGAAACTGCAGCAGCCCCGTGCAGCTCCCGAATGTGCCGCTGGGGAAAGGCTCCTGTTCAGTCCCGTGGGATTCATCACCACTCTCACCCCAAACCCCTGCAGGTCACCGGTACACGAACAGATGCTGCAGCAGCATCGCGCTTCCCCCGCGCGATACTCCCAGCCACGCTCTCAAGGGATTTCTGCAAGCTGACAAATTGATGTATTTTGCATATTTTAAAAGCGGGTCTTTGTGGAACTTCTTGTTTTCCAGCCTGCTGATTGCAGGGAGGGTAGAGCTGGCGCTGTGTGTGTTTGAACAGGCTGGCTCTTGCTGGGAAGCTCTCCACGGAAAGAGTTAAGAGGGGAAAACAGTTGTAGTGGTGTAACCCCGGCCCTGCAGCTCGGGATCCCAGCCCCAGCAGCCTCTCGGGAGGGTTAAGCTCTATTACTTCTGGTCCCTGACACTGCTAATGGCACTCTCTAACTAATTGCATTTCTATACCTCCACATACGGCCGGGCAACAAATAAGCCCTTTAATCAAACAGCTTCATCTACTTCTAATTAATTCCATTTCTATGCCTTTTTGAGAGCACAGGAACATACAAAGATAGCGATGATGGAGCACGTTCCATGCCCAGCTGCCGACAACTGCTCTGCCCAAGCTGTGTCCCCACCTCACGCCTTCAGTGTCCCATCTGCCTGGGCCCGGCTGGATTCACACCAAAGCCCACAAGTGGCTGTGTGGAATCATCTGTGATTCCCTCGGCGAGTTGCTTTCGCCTTTGCCACGGGGTTTAATCACTTTTTGTTCCATCAGAACCAGCGCCGGCCTTGCCCTGCCGGTGCTGAGGGACGACTGTGGCATCAGCTGAGCAAACAGAGGGGGATGTTTGCACACCCAGACCCAAAGCAAAGCCTTCAATTCCAGGGCCACCAGCTTCGAAGGAAATGCTGATTCCTCCCCGACATTCACTTCTTTGATAAAACAGGTCGATATAGCAGAAGGAACAACAACAAAAAAATCCTCCCCCCCTCTCCGTCGGTGTTTAGGAAAGGGAAACACATCTGCCGGGAGCTGCCTGTTGCAAAGGTATGTACGTACAAAAGGCACGATAAGTGGGTGCTGAGCAGCGAGGAGTGGCAATTATCAGTTGCACATATCATTAGAGTCTCTCAGCTTTTCAATGGCACGGAGCTCCCGACTCCGTGTTTGCTGGGCCAGGTAAAAGGGGACTCTTAATACTGTGCAAATATGACTTACCAAAGGACTTTGCTTTCTCACCTATTCTCGGGCTTTTCAAATCAACATTATTAATTGGCGGCTTATCGGTAAGTGCTGTCTGGCAGTTAAAGGATGTTTCCACCCAGTGCAACGATACATAGAAACTCAGCAATGTCAGCCGCAAGGACAAAGAACTGCCATGTTGAAACAGAAAAATGCTTCGACACCTTAAATCTTCTTTATAAAAGCACTGAGCATTCCAGCAGTCACTTGTAGCTGTTATTCCATATTCTATCATCCTTGTTTCTACTTAATATATTAATTCAGAACTCCGGCTTACAGCTGCAGGTATTAGGACTTGTATTTTCTGTCTTTTCTTTTTCTTTCTTTCTTTCTTTCTTTCTTTCTTTCTTTCTTTCTTTCTTTCTTTCTTTCTTTCTTTCTTTCTTTCTTTCTTTCTTTCTTTCTTCCTTCCTTCCTTCCTTCCTTCCTTCCTTCCTTCCTTTCTTTTCTTTCTTCTCTGTCTCTTTCTTTCTCTCTCTGTTTCTCTCTCTTTCTCTCTCTCTCTCTCTCTCTTTCTCCCTCTCTGTTTCTCTCTCTTTCTCTCTTTCTCCCTTTCTCCCATTCTTTCCTTTCCTTCCTTTTCCTCTGCTTTTCTGTTATCCAGGTGTGTATAATCACACGTTTTAGAATCTGGATCAACTGCTTTCCATGCTGGAAAACTCAGCTCCGTGGGACTTCAGGACTTGCAGCCCCTCAGATCACCTTGCTCTCCACCTGCCAGCTCTCCTGAGCACCAAATCCACTTGAAAACGGAGAGAAACGTTCGTCTGATAAGGAAAACTGAACACAAAGGGCACAACACTTCCCAGGCACCATTAAATGGAAGCAAAAAGTGTCTGAAAGGAGAAGAAAAGCTTTCAGTGCCCCCAGCTCGCATTTTTTCCCCGTGTGCACGTGCAGAATGAAAGGACAGTCGGGCTCCTGCCTCCCTCACCGCCTTTCGCACTGATTAACAAGATAAACTTAGGAGCACCAAGAAAATCCGTGTGGCTGGGGGGGGGAGCTGGGGAAGCGATCCCGGCTCCCCCCCATTCTCATGCAGGACTGTGAGACCCAGGCCAGCCCGGCAGGTTTTTGTCTAAACCTTCTGCAGGGGCAGGTATTTTATCTCCTCCCCAGAGAGCCCGCTCAGGTACTCAGCTGTTCCAGGGTTTTTCTCAGCAGCCCAACCCAAACCTTTCCTGCCGCAAGGCCAGTGCCTCCTGGGCTCGTTCTGATGGATGTGTGACGCACATGAGCGACCCTTAATGCAGAATATGAATTTCAGCCGCTTCTTTTAGGGCATGACATCTGCTTATCTTAGAGGCATTTTCCTGTACAAGCACAAAATCACATGGAATTCATTTATTTAAAGGATTTCTGTGCCTTTGAAAGAGGGTTTCCCTCTTCCACCATGCTGGCTTTGCAGTTTTACAGCAGCAGACCTGTGAACTGAGATGCTCAGCAGCTTTTTTCTTCTTCTTCTTCTTTTCTTTTTTCTTTCTAAAGGAAGTGGTTATTCATTGATATTTAAATAAAAAGCAAACAAATATTTGATGTGCTGTGTTAGCATGAAAAGGGGGGACCTTAAGCATGAAACGCAGGAGAGGTGTTTTATGGGAGTGAAAACAACTTTGTGTGGGGGAAAAGGGGCTGCTACAAAGGTAAATCCTGGCTGTGTAAATACAGACAAAAAGGTTTGGTTATCCTCAAATAGGAGAGAGAGGCACCAAACACATGGATGTTATAATTCAGTGTCTGGCATATTTAAACATCACAGAAAAAGACCACAAAAAGCACAAGACTGAGGGAACAGCAGAGATACAGGAGGTCAGCGAGATCGGCAGAGTTTCTGTCCTACCCAAAGAGAGTCCAGCAGGTTTTCTGACTGACACTAAATATTTATTAAACCACAGAGCTGCGAAACGCAGGTGGAAAATCCCCTCTCCTGCCTTAAAGCCCAAAATCTGCTCATTATGCCAATCAATTTGTGGTTCTGCTTTGTGGAGACCCAATCCAGGTAGATATATCTAAAAAAAAGTCCTTTCTGTTGAATTCTACTCCTCTGCAAGAAGAAGAAACACACTCAAAGCCTTGTCCAGCTCTAAAGGATTTCTGAACTTTCAGAGAAAAAGCAAAACTCCATTAGTTTCTTTTCTCATCATTTATGTGCATAAGCTTCCAACACATTTAGGCTTTCCCTGGCGTTACAAACAGAACAGAGAAAATGCAACAAGAAAATCTATTCCTTGGGTATTTCCAGCCCAGTTAGTTTGAGGAATTAGAAGAAATCTATGAAAGAAAAAAAAAAAAAAGTCATGTGCAAGGTTTTCATGGATGTTTTTCAGACCAAAGGGGTTCTGATGGATTTCAGAGATGCATCCAAACTTCGGAGTGAGTTTCCAAACCAAACATGGCTGCAAACCCTGACATCCATCAGCTGCTTGTTTGCCAACCTTCCTATCATGGAGTAAAAAGGACCTTTTAAAATCATCTCAGAATATTATGCTTTCATGGCCATTTGACCCTGTAACACTTTGAAGTCACCAGAACGCAAATATTCATATTGCAAATGGTTAAAGCCTCACTCTGGGCTCAGCAGTAATGTGGACATGCACCAGGATTAAATAATAAATCTCATTTTTCTGACTTCATTACTCTGAGAAAATCGTGCTACCGGGATAATAATAATTAAAATGTCCACAACTGACCATTATGGTGTCTTTTCTTGGAATTAAATACCCTAAATAGCAAAATGGGTCACTGGGCTGCGTGAACAGCAGCTGGACATGAAGTGTTCTGCCTAAAGCCAACCCAGCTCCTGGATGAGGATGGGATTTTCTGGATTGCTGAACATCTCTGATACAGCAACGCCTTGGAAAAACGAGCATGATTTAAATCCCACATTTCCTACACCAGGGGTGCCCAGTTCGCACCTGTTTTTAGCAGGAGATGCTCTGGGGTCTGCAGGAAAGGCCATCAGAGCAAAGGAGCATATGGTGAGCAGCAGACCTGGAATGGAGGGTGGGACACCATTCCAATCCCAAGTTTTTATTGGCAGAAGGACTGGCAAATGCAAACTGCCAGGAATAAATTGCTGTTGGAACTCAGAGGACATGTTCGAGTCATCAGCCGACACAAAGCCGGAGAGGAAGGATCTTACTCAGGGACAGCACAACCTCCTTAGGAAAAATCGCACATCCTTCCTGCTTGGCATTGCAGGAAACCGGGAAAATAACCCTCCAGGAGTCCTCTGTTCCCAACAGGAGTTTAGGTGAAAAAGAGACACTCAGCCAGAAAAAAGGGATGAGGTCAGTGTAAGGAGCATCCCAAGCCCAGACAGGGCTGAGTGTCCAGCTGAGGGTGTTTTCCTGTGGATGGATTTACATGGCAACTCCAGCCCCAGCACAGAAATTTTCCAAGATTCACCTTTTTTTAAGATTCCTGTGTCGAGGAAAGTGATTAATCTCCATTTCATGGCAGCAGGAGCTGAGCAAGAGACTGCTTGGATTTGCCAAGATAACCAGGAGAAAAGTCCAGCTTATTTCTGGGCAGCACTACAGAAAAAGGGAAAAAGCTGAACCAGGTATTAAGGGAAGAGATGAACAATGAAAGTCAATACTTTCCTGGTTTTACATAGAAATATAAGTAACTGGAAGGGCAAACATTGAAAAAATGAAAATTCCTCTTGACTCATTTTTAAATTGAATACTTCAGGAAAGAAGAATTTAGCACTGTCCTAAAAACTACCTTGAGGCAGCAACACTGATACAAATTTCCAGAGTTTTCCCAGACCTTGTGTGAGGAAGAACCAACATTCTGGGGCAGACGAGCTGAAGCTTAAGACTGAAATTCCAGTGGAAATTCAGAGAAGCAGCTCCTTCAGGCCTTGTGATTTATTCTTCTGGAACAGAAGGAATTATTGCACCAAGCAGGGTCTAAGATGTCCTGACAGCAGCAGTGCAGAGCTCTCTCTGCAGCAGTTATTAATGAGCTGGAAAAATGCTGGGGAGCAAACTCACCTCCCCTCCCCAAGGCTTGAATTCATGGCAACAAATCCCTAAAATAATCGGCTAACTCTGGAAGATCAGGAGAGAGGATGCCTCCATATGACAGAAGATTTCTTAATTTCAGTTACTTATAAGGCCACATTAAGCCTCAATAGAAGCAAGAGGAAAACTTCCTCTGAAGTTTATAAATTAGTTTCTAATCTATTCCACAGCTTTTGGTATTTCTGGTCTATATTCTGTGTTACAGTCTAAAATAAGGAGGGGAAAAAAGTAATAAAAAACCTGAATCGCTTGGGTTAGCCAAGAAAGGATTTAAGCACTTAATTTAGACTCCTCCTGCTGCTACTATTATTATAATAT
>WEKY01035073.1:1067392-1137861 GCA_013390045.1 Picathartes gymnocephalus
ACACGTTTTATTGTCTCATAGAAATCTTGTAGAATCTAAAATCAAAATACATCCAAATATACTGTGGTCCTGCAATGCCTGTAGTACAATGGTCCCACCTGCACTGCTCTGCAGAACCTTGATTTATTTCTAGAGAAAAGTATGGAAAAAAACCCAAAACCAAACAAATCCAAACAAACCAGAAAGCATTTTTTGGTTTTGTTATGTTATATATATTTATATATAATTATTGTTCACTGGCATCCAGTTCTCTGGGTTCTGGCTTTCATTTTTTCAGCATCACCATCAGGGCTGGACCAAACTTCAAGTCACTCTGGAGGTTTCTCACCCCCACATTCCCCTCTCCTCCCTCCCCAGTTCTGTCCAGGGTTTCCAGTTTATCCAGCGAGCTCCAAGAGGCTCCTGCCGGATCCAAATTCTCCTTCCAATGGGAGAACTCAATCCTGCCCACCCCTCAGGACCCCAGGTGACATCCATGGAACCATCTGGCTTCCCTCAGGTATGGAACCACACAATAAATCCTCATTCCAGGTTCCCCACTGGAACAGGAGCCTGTTCTGGGAGCGATCCCTCCTCCCACACCGAGGAAAATTCCCTGTTCCACCTAAATATCAGGAGCTGGCCCAGGGCAGGGCCCTGCTCTGCTGCTGTCTCAGCTCCCAGCCCACCCCAGGGCTGGTTCTGAATCCAGACCTGATTCCAGGACCTAATTCCAGCAAAACCCTCGTGGCACACTGGGCTCAGCATGCGAGGAGGAGCTGCAGAGCAGAGGGAGGAGGGGGCTGTGTGTGTGCGTTACCTTCCAAGCTACCACACAGCCCCGAAATCCCACAGGCTATCATTCCAAAATTTGTGATGTTTTGTCTACTCTGGTGATTTAAGGTTTGTCAGAAAATGTCAGAAAGGCCACGGGGCCAAGGGCTTCCTGATGACTGAGGATTTTCTTTCACATGACCTTCCTGAAGTTGATTTTGGGCTCCAGACAGTGCTGCCTTCAGCTCTGACAGGGGCCGGCTGGCAGCAGATTCATGGGGATCTCTGGGGCATTCTGGCATTTTCAAACTGAGCCGGGGCTGTAATGCCTCCTAATCATCCAGAATATTGTTTCACTGGCGGGGTGGAAATGCCAGCCCCTCACTTTGGTTTGCAGGAGCACTCTGTTACTGCTCCAAGGGACGCAAACAATTAAAAACACCTCGGATGTGAGCGGATAAACACCAATGTTGGGTATGATAGTGCACGTGGCTTTAGCAGGGGAGCACTGAAATGAATTTTATAGACACAGAGAGGGAAGGAGGATTGGGAGAGAAGTGTTCAAACTGTTAATTTGTGTTCAGACTCTTAAATTGTATTAAAAGAGTTAATTTGTGTTAAAACTGTTAAATGTGTGTTTGTGAGCATTCCCACAAACCCCAAGCAAAGGGAGCAGGGACCAGCACGTGAGGGTTTCACATTATTTAGGAAATTCTTGGTTATAAAAAAGTCTATAAATCTTGAATTCACATGTCTTATCAGCATGACTGATTAATCAGCCAGAATATCTTAATGAATCTCCTTTGTGCCCTGATCACAGAACCATGGAATGGTTTGGGTTGGCCCTTCACGGTTCCACCCCCTGTCTTGGGCAGGGACACCTTCCACCATCCCAGGCTGCTCCAAGCTCCGTCCAACCTGGCCCTGGACACTTCCAGGGCTGGGGCAGCCACAGCTTCTCTGGGCACTCTGTGCCAGGGCCTCCCCACCCTCACAGGGAAGGGTTCTAAATCATTTATTTTGCCAAGGGAGCAGCTTCCTGCTTCCTCAGCTGCACAAAAATGCAGTTTCTGACTCCGTGTGTCTGTGCTTGAGATGCACCACAACGACAAGGTGACCTCTCCTAACTCTGCCTGGAGTTCAGGGACACTTCTGTCTGAGGGGATGCTGCTCACTGGAGCTGTGTGTCACCTGAGCCACGTGCGAGCAGCTCGGCAGCACATTTTGGACACCTCCTCAGCCCCAGCAATGCAGGCAAATCAGACAGCAGGTGATAAATCAGTGCTGGAGAACAGCTCGACATCACAGCTCTGGGGTTTGCACCACAGGGAGGAGGAGAGGAACCAACTTAACTGACAAAGAAGACCTTATTTAGAACTGTGTGAGGTGCTCACACCGTACCCAAAATCCATATTATTTGCCACAGAGAAATGGGAAATTGGCATTAACCACTTCATGGGCTGCAGCTGTGGGAGCCCTGGGACAGCCACTGCTCCACCTTGTGCCGCGCGTGTGCCTGGGGCTGCCTCAGCATTCTGGAGATACGGAGACAGCAAACCAAACCACTGCAAGTCCTCTTAACTTGGCCTGATTTATGGGCTCAAAACCCCCCGAGATCTCTTCATGGAGCCATTTCTCATACCCACACTCACTAAACAACCCAGCCCAAACATCTGTATCACAGAAATTCAACATGCAGTGTTATTCCTGCGAAATAATTTAACCATCACTTTCTTTGCCGACTTTTCCATGCCAGCCTTACACCTTTTTTTTTTACTTTACATGCTTCATTTCAGCAAAATCAAGGATGCAAACTTCTTAGAAGTACTTAGTTTCCATGGAAACCTAAGCTGACCGCAACATTATTGTTCTCAAGAGGGAACTGACTTTACTATATGTTCATTCACTGAATTAATGGACTCCTGGTTCTTTTATTAGCAGCTCTCTAACAATAGAAAGAGAGAAATGTTATAAAAAAGACTCTCAGACAACTGTCCACTCTTTTGTCCAGGGCTTATTGGAATGACGCAAGTCTATTCAGGAAAAGATTATAAAAATCAACTCAAAGCTGCCTCTGTTTGTGGCCGCTAAATATACCTTTATTTCATAAAGATACAACCTATAAAACAAGCAAATTAAAGCTCTTTCTGAAATAGTAACTGTGAGGCAGCAGCCCTGGGGAAACGGGGCTTTAGCTTCAATATCTGGGATTGTTGCCCCCTCGCACGGGGCTGTGGAGCATCTTTAACCCCCAGCTCTGTGTAAATTCTCAGCCAGGATGAGGGCTGTGCTCAAACTGGAGGGGGGTGATTCTTCAACAAACAGAAAAGTGAAGAAAAATCACTGAAATCCGTGGGCTTAAATCTTCGCTGAGAGTTTTCGAGCACCTTCCGTGAGCTGGGGGTAACACAACGCCGTTAGGTGCAGAAATGCGCGCTGCGGTTTGTGCTGCAAAGGCGGCGGCGTGGAGCAGGCCGGGTTCAGATCTGCCATTTGCTCTCTCGGGGTGCACAACGTGCCGGCAGCCCCCGCGCGGGCCTGCGGGGCTTTGGCCTGCCCAATAACTGCTGCACAAAAGACAGCGAACAGTTCCCTTGCTCTTCCCTAACTACCTTCCTGACTGCTTATTGAAGTCTGATTTCTTACTCCTCTGGGTCATCATTCATCAGTCCCGCAGATCCCGCCGGGAGAGCCCAGCCAGACCTCTCCACATCCCTCCTTGCCAGAGGCCATTCCTGGCGGCCCTGTGATATAGAAAATGTCTTCACAGCGACCCGGCGGGACGGGCCGCGGCCATAATACCCAAATAATCATTTTGCAAATTATCATAATTATCAATCAATCATCCCCGCGTGAACAATGTGCTCCTGAAGTATCAGATGGTTCCTGTGACCTGTAGCATTTTGGATATAATAATAAACCCGGGGAGATTTATGGCCCCATCCCGCTTCGCATCTGCAGCAGCAAAACACTCGTTGGGGTTTTAGTTCTGCTTTAGAGCTGAAAGCTTTCCTCATACCTGGCTTTCTTGTTTGCTACTTGATGCTTTTTTAAAAGGCCAGAATTTCCAATAACACCCAGTTTTCTAAAACTAACTTTATTTAAAAAAAAAAAAATCTGTGTGATTTGTGAGCACAGCATAAACGTGCTGCTTAAATTGCTTTTGCTTCACAGCCTCATCAGCATTATATTTACACCTTCTAATATTTGGCCATGTAGGAATGAGGCCAGCCAAAGGAGGGGGGAAAATTGGTTTTGTCTTCAGTTTTTGTTGTGTTTTGCACAATACCAGATTGAACTCAACCCTTTTGAAGCCGATAGCATCTCCCGCTCCCCGCGAAGCACATTCTTGTTAATGGATAAATTCAAGCTCTCCAGAAAGTCAAAGAATAAATTTAAAGCCTTTTGCCAAATGCCTATCCTATTGGATTTTGATAAGACGGCTATTGAGCTTTAATAATGTCTTCTATCCTTTTTCAGCTGGCCCTTAACATGTCTCTTTATTTGTCCCTAAAGCCTCTTCAGCGATGCCTTTTTATTACAAGTCTCTCAGCTTGCTCTCAGGGGAGACAGGGTCGACAAGAGTGATAGATAGATAACTCTATAGATTATCTCCCACAGATGTTTTCTCTCCAGTAGCCCCTCAGGCTATTCCCTCTAAGTAAACAGAAACTAAATAGAGAGTCTACTGAAGAGAGAAGTCCCTGAGGTCCCTTGTCACCACGGTCAGAAAAACAGCCCGGCCCAGGGAGGTTGGCTGGGAGCTCTGCACACACAGAGAATCCTTCCCCAGCATTCTGGAACCCTCATCCAAAGTGACCCTTGGAAAGGAGAGAAATGCATCTACTTGGGGAAAAAAAAGGTGGTGTGTAATGGGCACAGGCCTTGCTTCCTGCTGGAGGAAGTGGAAACCTTTCAGCTCAGAGTTAAAGCAAAATGACAACAGGGACAGTGACAACGACAGCAAGCTGTTTGTTGGGTTTATTAAATGCAGTGGTGAAGCTTGGAAAATTCAGAGGGAGAGGACCCTGAGCTGCTCTCTAAGCAAAATAAACCGAGTGCAGGGACAGGGGCTGGGAAGAGACATTTGGGAGCAGAGGGGACAATAAACCCACAGGTATAACTCACACCTTTATCTCTGAGTGTCTGCATTCAGGTCACTAAAATAACCAAAATAAGTGACTCTCCTGTTTTAATATTGCTTCCACTACTGATGATTTAAAATTAAACAAACAGGATGAGGACCTCATGTGTATTTGTCTACGTTAAACTAAATATCAGCGAGCAAAGGTGATACAAGGAAAACTCGTTAGGAATACACCAATTTCAGTCCATGGAGTTGCACAGATATGAAAAATGATCCTGTGTATGGGTCCTCTAATGACATTGAATTATTCCTGTCAGACAACCACTAACAAAGAAGTCAGCTTTGTGGTGTTAGTGGTCCCAGCAGAAATAACAGTAACCCGAACTGAAAAATACTGGATATGGTGGGAAATACTTATTCTTTGTGCTCCAAGCCAAAAAAGAGCCTGTTTCATTCTACCACGTAACAGGCTCTACTGTGCTGCATCTTCAGAGTTTTCACTGCCTTTCAGTTCATTAAAGTTACGTAAAAAAGCATTTTTTTTCCTGGGAGCTTAAGAGCAGAGCTAGGTCTGGGGTCAGTTCAAAGCAGAGATTGCTTCCTGCACGTCTCCCTACACCTCTCACTTCCATCACCTTCCCTTCCCCGCCTTTTCCTGGTTTTACAGATTTGCCTCTGCATTCCGGATTTTTTTTTTTTTTTTTTGCTCCTTCTAGTCCTCGTTATTGCCCAATTCTGTGATACAGCAGTCAAAGGAGCCACTGAAATTATGGTCTCTGCAGCTCCGATTTCCTCCCCTCCCAGTTTAAATCAGGCCACCCACTCCAGTTACATTTGTCTTCAGTCACCTTCTCACCACCAACTCATCTCTGAAGGAATAGGAATAAATTGAAGTCAAATCTCAACTATTGTGTCTTCAGGGATATGACAACTGAATGATTTAGAGAGGCTGGAAAAGGAAATCTGCTCCCGAGAGGGTTTTGTGCCACCGGAGCCAAATGCCAGAGTGCTACTTCCAAACAATTGAGAGATCCTACAAAAATTGTCCGGAGTGATTTCTCATTCTTTTAGTTTTCATTTTCTCCTGACTGAAAAGCTGTCTCGCAGTAGTCTTTTCACAAGCCATAAAGTTTAGACTTGAACTCTTTACCTTACTGCTCTGACCTCCTTTACCCCGGCTGTAAAACCCTACTGCCCATCCTTCAATAAATTTATCACCTCATAAACTCCCACTAGTGCTTCTCTACAATGCATTTAAAAGACACAAGTGGAAGGCCAGGCCTTCCCCCTTGTCAAATACCATAATTGTCCAGTTTTAGACCTGCTGCACAGGGAAATACTTAAGGATACAGCATTTTTCAAAGACCTGTAGTTTTTGTAACAATTTCCCTTGAAATAAAAGCACCACATTTAAATATAAATCCATAAAAACATATAAAACTGCCAGTCTCACGTCTTCCTGTTTCACACAACTCTTGCACTCTTTGGGGTAATGCAGATCCTGGAGGTGGGGATGGAGAGTTCATTTGTGATATTGTAATTAAAGACTGAATAAGAAATAGCTGAGCCTCGGAGAATTCCCTCCATCCTTGTGGGAAGTGCGTGGGGATAATGAGAACCTGCCACCTTGTCACCATGTCTGTCCAGACAAAAGGATCCCTCAGAGGCCGGGACAGACACCCCATGAGTTATGGAGGTGCCCAAGGTAAAAAGTTCAGCCCGGTTGCCACAGGTCCCTGGCGAGGTCACGGCGTGCTCAGAGGATGTTTCCTCTTGGGAGCCTTGGAAATAAAACCTGATTTTTTCCTACATGGTACAAATAGAACAGGCCACACTGGACATGTGTCTAAATCCTTCTACCCAGCCTGGCTCTGGAGCCTGGCAAGGACTGCATTTCACTCCGTTTGGCAGAGGGAAACAAGGGATTCCTTTCTGCTTTTGGGGTGGAGAAGCAGCACCAGTGCTCGCCTGACAGATGAGCAGCAATGGCAGCTGTGGCAAGGTCCAGCCTCAGAGATTTCCCACTCTCAAAAACTGCACGAACAGGACTGAACATCCTTTATAAGACCATTGCATATAAAAGGAGTCACAAGCAGCTCCTGCTTTCAGTGAGGACACACAAGCTCCAGCCGCTGAGAGGCCCTAATCAAACACAACTTGTAACACTTTAATTAGCAGAGTGGTAACCAACAGATACACATGGAACAAAATCTCATTGTAGTGGCTGGGAGGGTAACCCCAACCCAAACAGCAGCCTGGCAATCCAAATATGTCTTGCTGAAGCTGCCTCCCAGCTCCAGTGGAGACATTTGTGCAGCTGGGCTGGGTGTGGAACACATTTTCTCTGGTCACTGCTACAGTTCGAGCCCCACAATGTGATGAAAAGGACCACTAATACATCACATGGGCTGAATTTTATCCTTTTCACAGACCTATTCCTTTTCCCTTGGACTTCACATTAGCCACATTTACATGCTGAAGTGACCTCCAAAAATTTAGCACTTTTAACAAAGGACCAACATTTTCTTTTACTGGAAAAGAGGTAAATGAGGTTTCTCGCTTTGGCCCAGCAGCTGTTTGTGTTGTAGCAGAACCAAGGAACACCTCAAACTATTATTTTCTCTTTCATAACGACTGGAATCACAAAAAGACAGAAAAATTCGCCAACAGAACCACAACACTTAATCCAAAAAAGCAACAGCAAACACTCGAAAACTTTTACAACGTTATTGCCACCGACACCTTGGTTCAAAAGTCAGGGAAAAGTGCCCGGGTGTATTTCCAAGCCAGGGAATAACACAACTCCCAGAAGACTGAGCCATGTCCTACCTTTTTTATGTTGCCCTCCTGGGACGTCACCTCGGGATCAGTCAGTATTTGCTAAGGGAAAAACAGAATAGAAACAAAGTTGAGTTGAGTTGCAGCTGCGGATCTTATAAAATAATAGGGGTTATTATTGCTGTTGTTATGAGGATGAGGAGGAGGAGGAGGATGAATAAATATTATATTATTGATAATAATGGTCAAAACTCTCAATTGCACCCAAATGTTTTGGAATTTCGATGGAAGGTTTTTACCACTGTTACATTTTAAGGTTTTCTGTGGCTTCTGTGAATAATTCCCTTAGGTTTGGCAGACAAGGTTTCTATGCCACAGGTGTGGACAACACGGGCACCAAGGGAGCAGGGGCCCGCGGGCTCTCGGGAATTGAGTCCCTCTGGAGCAGGGACAGATCCCGGGATGCTCTGGCCCCCCAGCGCTCCCGGCAGCTGCGCTGGGAGCTCTTTAATTCCCCCTCCAGCCGAGGTGTGGTGGAACAAGTCATTAAATCGCTGCTGTGCTCCACCTCAGATTAGCTCCAGGTCAGCGGGCATTCGGGGAGGTCAAGTACCTCAACTTTGCGTCCCCCTGGATACCCCACCAGGATAAACACACCGGGAAAGGACCTGATCGAGCGGCCACGCCGGGAATTCCAGCGGCTCCCGGCGCTCTGGGGGGATCCGGGATGGCTGAGGTCAAACAGGCACCCAAAGGCAGGGTGGGGAAGGGTGCTCGGGGCTCCCAGCCCTGGAGGAGGTGATTTGGCTGCCAAAGAGCAGGAAAAACCTCCAGGGAACAGAGGGAATATGTGAGGAAACGCAGGTTGAAATAGGGAAGGGAAGGGAAGGGAAGGGAAGCANGTTTGGTTTTGCTCCAGTATGTAACATTACCACTGAAGATTATTTCTGAGAAAGGTAGGGTCCATTGAGACCCAGCTCTCCAGGTCAACTGGCCCTGTGTTGGCTTCACTTACCTTTTATCTTAAATAAGAGTTTTAGTAGTGGGGCAGAATTAGACAGAGGAAGGCAAGGGAACGGAAGGGAAGGGAAGGGAAGGGAAGGGAAGGCTCCATTGCATTTCAGCAGCTGAGGGTTTGGCACAAAACTCTTGGCCCCCTTTGGCCGTGCCCAGGTGAGATTGACTGATTTACAAATTTCCGACCTGTTGCCAAATCTCCAGCTCAGCTGCACTAACAAGGGGCTGGGTTTCCATGGGAAGAACCCCAAACCATTCCATGCTTTACACCAGCTCTAATGGACGTTGAAACTGCGGTTTCCAAAGTAGCTGAGAGCAAATAGGATCAAGAGGCAAATCCCAGAGCCATAAAATTCCGTGTTCCTGGCCTGGAACACCCTGACATCCCTGTGAGTGGCTGGAGTTAAACACCCATCCTGCCTGGCTTGGATGCCACCAAGATTCCAGGGAATGCTGACTGCTCCGAGGGAACCAGCAATGCCCGGAATCTTTGGAGAATTAGGCCATGAAACTTTCAGAGCTGAAACAGAAATGCAAAACTACTCCAAAACATCCACGGGACGCAGCTGCATCCAAATGAAGACACTTCCCTGTGATTATTACACGCAAAAAGCCTTCGGATACAATTGCAGAAGTGTTTGCAGTGTGTAATCCACCCGTCCAGCAGCGCCATAAACGTGGAGGGGAAAGAAAACTCCAATGAAGTGCAAATTGGGCTGTGGTGGAGCCCTGTATAAACAGGCTTAAGAGTCAGGAATTCCTGAGTTGGAATCGAGATGCCAACACAAGCTTCCTTTTGTTGGTTTGGACAGAGCTGCGCTTAAGGGGCAAGTTCCTTCTCTCGAACCTTTTTTTTTCCCCCCCTTTCAATTCAAATTTCAAAGGTCTTAGAGAAAATAATTTCTGTGACAATATTTTATCCATATTCAAAAATGGTGACTTTGCAGAAAATCCTCTGTAGGATCTTGCTGTTCATTCGGAGTATTTGAAAATGGCTGAGTTTTGATATTGGGTGAAATCTTTTTTGGGTTTCCATCTATTACAGAACTTCTGGGTGAAAAACCCCTCAACATCATGAAGAATTTTAATTTCAATGAAACCACCTCTGCACTCAAAACTATCGGAACATGGACAGTTAATGGTGAACATGGTGGTGGTGCTGCACTGACTTCATGATCTTAAAGGTCTTTTCCAACCTTAACAATTCTGTGATTGTCTGGATGAGAAGGCGTTTTACAGTAGTGGTAGAGTGGGAACTGGTTTAGATTAAATATTTCATCCTTCCTTTACACCTGATTTTTAAAAGAGATGTCCAAGGTGTTACTGTGGGCCAAGCTCTACCCCAGACCATCTGCATTAGCTTGGACAAGTTCCACAGCCTAATGTCCTGAATGTCCTGTTTTCCCCTCTCCAGCTGAGCAGGCTGGCAGCTTGGGATGCTGTTGGCACTGGTGGGGTGTCTGTGGAGGAGCAGAGGCCAGAATTCCAAACCTCCTCTTGCCCAGCCACTGGCAGGACTCTGAATGAGCCTTCAGAAACCTCCCTGGGAGCTGGAGGGAACCTCAGAACTGTCCTGGTGCTTTCCCAGTGTGGAATAAACACTGTCTGACGACACCTGTGTCACCAGACAGCAATCCAGCAGCCACACCAGCTGCCCTGGAGCAGAGCCCATCCCGGGATTCCACTCTCCACGGCACATGGGAAAGGGGTGATGCAGCACCAGGGTGCCCACGGCACCTCCTTGTTAGAGGGGAGAGGCAGCACCAGGCAGAGCAAGCCCCAGATGTGATGTTTATTAAGAAGAATAACAGAAGTTACTTTGAAAATCTGCTCATTGGGTAATTTTAGCTCAGGCTGGGCTTCATCTCATGCGAATGCCACGAGACTAAATATAGAGCTCGACGTGTGCAGTGGGCTGCACTCCTGCACTTAGCACAGATGTTCCTAAATGTGCTCAAAATTTACACCACATGCTTTTTTCTATCAACTGATCTGTTGATTTTAGCCAGGGGAAAGACAACATGTCAGCAGCAGCCACGTCAGGAGAGCCTGTGCCTTGGGCCTGGGCTGGAGATGGATGTGCCCCACCAGAGAGGGATTTCACTGCCTTTCCTTCCCTGGGCTCAGGGAATTGGTGCCACCAGGATCCTGACTCAGTTACACCAGTTAGAGATGTGCTAGAATTTTTGCAGAGCCCCCTGAATGTATTCTAAACATGTCAAGGAACACCATGTGATTCTTTTTGAAAAACAGTTTACAAGCTGGCATTCTCCAGCTGCAGTTAACCCTAATTTGATTACATTACCGAGACAGATCACAATGAGCTTATGTAAATAGTAACGTTATCCATTCATTCCCCCAGCTCAGATAAACTGTCATTTAGGGGAAAAAAAAACCCAACCCAAACTTCAATAGGCATGGCCTGATGCATTCAGCAAGGCTTGGTGCATTCAGCAAACTCTGAGGGTGAAGATGACAGATTGGAACCTGCCCCTGCTGGATCTCTGTGAATCTGGATTTTAAAGAGATATTTCCACATCTGCTCTGTCAGGGAAGGAGAAGAGAATGCCCAGAAATTGCACAGAAGCCAGGAGGCAGATAACAGCACTGCTTTCAGTAACTTGGTCTTTATTATCATCTGATTTTTCAGAAAGAGCTCAGTACACCTTTGATGTCATCACTGATGCTCAAAGCTAAGTGAGCACTTCAGGGTTTCACCCACTGCCTGGGCACCTGCCCTTGACATTGCCCTTCCCAGGCCCTCCTGGCCAGGTCAGCACGCTGGGGACATCACTTCCAGCTCTGGAACCTGGGCTGTGCCACCTGCACCATCTCAGACCTGCCTCTTCTTCAGGGACCACCACGGAGCTGGTTCAGAACACGAACTAGAAAATGCTTCTTTTGCCTTAAATTAGCCAAGAACCTCTGATTCTTACTTGCCCACAAGTTCACATGAATTCTTCAGATGGAAGCAGAGGTTCTGGCCCTGCTATGCCTGATTTGTGTCGTTCAGAGCTGGGTTAATGGCACAGTTACTCTGTGATGTGATGGCCCCGTTGTCTGCACGGACACAGGAACAGCACGACCTGCAGAGCAAACAGCTCCTTCCAGCCAACCTCTTGTGGCTTTAAAAATGCCTCAGGTCAGAAAATCACAGAATATCCTGAGCTGGGAGGACCCACAAGGGTCATCCAAATCCAGCTTGTTGGCCTGCACAGGACACCCCAACAATGCCCCACCCTGTGCCTGGAGCTCTGGCTCTCACACACAGCTGAGCAACATCCAGAGCAGCACAGCACCCCTGCAGCCTGGCAGAGTTCATTCCAGCCCCAAGCAGCACCCATCACCTCCAGGACGTGGTTTCTGAGCAGGTTAAACAATTTGGACAGCACTGCAGGCACCTCTCCTGTCCAGCAGCTCGAGTGCTCATGTGCTTCGCCTCCTCCCTGCGCCTCTGTTCCACCCCAGCGCAGGAGACAACGCTGTTATTAAGCTACAAATCTTGTTCTTCATAATTTCCATTAATTATTCCCTTAAAAGTTTTATCCTGCCAACTCCTGAGTGGGCTGGCCCTGGCCCAGTCAGGTATTTAGGCAAGAAGTATCAGTGAAATGAATAGAACCAGGAATGTCTCCATATGTAAGTGCTTTTCTGGCCACAGGCCAGGAGCACAAAGTACCTCGTGGGACCCAGCCCAGGCACAGAGCACCAAAACCCACGGCAGGTATTCCACAGGGAAGAGATTCCTTCTAATTTTATATCCATTATCATACAATCCCAGACTGGTTTGGGTTGGAAGGGACCTTAAAGATGATTTTGTTCCACCCCCTGCCATGGGCAGAGACAGCTTCCACTGTCCCAGGCTGCTCCCAGCCCTGTCCAGCCTGGCCTTGGGCACTGCCAGGGATCCAGGGGCAGCCACAGCTTCTCTGGGCACCCTGTGCCAGGGCCTCCCCTCGCTCACAGGGGAAAATTCCTGCCCAAAATCCAACCTAAACTTCCCCTCTGTCAGTTTGAACCCATTCCCTTTGTCCTGTCCCTCCAGGCCCTTGCAAACATCCTCTCTCCATCTTTCCTGTGGGATCCCTTCAGGTACAATTAGGTCACCTCAAAGCTTCTCTTCTCCAAAATCTTCATACATATATACAAAAAAATACCTAAATATGCATTCAAACACAGCAGCCAAGAACCCACAGAGCCACATCACAGCACTGGTGTGCATCCATAGGAAAACCAGACGTTGAAGAAACCCACAGAAAACCACTTAAAAAATTTGGTCTTTTAGCCATATTGTTAAAATACAGGGATTTTATAGCATTTTCTTGCCAACGATTTACCAAAATCTTCCATTTTCCTATAGCAAGCAAATCTGTGAGCCCTATTAACTCGAGGAAATTTTCAATATCCTGCCTTGGGAATTTGAAGTGGATGTGCCTGGAATCGAGAGGGAAGGGAGGAAAGCTCTTCTCTGAGGGGAAGAATTTCCTCTCCTTGCTGGTGAGTGAAGGAGGATGAGAAGCACAGCTCTGACTGGCAGGGAACAAACCCCGGGCTGAAAAGAGTGGAAAGAATAAACCAACCATTCACTGCTAAGGGCAACCCCAGCACAATTGGGAACACTGGGGAGCAGCCAAGCTGTGGTTTGTGGCCCAGGAACAGCCTGCAAAGCCGTGTCACTCCACAGACCATTTTAAAACCATTTATTTTTCAGCTGGAAGCCTGGGCAAAAAAGGTGGAATGGTGCTGCAGGAGAAATGTGTGGCATTAGGAGGGATCCGCTGCCCAAAATTTCTGGAAATGCGCTGTAGGAAACACCTCTGCTCTTGCTCATGTCCTCTGTGGCTTTACAGAGGAATCCTCCCTGTTCTCTAAATCCCAGGAGAACAAAATGCAGTTTGCAGAGGTGACTCAGGACAGGTTGCTGCAAATGGGGTTGAAAAGAAAGCAACATCCTAAATCACCCTTTAGTATGAAATAATGTATTTGTACCCATAGACCAAACTTCAGGGAAGTGTCAGCGGGAGATAACGTGAAGAAAAATGAATGTTTAAGAGCAAAGACTTCGAGAAAGAACACAAACCTGTGATTTCCATACACAGTATCACCACTTTTATCACAGATTTTTAAAGACATAGCTCCTCCATGCCATTGGGATCGAGTTAACTGCAGCTACCAGGAAGTCAAACAGGATCTAATGGGGAGAATTTGCAGTGACTTCAATGAGCTGAGGACTCGAGACTTCCAGCCAAGACAAATATGAGGGGGGACTGATTAGGAAATGCCACCGTTTCTCCTGCCAAGCACTCAGGGGCTGGTGATAGGAGAGTATTAAATATAATCTCGCAGTCTTTAGGGGCTCTTTGATTTTATATTGCATTCTTATCAGGTTCTTAAAGTCCAGTGTTAATGAGCATGAGAAACTCACTTGATAGTTTGGCAGTTTTGCTAAAAGCCAATGGAGTTCATTCAGTCCTGGCCCGTGGATCCAGCTGGAGATGCCTTTCCCTTTCCTATGGCTCCACATGGAATCTCTGGCTGTTCTTTTTCCCCGTCCCAGCAATCCAACACCACCTTTACAACCATCTCTTCTGTACCACCATTCAAAGGAAATAGGTTTTACCAATCATCAGAATTACCCCATCCCTGGAAGTGTTGAAGGATGAAGCTCTGAGCAGCCTTGGCTGGTGGGAGGTGTGCCTGCACTTGGTGTGGGTGGAAAAAGATAAAATGTAAGGTTCTTCCCAACCCAAACCATCCTGGGATTCTGTGAATGAGGTTTTAAAGGACCCAGGAGTGGAAATGAAACATTTACACTGTAAATACACCCCCACTGCACCCCCTTTGGCAACAACCAGTGAGCCCTGAAAGCAGAGCAAGTCCCAGCTAACAACACAGACCTCAAAGTCTGGTATTGTGCTCACTTGTCCCAGAAAAGAAATGTGTAAGAGTACACATGAGGGAAAAAATAAAAGTTTAAATTAAATTTCTTTTGAAAATCCCCTTGCAAGTATTACCTCCTACTCCCTTTTTCCTATAGAGAAATTCCATAATCAAACTGAATTCTGGAAAGATGAAAAAGACACTACCCACACTGAGCAGTATTGTGCAGTCTGAGGATTAGAACAGAAGTTGTAAGTTTTCAATTGTATCTGCTTTACTCAGCCTGTTCATCCCCAATACGTGGCGATGATACTTGCCTGGCACAGACTGTTGTGCTAAATAAATTAAATATAACACGAGATTCTTGGGCACAAGGTGCTTTTGAACTGCAAAGCAGCCACATCTTCACTGTAAGCACAGAGAAAACAGCAGTAGAGTGGAAGTTTAAGGTCATCAGCTCTAAATTCTGTCTGCCATGGGCCCACATTGCACAATCACTTAATGTAGCCAGAGCTATTTATTATCCCGGCAAAAAATCATCTTGAGGAGTGAAGTGCAATGTTTTGGTTAACAGATAAAGCTGGGCTGTTTGTGGGGATGTAAATGGATTGGATGGTTAAATTCATCCATGAGCCATCCATCTTTTGCCCTCGACCCTTTTTAGTTATAAAAATGACCTTGGTATTGACAGAATAATATAAACGAACTCCCCCTGTAGTTCATCTATTGATCCCCGTTTGCTCAGCTGATCAGTAATAATCATAAGTAAATAAAGAGGGGCTGTGCATCATCCCCCGATGGCAGCGCTGACACGGGCTGGCGCTGACAGATGGGCACCCCTGGGCTCGGCCGAGGCGCTCATAGCTCATCTTAAACTGCAGCTTTTCCACCCAGGACAGGCAGTGACAGATAAATCCATGGAAAGGCAGCTCAGTGCCCTCAGACCTGGGTGTCTGCCCACACTGGGTGTGAGCAGGGTGTCTCAGGGAACAACTCCGAGGGAAGGACTGGGGTGGATTCAGCACAGACAGCATCCAGTCCTTGGGATCATTCATGGTTTGACCTCCAGGCGTTGACGCCTCCATTTGGGTGAGGTTCTGCTCACTACAGAATCATTTTGGTTGGAAAAGACCTCCAAGATCACCCAAGCTCTCATTCTTGGTGTCTCTGTGGTGACTCTCAGTTCCAGTTGTGTTGGAATGTCCTTTCCTGAAACTCCCTTCTCCCTTCAGAGAGGCAGAGGTTCAGTGCCTTCAGCCCTTTGCGGCATCATCAACACTATTTCTTCTTACAGAATTCCCTTCATCAAGGTCTTGCCATTGATGCATTGGTTGGCACCAACATCATGGGGAGGAGGAAACCTCATCACTTCCATCCCTCCTGGCAAACAGGTGCCAAGGAGAAGGACTAGGATTAGATGTTCCAAGCGACATTATTTTCTTCTTCAGGTCTCCAGACACAGAGCAGTTGGCTCTGGCTTCTCCCACCGCCCTGTGCTGAACAATAGCCTCCATCCCTACTGAAATGCAGTCATTAGGCAGCTACAATTTGAGAAAGAACAGAGAAAAATGACCTCACTTCATTCTCTTCCTACAGCCTACAAAGACTGGCAAGAATTATGAATTGTGTTACCACATCCACAGGGTCAATGACGAGTATTTTGGTTCAGAAGCCAAGTCCTGCCTCTGCCCCGGCATTGCACAACTTCCCCGAGCTCACTCCGTGTTCCAGTGCCCCACATGTCAAATCACAAACAAACATAAAATCCAACTTGCAATTCACCAAATTTCCACACAGAATTTGCCAACCCCCAGTAAACAGCAGCCCTCGAGCTGCTCCCCAGTTTGCTCCCAGTGCCGGCCCCCGGTGTAAGCCGGGCGAGCAGTGGAGCGCGATAACGGCGCTGGGACGCGGCGGTTCGGGGTCATTAATCACACTTGGAGGGAAATCATGCCAGTGTGCGGCATTCCCAGCAATTCCCCACGTCTGGAGTGGGAAATGCACCGTCTCCTTTGGCAGCTTGGCTCCCCTGCCCGAGCTGGGACAGGCAGGAGTGAGAGGGCCTGGCTGAGAGCGGGCGCAGGCTGGGGAGGCCGGGCTGGCGGGGAATGCGTCCCTGCCTGGCCCTCGGACAGAGAGGATGGGAAATGTCAGCTTGATCCCCATCAGCGGGATAACCTCACTGTCACTTTAACATGACAAGGTCATCGCCAGGCAGGGTGAGGCAGGAAGAAAAATGGCCCATTAAAGCCGGGAGCTGGGAGAGAAACGTGAGGCTGCCTTGGTTGGAGGTGCTGGAGTGCCGTTTGTTTTGGGGAAAGGAGCGGGTATTCCGGGCTCCTTCACAAGGATGAGCTTTCCTGAAAGGAAAGCTGCCACAGGAGGCTCTCACAGGAGCCTTGAGGGAACTTTACATCACTTAACTCTCATTTAATTTAGCAAGAAACCGAAAAACCTGCAGATCTGGAGAGCCTGGGCTCTGAGCAGGAGAGGAATTCCCTGCACCTGGGTGTTTCCTTCCCATGTTCACCACAAGGAACAGCTTTGCTGTTGTGTGTGTCACTCTCTGCCCCTGGTCCTGAAGCTGCTCAGGGATGGTGTAAGGACTTACTCTGAGGTGGAAAGTGAACTTGGAGAGGAACTCCCTGTAGTCACAGTCTGGGCAAGCACAGAGAACAAGAGAGGGACAGAACAGAGCTTTGCCTTCCTTTATTCAGAAGTGATATTGATGCTCTCTAGAAAGAAAAGTTAATTGGGAATTATTCCGTGGCCCAGCTTCAGACACCAGCACAATCAGCTTTTTATTGAGAGGGCACACAGAGCTGTTTTATCTGAATTGATAGGGCTGCCAGGTGAGCTCCCTTTTAAGAGCTGTAGAAACAATCTCAGACAGGACTGGATAATATTATGCTTGGAATGATAATATTGTGTTTGGAAAAGGTCAATATTTTATTTAATCAGACAGACAGAGAGTGGGTGGCAATTTCAAGGCATTTTCTTGAGGCAGGAATTCAGGGAGTCCAAATGGAAATAAGGCTTTGCTTTTTTTTTTTTTTCTTGGGTTTTCTGGGTGACTGGAACCCTCTGATCAGAAGTGAAGGATGCACTGAGCCTCTTGAGAACTCCTGAGATGAGGAAATGTGGAGACTTTAGCTCATTATGATCCCTTACCCTGCAGATGCCACAGGCACTTCTTCCACCCCTTTCCAGGCAGTGTATTCCTGATAGATGGGGTGGGAGACACCCACCTCAGCAACTCAAACCTCTTGCTTTCCTCTTCCAAAGCAGCACCGGGGAGACACTAACCACAGATGAATCCTCCTCAGCTGTCCCCAGGTGCAGCTCAACAACTCCTCTGTGTCACCCACCGTCCTGCAGATAAATCAGTTCTGGCCCTGGAAGCCAATTCTGGAATCCATGCACAAGGTTTTCCTGAAGTGTGCCAAAATGGCCAAGAGATTTTTTAAAATTCCTTAATTATCCTTAATAACTCCAGTTACTTGCTATTGGAATTAAACTGGGTTCTACATTTGGAGCTTCTTCAGAACAGCACCAGAAGTAAAAAAAAAAGGCCCTTTTTTTTCATTAAAGGTTTCGAAGAGCACACACAGACTGTATTGTTACCCAACACTCCAAGTGAGTTTTGAGGAAAATCTTGGGAGATCCAGCCCCGAGCATTGATTACAAGGAGTTTTTAATCTCGTGCCAAGAGGAACATTGAAGTTATAAGATGGCTCCACAACCATCTTGCCAAATAGCACAAATGTTTACATCTTCCAAACTACCACCAATAGATCATAGACAAAGAAATGTCCATAATGTACCCAGCTGCTGGAAACAAAATGTATTTAAGCCATTGAAGAGGGTTTAATGAAGTAAAGCATTTTTGTAACTGCCAGCTCAAAGTAAATAATCACTGATGTGAGCGGAGTGAAGAGATCCTGACTCGAACAATCTCAATGTGCCATCGAGGAAGCTGCTGCTTTGTGGGAATAACAGAACAGCACTTGGACATGCTCATAAACTTGGGCCTTGTCTTCCTCAACACCCTGCACCTCCTGGGACTGGGGAAGCGCAAAGAGAACTTTGCAGCATGTGCAGAACCCACTGCTTGGTGAAAGTACTGAAGGTCTAATTCACTCTGAAAGTCAGAGCTGTTTAAACCTCAAAACAACCAAACATAAAAGGTGGAATACCTGCTTTGACTGATGCATGACAGGCATCTGATTCAAACCCAGACAGACAATTCTTTTGGGTTCTTTTGGAAGAACTTGCTCCGTAACTCTCGATTCCAATAGTTTGGGATTTTCACATTCCTGGCAACCTTCCAGGATGGGCGAGCACAGCCAGGAGCTTTCCCCACCCAGCACAAGCCTCCACTGCTTTGTCTTATCCAGGCATTGCCCTGGACGTTGTCCTGAAGGTATGGAAATACTTCTGCAGGTGAAAAGGAACATCCCCTTTTTGCTCTCAAAACCTCTGTCCAGACAATCTGTGTAACTTCCACAGTTTTCCACTTTTGAGGATGCACAATGACCTGACCAGGTGGGCACAAACCATGAGGCCCAGCCAAAGAAGGAACAATCCAGCCTCACTTTTGGTTTTTACTTGTGCATATGTGAAAAAAAAGCTGATATTCTGTATATTCTGTAGAGGGAGACCTGGCCCTGTAGATTTTCTGTCCTAAATCACTTAAAAAGAACACATCAAGCAGCATTTGCAAAATTATCTCATGAGCCATAACCAGAATTCAGGTTCCAGGGATGAGAGTCACATGCATTTATTTCTCACAGATTTCCTGCAGTCTGCCTGAATATGAATTCGACTGCTTTGCCTTTTTTTTTTTTTTTCTTCAGAATATAAAACCCTTTTTTCTTGCACCACATAATTGTGTTCCATGGCAGAACTGGCATCCATCATGGCCCTGCTGTCCCCTACCTAAAAGATAAAACATCCACAGGGTAATAAATGTCAAACTATGATTATTGATGCTTTCAATTAAATTGATTATCTATTTGAGGTGCAGAGCAGGGTGATTTATTGCTGTCTCTTTACGTCGCACTTGGCACAACAGCTTCCCTGCAAGGTGGGTGAGCCTTTGGATTGTTTCCATGGATTTTCTATTAAATCTGATTTTCCAGAAGTGGCTCATGACCACTCCAAGTCCTGGGTGAACTGAAATGGCACCAGATCCAGGTGAGAATATCCTGGTTTTTGTTATCTCCTGGAGCACGGAGCTTGGGAAGCAAGAGGAGAAAAGGGGAAATGAAAACTTTGAAGTGTGGAAGGACGGGAGACACCCTTGATTTACATCCCTCATTCCCAAACTTGCATTTACAGACAGCATTAGACTAAACCTGTGCATAATCTGGAGCTTTGCTGAGCGCTCCCCACCTGAGCAGAGATGAGATGAGATGACCTTCGGCTCGTCACTGCATTGTGTTTTTATTAGTTTCAGATAACAGGAGCCATAAAATTCAAAGCCATTTGCTCCCCAATGATAATCAGCAGCTGCTTCACAAACAAGGCTTTTTTTGTGGTGCCACGGGGTGACCTTTATCTGATCATTCCCTTGGAGAAATGCCTTTTGTGGCTGGACAAGGCAGGAGCACCTTCCACTGGTTCTCCAAAGCACAGCACACTTCGGCTCAGTCTGCTCCAAAAAGCAAATTTGGCTCAAACCCAGGTGCAGCCTCAGCAAGTGACACTTGTTTTGGGAAATGCCAGAAAATAGCACAAGAAAATGATAATTCTCTTAATGTGCTGCTCTTCCAGCAGGCAGATTTAGAGAATCTTAGTAACCAACCCCACCTGAGAAAAGAAAAGGTAAAGAGGAAGAAAATCAGTGGGGAAACAAAAATCAGTGCTGATGCTCCACTGACTGAATTTGAGACACTCCAATTTTCTCTGTATTGCCCACATCTGACATTTCCACGTCCTGGGGAAGCTCTGTGACAGAAAACCTCATGGCTGAACTTCCCAGGCAATGCCTGACCAAGTTTCCCAGCATTTTTTATCACGAGAACCAGGACAAAAGCCCAGCTGAGAAAAAGCTGGAAAGAGGATGATTCTGCCTGAGAGACCTTGTGAAATAAGTGAATGCAAGAGATAAACAGCGAGCATGGAAAAAGAGAAGGATTCCTATCCCGATTTTACAGACCAGACTGAGCTGAGATGTTAAGTGAAGTTCCCAATTCACCCAGGCTCTGGCATTTAGAAATTGAGTTTCAAGCTCCTTAGACCTAATCTTAACCACCAGGCTGTCAGTCCTGCTCAGATGCAAACACCTTTGACCCCAGTAAGCTCAGAATTACACTCACATCCACTCAGACTTTGAAGCCTGGCTTATCTAGCAGCAGTGTAACTGTCCCCTCCACCAGAACAGGGCGGTTTTTTCCATAAAAACCACATTTTTATTTCCATAAAAAGAGAAATATATGTTCTGTACACTTTCTGTGGCCAGCCACTAGCCCTGCAGCAGGGGTTAGAAAATGGCACATCTGGTTTCCAGAGGATCCCTATGTGGCCACACACAGCTGTAATTATGGCAACGATTTGGGGAGAACCTGAATGTATTTTTTTATACTTGGAGGACAACACTGAAGGCTTGGAGGAGAAAAAAAAAAAAAAAAACCAGGAAACCCCGTGGGGTGGAAGGCACTGACTTCCCTCTCTAGCCCACATCCCGGGCTTCCAGAAGCAGGAAGCAAATTCCAAGTGACCCTCTGTGGTGGAGGTTACAGCGCCGGGGATGGGCTGACAGAATGTGCCCCTTGTGGAGGAACAGCAGCTCCAGGTGGAGGTGTTTGCTTATGTAAAGTGCCTGGAGAGCTTCCAGCCCCGCAGATCCCGGGACAAGCACAGGGATGCAGGAGGAACACGCTGTTCAGGCTCCTGCCATGGGATGTGTGTCCATGTCTGCACCCCCACATTGCCCTCAGCTCCTGCCTGGAACTTGACAATGAAACAAAAAAATGACCAAGTGACTCAAAGCAACTCGGGTTTTATTTCAGTGGCTTGAGAAATTACCAAATTCCTTCACCCTGAACAACTCCTGAGACACGAGTCCCCCTCCCTTCAGCACAAACTCCACCAAAGCCCTGCACACACGAGGCTGAGCTCAGCCCACTCCTCACCCCTCGTTCCTTGGACAGCAGCGTATTGATCAAAAAAAAAAGGAAAAACATTTCTTGCGGCTTCCCATCCAAGTTTCTGTGTAAAACTCTTTTTCAAAATGCACAGGGCAAAGTTCTGCCCCGGAACAGACAAAGAAAAGGGAAACTGAACTGGAGGCAGCTGCGGTCACTTACTCATTCGAGCACGATGGCTCACAGATCGTCCCACCCAGCCCCAACAAAAACTTCCTAAATCATCCCCAAAGTTTGAATCACTCTCTCCCTTCCTTTCCTTCCTGTACTAGAGACTCAAATGTGCTTTTTCAAAGGAAACTCACTCCTGGATTCACTGGCAGGCTGGAGCTCCCTGCCCTGGCAGTAGCACTGTGACAGGCCCGTCTCAGAAAGGAAACACATATTTGGCTTTCCATCCTATAACATTCAAACCTGGAACCCAAAATAAACTGATTTTTTCTCTCTCCTTTCCCTCACATACGCTAAGCAGCACCATTTCCATATCAGACCACGAATCCCTGCCCGCTGAGGTTTTCACATGAATGAGGGAGCCAGGAGCTGGTTCTTTAGAACAGCATCTTCACTCTTGACAAAAACGAACCATGCCACTCGTACCTCAGAGTTATCTGACTCAAGACAAGCTCCTTTTCCCCCTTTTTAACAGGGCCACGTTGGAAATGTCACTGTGTTATCAGGGCAGCTGCTGAGCTATCAGCAGCGGCCGTGCCTGTGCCACAGAGGAGCCCAGCAGGCATCTGCTCTGTTTAACGCTCAGGAAGCACAGGGCAGGTTTTAAGAAGGATGCGGAGGATGTAACGGAGCCTCTAATGTGTTTGGGTTTCTCCAGTGGAATCCAGTTTTATCAGGAAACAAAGGTCCTGGTGGGATTATCAGCAGAAAGAAACCCAGGACCTGTCTGGTTGGGAGAGGGGCTGTGGGGGTTGTTGTGCCAAGGGGCTTCCTCCCGGCAAAACCAGCAGCACTGGGCTCCTCCAACAAATCATGGGGAATTCTGTAAGACTTTCAGCACAAGTAGGTGCTTGCCTAATGCTAATTCCTTGGAGAAAGGAAAGAGAAGTCACAAGCACACTGAAATGACGAGAAGAACCAGCAAACTTAAATGTTATTTGCAAGTGGCTCATTAAGAAGCCAACAAAGCTCATCCCTGTTCCCCGTCCGAGTGCTGCCACACGCTGCCCATGCCCAGGAATCAAACAGCGTCCAAAGCTTTCACAGGCACTGCCACCTTCAATATCCCTGCTCCACCTCCAGCTCATCACTGCTCACAACACACACACAACGAGAGCAAGAGGAACTAAAAGTGTCAGAAACTTTGTCACCGGCAGATAAGATTGTAATTGAGAAAGCAGTAATTACTTGTGAGCTTGAGCCTTATCTTGTTGTTTCTTTGGGGTTTTTTTTGGTTTTGTTTTTTTAATACCTGATTAATAAAACAATTATAATAGCTACTTAAATTCAAATACAAGCCTGTCTGTTGATGCAGACATCCTGGTCAAGGTGTTCCAATCCACTCGAAACAGTGCTTGGGTTCAAGGGCTCTTGATGAGGCCGTGAAACAAACACAACCCAGATGTCACAAACGGGGAGCGACAACAAGGCTGAATACCACAGATTTTTCCTTTGCCTTCCAGACCATTGGCATCCCCCAGATCTTGGGGGTTACACCCTTCACGTGGTCAGAGGTGTCACACAAACCTGTGCCTGTCACAGCAGCCATGCACAGGGTGCCACTGCTGCTGCTGGGGGTGACACTCTGCTGCCTCCAGGATGTGGAGGGGCTGCACAGGAGAGATGGAGAGGGATTATTTACAGGGACAGGGGGAATGGTTTCAAACTGACAGAGAGTAGGGTTAGATGGGATATTGGGACAGAATTCTTCCCTGTGAGGGTGATGAGGGGCTGGGATGTAATTCCCAGAAAAGCTGTGGCTGCCCCTGGATCGCTGGAAGTGTCTGAGGCCAGGCTGGATGGGGCTTGGAGCAACCTGGGATAGTGGAAGGTGTCCCTGCCCATGGCAGGGGGTGGCACTGGATGAGCTTTAAGGACCCTCCCAACCCAAACCATTTTGGGATTCTGATTCATCCTCAGCCTGAGCCTTTATCCCCAGCACAAAGTTCCCCTGAGCCCAGCTCACACCTGAGTGGTGCAGCAGGGGCTGGGTGTATCAATGGGTTCCCCAGATGGTCCCAGATGGGTCAGGGGGGTTCCAGCCCCGTGCAGCTCTCAGGGCTCCGTGTGTTCCGAGAGAAGCAGAGGATGAGCCCGGGCCCCTCCTGAGCGCTGCCCTCCTCCCCTTCCTCTTCCCGTGCCCCCTCCCGCCGTCCCTGCCACCCCCTCACCTCCTCCACCAGCACCAACTAAAAAAGGGAAAGAATGAGAAAGTGAGTACTGCAGGGCTGGCACTGCAGACAATGTCTGTCTTGTGTGAGTAATTTAGCACTATGGCCAGTCAATCTGGTTTCTGGGCCCGATGCCCTGACCCTCTTTAGAGCCGCTCTCTCTCTCCAGCACAGTGTGAAACATTTCCTTTCACAGCACTGACACTTTGCAGATTGAGACGTCAGGCCTGTCCAACTGCAGCAAATTAGCAATTTTTCTTTTACTAATTGGAAATAAAAATGTTTGCTAAGGGAATAATTTGTAGGAATGCAGTGTTAGGTTTCCGGCTTTTTATAAGGATGCTTTAAACTTTATCCATGTGCACTTTCCTTCTGTTTTGATGCCTTGCACTGTAAATTTTAATAGCTGACTTGACTGTTAACTTTACAGTCTCAGCCTTCCAAAGGATTAAATGAAGTTTTTAATTTTTCTTCCTCTCCAAGGCAGCAGGATCTTCTTAAAGCCGTGCCCAGCACTTCTCACCCACTTCTCAGCGAGCAGAGAAAGGGGACACAACTCCAAAGGGTTAAAACCCTACATGGGGACGTGGCATCTGGATGAACCTCGGGCAGGCGATTTGTTTGCGGAGCCTTCAGCTCACAGCTCCCAAAGTTCCCTCGGAGAGTGGTGCAGAGAGATGGGCAGCAGACTCAGGAAGGCTTTCCAGCTTTAAATCTGCCAGGAATGGGCAATTCTGTAATTGTGAATACGCGTTTTAGGGATGTGCTGGGCTCAGGCAAGGAGCGTCTTCTCTTCTGAGTCTTTGTTTTCAGTAATTCAGCTTTGCCCATTCCATGAGGAAATATCAATATTTTGGGCAGGGTTTGGTGGTGACAGTGTCATGATTTTTAAACTTTCACACACAAACACACAACAAAACAAAACAAAACAAAAACAAAAAAAAAAAAAAGACTGGGGGCAGGTTGATCTATTGGATCCTAAAATCCCCGCAGTTCACTTGGCATGCAAATAACAGACAGGGAAGATTCTTCACGTGCAGAAACCCCAAAAAGTTCTTCAAAAGAGCAGGATCAGGAAAGAGGCTCCCGGAATCTAGAAAACCCAGATAAGAAACTAGAAGCGAAAACAAACGCCCTTTTGCTGAAATCCAATATTTTAGCCTAATGCCCTTGCAATTCCTGAGGCATGTAATGCCTTCCTGCACGGCACTCCAGTGGTACATTAGCTCCTGTAACAATGCCAGCACATAAAGAGTTACTGTTCTTCCCCCCTGCACCCCCCACCCCCCCATAAAGCATTTGACAGCCATGCCTAATAATTCTTTCTGGTGTGGTTTTTCTTTTTCTTGATGTCTTTATGTGAATATGAAGCTGGAGTGAAAGGCTTTGGGTGACCCCCGTGAGAGAGAAAACGTATGAACTACAGAGCAAAAGAGTGAGATATAGACTCCCCGCCGAGCCCTCGGCATCTTCTCTGGCAGCTCACAACTTGGCTTCAGAGGGCCTTTGTGAGGGAAAAAGGACTCTTCTTCACTCAGGCTGTGACAATAGGTGTTTTGTCAGCGAGGGACAGGATAAAAAGCAGGGGGTGGGAGGCGAGATCATCATCGGCCAGGGGCTCGCCTTTGGGGCCTGCAGATGTTGGAAATGAGGATGATTTATTGCTCCAGTGTCCTCAGTGGCATTTGGCCACCTTCCCAGAGCCCAGGCTTGGTGGCTGGGAGGGTGGGAGGCGGGAGAGCAGCACAACGAGGCATCTCCAAACCTTCTATGGGCAAAGTGTGCTGGGGGCTGTGGGAGTGGGCACGGCCGGGGCTGGGACAGCCATGGAGGGAAAGCCTTCTAGAGCAGCCATGCCCAAAGCTATACATTTTTAAATTATTTTATATATATATATATATATATATATATATAAATAGATCTATTTTAAATTCCTCCAGTCTAGAAAGCTTAGCAAAGAGTGGTGCAGGAGTCACCTGGGCACCAACAATGACATCTCAGGATGACTTTACACTGGGAAGAACCCAACCCAAATCCGCCATCATTATCCCAAACCTCAAACTGAGAAGTTTGGGTGTGGTTTTGGGGTGTGGGTGTGCAGGAATGACCCTTCCACAGCTCCCAAGAGCTGTCACTGTATTTCTGCATGGCCGTGCCTTCGTTCATTCACTAACGGAGGAATGAGCAGAGCTGAGGTGCAAAAATTCCTGTCTGGGCTCTGCCCTGGCTGGCTGATGCCAAAGCCAATTTGGTTTGTGTGTGAATGGGAGGGAAGGAGGGATCTGGTGCCTCCTGCTCAGGAGCTCCAGAAAGGCTTGGAAGCAGTGAAGGAGGATTTATGCAAATCAGCTGAGAAAGTGAACCACTATTTTGGATGTCTCTCCATACCTAAAAAAAAAAAAATAATAAAAAAAAAATCCCAGACCCGTTTGAAGTCTGCCCGCTGCTCCATATATCCAGTATATTGAAATGTATCCCAGATCACTGAGCCAGGAAATCCTGGATAATTTCCAAGAAGAAGGAATCACAGCCTAGCAAGAAATACACACCAAGACAGTGTATTGCCAGCAGTTTGATTTAGGACTTTTGCTCCAGCTCCTTCCTTCTTTTAATATGCAGTTTTCCACCACACTTTCTATATAAATACTCTATCCTATGGCTGACAGCCTCTCTTAGTAGATTTATCCATTAGTGGATTTACTAAAGACGTTTTCTGCTGAAACAAGGGCCAATACTTCACCTCAGCAAAGGACAAATCCAGAGGACAGCATTAAAATCAAGCCCAGCAAATCCTAGACAAGATAGATGCAATGAAAAACTTTGAGGGTCACCTCGGACACAAATTCCAGGTAGAAAAATTATTTAAAATTTATTAAAAATTTCCAAAAGTGGAAAGTGACTGGAAAAAGCATGAGAGAAAATGTATCAAACCCCTAAAATGAGACAAAAAGATGCTTAATAAACCCCTCTGTGAAGAGCCCTGTTTGTCTCAGCTGCCAGGACCCACCAGGATGTCTTAGGAGCGAAATCTCCAAATGCTTTCCTAAGTTCCAGACACACTTTCCTGCATGTGCTCAAAACTGTTATAGCCATTTACAGAAGGAAGTGAAGCATTCAGAGGATAAGTGACATGTCCAAGGTCACACACGGAGTCAACTGCAGAGTCAACAGAAGAGCAAGGAGAGCTTTGCCGAAAATCCCTTGGCTTTGACTGCCAGACAATGGCTCCCCCTCCCACGTAATCAACCAGTTATGGAAAGGCAAAAATGCATATTTGTAGGGCTAAATATGTTCACTTGAGAATAAAAATGTTTGGATGATTATAAATTATCTGACATTCTCCAGACCGCTCCGGTTTGGAAGTTGGATGGAAATTTGATGAATTACAAGCACGACACAAATGCTAGAGGAGAAGCTTTGCTTTGACTGTTTCTCTGGGTCTCTGCAAAAAAAAAAAAAACCAAAAAAAACCAAACCTGGAAGAATGGCAGGGATACACCAAAAAATACAATCCCCACACCCACAGAGCTGAGTTTCCAAAACCTCTAAAATTACTATTTCTCTGGTATCAGGTTGTTTATCACTATTGGCATTTAATATTCCACTACTGATCTTGCAACAAACCGGTTTTTTTCTTTAAAATTAAAGCAATAACCACAAAGTATGAGCAAAAAAATGTCTAAGAGGCAAAATAAACTTCCTCTGGACTTTCACGGGCCGTCAGGTCCCAAATATCTCCAGTTTTCTGATGACATTATTAATGCTGGTCTAGGAGCTCTTCCATAGTTTGGGAGCTGTAATTAAAATGACCGAGCTGCTTTTTTCATTTCCGTTTTTTCAGGCTGTGTTTCTCCATGTTCTTACACATCCAGATTCTCCTTATTTGTGGCAGCAAACCCTTTACTCTCCGTGATGTTGAGCTCTCCAGCTCCTGAGGGATGTCATGGGACTGGAAGTAGAATTTATGTCAAACTCCCCTGCAAGGGAATGCGCTGCTAAAAGCTGGCTTTGTCTCGTTTGTATTTTTTTTTTTTTACTAGGCAGTGTTTGGGCTATAGACACGGATAATTCTGCATCCTGAATGCTTTGCACCAAATTGCCACATCAGCACTAAATACCTCCACTTAATTTTTCATTTGGACCCGATGAAACATTTTTTCCCATGGAAGGAAAAGTCTGGTCTTTGTGATCGTGGCACTGCCAGCCCAAGTTACAGTAAAGGTTAATCACAAACAAGAGACAAGTAAAGTAGACAAAGAGCATCATACACTTCACTTTTCAATGGATGTTTTCATAAATGTATGAATAATTTAAATTATCATTGCTGAGTATTTATTCGAGTGTTTCAGGGGAAAAAAATGCCTCCTCTTTTTTTTTTTTTTTCTTTCCCCTCCTTGATTCTTTTCATTTCTGTCTCATCTCTTTTATGTGCTGCATCGGCTGTTTTCTTGCCATCTGAATCAGTTTTTTGGAACAATGGGATGTATGAGGGCTGAGGGGGCAGTGGAAGAATACAGCCCTTGTTGTACACTCTGTGACTTGACATTGATTAATGAGGGTGCGGACATGGGCAGAATTTGATAGAGAGAGAGAGAAGGGGAAATTGGAGGACCTGAGGGCACCAGAAGGAGGAGGGCAAGGAGATGACAGAGAGGAGCAGAAGGATGCCAGTGACTGCACAGAGGGTGGCGGAAGTCACCCCAGCCAGGGCCATCCATGGCCAGAGATCCGGGATGGGGGAGAGGCACTTGCGTGGCAGGAGTGTCCCCTCACCGTGACGGGGGCATTTCAGGGAGCATCTCACACCTCTCCAGGTTTATCCTGCCCAGCAAGACCCACTGTGCCCTTTGTCATGTGTACCTTTGCCCCAGAAATGCCATTAGAAACACCTTCCTCTCTTCTTCCCCTCATTCCTCGGTCACCACCCCGCTGGTTTAACTCCAAAACCTGAACACACACAGGTTACGACTTTCCTGCAGGAGCCTAAAACTCTGTGCTGAAATAACCCTGAGATGCAGACCTTGTGAATGCAGGGGAGGGATGGATTGGTAGCGCTTTGGAGAGAGAAAAGTCTCCTAAATCCTGTTCTTTCAGTGGGATGTCTCTTATTTTCTCTTATGGATAAGTCAGAAGAAGTGATCCTGGTCAGAAAAGAGTTTGTACACTGATAAACCAGAGACGTTTCAGTAAAGTTGAAAGTTTGGTGTGGTTCTTAACCGATCATTTTTTAGAAAATCTACTTTCCCCCTTCAGAAGTAGAGGCCCAAAATGAGCTTAATCAGTTGGTGAAGCTGTAGAAGAACAATGTGTTTCTCGTTGGGTGGGTCAGGTTTAATGAAGCACCAGGTTCTCTTTACTTGTATTAAACTGAAAAGAAGTTTGCTGTAAAATACAAAAACTCAAAAAGAAGAACAATGATCAGTGACTGGAATCCTTTAGGATCCAGTTCCTGAAGTAACCCAGAAAAAAAGATGGAGAGAAACTTTTTACAAGAGTATGTAGTGACAGGACAAAGGTGGGGGGGTGGCTTCAAACAGAGAGTGAGTTTGGATTAAAGGTGAGGAAGAAAATCTTCCCTGTGAGGGTGGTGAGGCACTGGAACAAGGAGGTGGTGGCTGCCCCATCCCTGGAAGTGTCCAGGGCCGGGCTGGACAGGGCTTGGAGCAATCTGGAGTAGTGGAAGGGATCCCTGCCCTTGGCAGGGGTGGAATGAGATGAGTTTTAAGGTCCTTTCCAACCATTCTGGGACTTTCCCACCCTGCTCCAGGACTGGCTGTGGGTGTTCCCTGCTCCTGGTTTGCTGAGCTGGGAACTGCAGGGGAGAAGCTCTGGGACACACAGGGTGTGCCCTTTCCAGGACATGGGGCACAGGCTGTGGGTTTGTGCTCCTTCAAGGTGCACCTGGATAGCTCTGAACCAGTAACTCTTAGGTGTGGCTGACAGGACCTGCCCTCTGCAGAGACAGATCAAAGCTGCTGGCTCAGACAGGTCCCCAGAGTGCTCCAAAGCCACCTGGAAGCCTCACAGTGCCCTGTGTGATGTCAGGAGCAGAGGAACCACCACTGCTGCTCTGGCAGGGAATTACAGCAGTAATTTGGTACCCCAGTAAAGAGAAGACCTGGGGTACAGCTTGGAATTATTGCTATTAAAAACATCACTACAATCCTACTGGTCAGGAATCTTTACAAACCCCACTTTTGATGAAACCGAGAAACAAAGCTGCAGTTTCAGAAATTTCAGCAGAAAGAGAGAGAGAGAGAATGCACCCAAACCAGGCCATTCTCAGACTCAAATTCAAATTGTTTTGCCTCTGTGCAGCGCCCCAAATAAATTCGATATCTGCCAGCCCACAGACTGTTCATGTGCTAATCCCACTCAGACCCTCATTCAGGGCTGGTCTCTTTTGCATAAAGCATTAAATGTTGGTTTGAGGGGACAGTTGTCCCTACCCCTGTGCGGGATCTCTCCCCACCAGCCTCTGGCCACTCCAACCCTGTCTCATTTTCCCAGAGTGAAAGATCCTGGGTCTGCTGTGTGTGAATATAAAAGGAGCACAGAAAAGTCTCACTGATGGGCACAGAATCTGCTCCCTGTGTCCCCTCTGCCCTGGCCACCACCAGCTTTAATTCCTCACCCAAAGAACGCCATGAAAATCCCGCTCCTGGCTTCGGTTCACACAACCTGTTTGGGATTTCTGGGTGCAGAGGCAAAAGCAGCGCCCTGTCCCCCCAACATCTGGCTGAGAACGAGGTCTCAGACTTTTTCTCTGAGCAGACTCTTCCAGCCTTCCCCTTTCTCCCTCCTCTTTGCATCCAAGACAAGCGGCCCAGTGATCACCTGCAATGGCAGCCCCAGAGGGTGACCTGAGCCCTAGAGCTACTGCTGGAACAAATGAGAGAGCTTAACTAGAGCAAGACTGGCATAAAAAGGAAAGGGGAAAAAAGAGAGGAACAAAGATTCCGTCCAATTTGCTCTTTTGGGCATTGTAAAAACTGGCCTGTTTCCCAGTATATCACTCTGCCATTGAATAAGGTCAATTGCAGAGCAGTTCTTCAGTCATCCTGATGGGTTTTCATGAGAAAGTGAATGGAGTGCAAATTAGCCAAAGTCGTCACAAGCTTTTTTACTGTCACTCCAAGCCTGACAGTCCAAAGGAAAATGAGGATTAATAAATCTAACGAACTTTCTCCATTATCCAAGCCAGGTTAGGAAACTATTTATTGTCTCTCTTTTTCTGTGTTTCATCCATTTCGCCTACTGTGGTGAAGCATTTGGAGAAGAAAGGAACAACAGCCGCACGCACACACACGCTCACACACACCCCGGAGCTCAGCCCCTCCAGAGCCCGGCTCAGCCGCGGCCTCTGCGCGAAATAAAGGCGCTGCCAGCCAGAAAATCAAGTTTTTAAAATAACTCGCCCTCGTACGCACCGTGCACAGTTTTAGATGGATCCTCGTAATTGCTCATTCCTGTTCATTAATATGTGCTCAGTGTGTTGAACATAAATATTTTATGGGAGAAAAGAAGGGCTGCTAGCAAAGCTTTAAAATTACCTTTTTTAAGGGCAATTTTTTAATTAGTTTTAAGTGAAAGGATTAGTTTCAAGTGAAAGGAAATGGTTTTTTGACTATTATATCCACGTGGGAAGTGGATTCTAGTGCAGCTTCAGTAATTTTTTTTCAGTAGCTACTGAAAGGACACAAATCTTTCCTAATTTATAAAAAATAATTTGTGTTTGAGCAGCTTTTAAAACTTGCTTAAGTTAGAGAACTGCCTGAAGCATTCCCAGAGAGCAGGCTGTCACACAGAAAGGATGCAAAAGGCCTCTAGGAACCATTTAGGCTTTTTGGGTTGGAAGTTGAAGTCTGTGTGTCTGTTTGTGCAGATATTTATGGATTTCAGTCAGCAGAATGAAACTCTGTCCAAGTTCACAGCTGGACAACACGTTATCCATGGAACTCCTAGTACACTGGGATTCTTACATAATTTTCTTTCAACATCCCCAAAATCTTTAAGGAACTTCCCTGAACAAGGCCTTGTGCTGCCTGAAAATAGATGTTTGAGCTTTCAGAATTCTCATTTTCGGCACCAATTAAAGCCATTTCCCATCTGCAGTAAAACAGGTGGAGAAAAGGAGACAAAGGGATCAGTCCCTTGCTCGTGTCCTTGGGGATGAATGCCTGGGAGGAGACCAGCCCAAATTCCAGGTAATTTAAACTAAAGGTGATCAGCTCCCTTGATTTCTGAGGATTGGAAATACAACAGTGGTGGGAGAAAGCAAAATGTACAATATACAAAAGTTTGGCACCTGGATCCTCATTAAAACCCCCCTGGTATTGTGAACGAGGACAAAGGTGATGAGGGAAAATTGAACTGCTCACACAAAACCAACCATGGCTTTTTTAAACTAAAATGCTGAATTTCCACACCAGCCACATCCAAAAATGATCCCATTTCCCCTCTTTCTTCCAGTAACCATGAAAACTTATTTCAAATCGTGCTTCACGTTGGTGCTGACAATGAGTTATTCCTCTCCCAGGAAAATCTCCTGAGCTTCCTTCATTAACAAGCAGAAAAAATTCAACGGACAAAACACAACGTTTCATTCTGGAAGCTACTAAAAAAAAAAAAAAGCTTTAATTTCTTCCATCTTTCTTTGATACAATAAAAATAATAGCCAAAAAAAAAAAAAAATCATTAAATACCTGTTTGGTATTTAATCCTCGTGGCTGCAGTGGGTGACAAAGCAGGGGGAAGCCAACTCCGAGAGTTTGTTTCAACACTTTGTTTTTCAGCTTTTCTGTGGAGACACTCACCAGAATAAATTCCCCCTGAGGAAGCTCATGCTCCAGTCTCAGTAACCAAAGAAAAATTGTTGAGTATTCAGAGCAATCTGGGCTTTGTTGAGATTTCCCCTCTCCTACTTTTACAGTCACTTGTCATTCCATTTAATAAGAGAGAAAACTCTCCTGACCAGCTAAATTATGCCATTCAAGATGTTAAGGAAAACACACATACCCTGAAGTAAAGGCAAAATTATGCTGCAATCATCAAATCAGCCTTCTCTTCTTTATCCCATCTGTATATTCTCCTTGGAAAAGCTGGAGCAGGGGCTCCACGAGCAGCACAGCCCTACCTGCCTGCCACTGCAATTGCTGGTATTTTAATCTCATCAAAGAATTGGAGTTTTTCTTCCTGCTGTTTTGACTTTGCTGTCTCTGAGCCCTGTCACATTCACTAGTTTTGAATAAGTGCAGAACTTGCATTTACAGAATTTGCAATCTGCGAGATTGTTTAAGTGATTTATCAAATACTTTGATTGAACACTTATTGCTGCTCCAGTCCTGAATCTCATTTAAATTGACTGGGCTTGACATAAGCCTTTGGAGTGAACACAGAAACGAGTCCAGGCTCTGGCAGGTACAGCACGAGGGGGGAAAACTTCCACCTCCAGCCCCAGGACTTCTGGAATTACACCATGATAAAATCACTGCTCTCTATTCCTTATTAAACATTTTATGTCTGAGAAAACCCTTGTCAGATGGGCTTCGTCTTATTGATGATGCAGCACAACAGCTCTGCAAGTTGGTTCAGAAAACACAGAGCAGGCCCCAGGGTTCTAAAACAGAAAATTTGGATTTTCTCACTGAACTCAAAGGACCCAGACCTTTGGCAGGCTCTGCTCAGCCACAACCACATCACTTAAATCCAAGTTTAAATCACTTTGCCCTCACAGATAACACTCGGACCAAAGAAAGGCTGAGCTCTAAGTCCTGAAATATCTAAAAAGTTGAAAAAAATGGTGATTTTTTGTCGTCGGATGGATGATGCACCTCTGAGGGATGCTAAGCAACATTGAGGCAAATGGATTTGAAGGTCTACAGAGACAACAACACCCAAAGGGATGCATCAAAACTCTTCCAAATTAGAATTCAATGCACCCTAGACAGACACCATTGGAAGGCTCAAGGCTTTCTGCTCCACGGAGGCACCATTTCAGTTTAACTATTTGTATATTAAATTCATGCGATTCCCTTTTTTCCTAATTTCTTGTAGAACAAACGCAGTCTCCAGGACCACGTGTTGTCTGCCACATCCCTTTCCGTGGGATGAACCACTTAGAAAAAAAACTTAGCCACGATGAGCAGCGCAGGAGTGCTGTAATAAATCACAAATGACACAGAGAGGAGGCACAGAGCCAGGGTGGATTCCAAGCACCTGGGATGCTGAGGGGATCAGGTACAGAGCGTGCACTGTGAGTAACCAGCAAACAGAGGTAGAACAAGTGAAGAGGATTTGTTTCAGCTCATCAGAGATGAAATGAAATTCTCCTGCAGCACAAGGGTCCTGAGGCTTTCTTGCTAAATCTGTTGTCTTTCAGGCTCATGGCATTTTCAATGCTTCCTCCAAACTCATGTGGGATAATGCACTCCCTAAAAGTAGGCTCTAGGTATGCACATTCTTAAAATCAACCACTCAACACGCATCCAAATAAAAGTGAGCTTTCCTCCCCATTTTCCCCAAGAAAGGAAGCTCAGAGCCCTTTTATGCATTGTGAATGGCCCACCTAATTTAGACTGAATTATACCCTAACCTTCATTTCCCCTTTACTTCTTTGCTCCATTCAGCAGTTTCTGACTTCAGCTAATTCACTAACAATCCCAGCTGGTCCTTCCCAGCTCCCAGTTCTTTAGCACATTGTCCAAGGAAACTATGTGCTCCCATCTACACTGGTATTCCACTCTCCAATTAACCTACTGCTGAGAGGCTTTACCCCTTTCCACCATCCATTCCTCTGCACAGACATTTTCTTTTTTAACCTTTTACTTCTTGAATTAAAGCGCAGGAGATCCCTTCCAGGTGAGAAGATGTTAAATTTATTTGCTGAAGGTTACTCAGGAAGACACCACACAGGATGGGGGTGAGAGCCTTGAAAGAAAAACCTGCTTGATCTGCAGTGCTTTTCAAAGCTGAGTGTTAAGGCGCAGATGTTTAAGGTAGAAGTAAACAAATAACAAAAGGAATTTCCACACTTGCTCTTTGACAGGCGTGTGCTTGTTCTGAGCACTGAACCCTGGCAGAGGAGCCAGCTCAGCCAGAGGTGTGGCTGGGGTTTGATCCACACATGGCTGGCCTTGCTGGAGACACGGCTGTGGATTTGTGTTCTCGTTCTTTAAAAATAATTAATCGAATTTTTAATGGAACAATTATAACTTTGGTGGCAGCAGAAGGAAGGCCTGTGGGCCTGGAGGGCTCCTCACTGTGAGAGTTTTGCCATGTCTGCAACAGAGCTTTGATGCATGTTTCAGATCTATTTCACTGATTACCTTATATATAAATATATATATATAAATATAGATATAAAACTTTAGTTTTGTCTGATCGGGAACAGAGATGACCCCAATCATTTGGGTGCCTGATAACATCATATTTGCACAGATAGAACAAATCAGCCAGAAACTGTTCTGCCATCCTGGGGTAAAGCCAAGGCTACAACATCTTGGAGTCCCCTACCCAACAACATTTTACGCCCAGAATTCTCACAGCAAATGTTAATAAAGCTCTCTGGATTCAGACTAGAGCCTTGTCTCTCTTACAGCATCACCCCTGCTGATAAAAATGTTCCCCTCTTCACTTAAATTCTTACGGTTATCCCAAAAACTCCCTCCTTATGTAGATTAAAAGCACATTTTAGAAGACCCGAACTTCCGTGTTTGCTTCCTGAAGCCCACTGAGCATTTCCCTCTCTGCCACCATGCCAAGTGCCTTCTTCCCGGGTAAATGGCCCGGATCTCATCGAGGACAAGATCCCAGATAAAACAAAGGCAGGGAAATTGTAATTACTGGCTGTTAAACACCCACCTCCCCCAGTTCCTGCTTTTCTTGTACATCTGCTCAGAAGCAAGTGAGCATAACAACAGCCCCGTGCTCAGAAAGTGGGGCTGGGAATCAGGCAGTGAGAAAGTCAATATGGAGCAGTGTGTCCATTTGTTTTGATTTATCTCACTAACTTCAATTGACAGTTAATTCATCAGAGGAGGAAAATGCCAGTCTAGTGAAAACACAACTCGTGAAGGAGAGAGAACCGAGTGGAAAACACAGAGTGTGGATAATACAGGTAATAAATTAAAGGATACAGTATCAGTATTTTATCATTCCCATTCTGGATTTGCCATATCCCGACTCTTGCCAATTACAATTTATAGTGAGCAGTAAATTTACGCTGATTTATTTCACACACACACTCATGCCCTTTACAAAGTGAGGTGACTTTGGAAACCTGGCTCCCTGGCCAGGCTCAGCAGTCCCAGCAGGATCCAGCCAGAGGACACAGAGCAACAGCACAGCCCCAGCAACAACCAGAATCACTGGGGCTGCACTGAATTCTCCCCCTGCAAAAGCTTTTTAGTCACCCCAAGGGACCAACCACCATGACCCAAGTTTGGTGGGTAAGGATTCCCCCACTCGGCTCAGCAGGCTGTGATTTAGCAGTGAAGTTTCCAAGTTGTTAAATAACCTTTCCTTCATTACATAAAAGATGAAGGAAGCTGAAAGGTGTAAGCACTAAACCAGAATGTGATGTTTGATGGCGTTTAGGGGAGGAATTATCCAGTCCCACCAAAGCTGCCTGTGTGGCACCGACAGGAAATTCACTCCAGCTCCAGCTGACAACTCTCTCCTTTTTCAAGAGACAAATAATTTTTCCCCTCCTCACAGCAATTCCTGTGGACTATGGCTGTTGTCAGCTACAGGAGAATCACGAGTTTGCTGTTGGGATCTTTGACACTCGTCAAGTTCACTGTAACAACTTGCCCCTCTTGCAGCGTTAAAATCACGCTCCCGAGAAAAGTTTTGCTGCTCTGCTGCACCAAAACACTCAGCACACGGAGATGTAATCTGGTTTTAAAAATTTGCTTTCAATCAATAAAACGGATTTAAATTTGCCTCATTAACAGTTCTGAAGGAGCTGAACCTTCCCTGCCCTGCTTGGGGACAGACACGGAGCCCTTGGAAAGGGCTGGGGACACTGCTCAGTCCTGTCTCTCTCTGCCTCCAGACAGGAGGTTTATCCAGCTCTTCACATCACCCTTCTTTTCCAAACATTTGGCTGTGGTGGCTCTCCCCCCCTCCCCGCCCCTTCCCTTCCCCTTGCTCCAAGTTGAAGGCAGTTCACCACTTACGGTCATTTACAGCTTACATCCCGGCAAATCCAGAAGGTGTCTGATGAAAAAGAGGGACTAGCCAAGCATCTTAATCCCCCTGTTCATTCATGCTCTCTGTAATGTTCTTTCAGGCCTCTGCTGAGAGACTAGGCTGAAATGAAGGCTGATAAATTAGTCTGGAGGGAAACAAGGCAGATTCTGCTTGTAAAAGGTCATTCCAACTTTGTTCTGGGTGAGGGTTTATCTTGACTGCAGCTGCGACAGACAATGGCCGGGGCCTAAACGGCAGAAATCCAAGCTCTGCTCACGAAATTACTGTGCTGATAAGGGAGAATGGGCTTCGGGGAGATCTAAATGGGAAAAGGGAGCTGGGGGACAAGGGTGAGGTGTAGGTATTTTTGAACAGGATTGAGCAGGGATGGCACAATGAGATGTACAATTAAAGCAGGGCGCTATCTGAGAGGGAAGGGGCACACGGCTGCCTGCTCAGAGCCAAAGGGAGGAAAGAACCCCTTGTGTGTGCTCAGGGGGCTGAACCTGGACCAGACGGGTTATAAAATACACTGAACACAGAGCTGGCTCCAAAAGGTCAGGGCTGCACCACTCAGGGTCCGGCCATCGCTTCCAGGACATGCAGGGATTTATTTCCCCAGCACACGTGGCCAACAGCAGCCAAAATAAACCCCACCAAGGAGTGTGCAGGAGCAGGACACTGAGCGAGAACACTTCTCAGTGGGAAACGCTTCATTTCTTTAATAACTTTTTGTGTCTTTCTGGGCAAAGAGAATAAATGATGGTGAGTTGTGACAAATCTTCCTCCAGTCTGTGCTTGTGACCAAGTCCCCTGAGAGATGTCCTCTACTGACACACGCCACTGGAGCCTGCACATCCCAGCAGGGCAGACACACAGAGGATCCCAGCCTCTGTCACCTCTCTGATTCCAGCTTCGTTTGGGCCTGGAGCTGAGGCCCAAACCCCTCTGCTCCAGCCCTGGGATCCAGCACAGGATGGACCTGGAGCTGCTGGAGAGAGTCCAGAGGAGGCCCCAGGATAATCAGAGGGATGGAGCAGCTCTGCTGGGAGAGAGTTGGGATTGTCCAGCCAGGAGACCAGAAGGTGGCCTAATTGTGGCCTTCCAGCACCCTGGAGGGAGTTAACAAGAAAGATGAAGAAAAACTGTTTACGAGGGCTTGGAGTACCAGAACAAGGGGGAATGGCTTCAAACTGGAAGAGAAAAAGGTTAGATTGGAGATTAGGAAAAAATTCCTCGCCATGAGAGTGAGGAGGCTCTGGCACAGCGTGCCCAGAGAAGCTGTGGCTGCCCCTGGATCCCTGGAAGTGCCCAAGGCCAGGCTGGACAGGGCTGGGAGCACCCTGGAACAGTGGAATTTGTCCCTGCCCATGGGGAGTGGTGGAATGAGATGGGCTTTAAAGTTTCTCCCAACCCTTCCTATGATTCCGTGATTTTGTTGTCTGTTTGCTTTGAGGACAGAGGGGACCAGGAGAGCTGCACAACCCAGCCAAGGTGGAGATTTTGCCTCACAAATCAGCTGGACCCCAGTCACAACATGAGAAAGAGAGTCCATGATTGGGAATAACTCTCCCAAAGACACCCCCATGCTCTGGAAATGCTCCTCCCACCCCAAGGGCCAATTCCCCACCTTGCCTGACCCCTGGGCCTCCTCCTGCAGCCGTGATTCTTCCATTCATGTTTCTAAAAGTGACTCAAACTCAGCCTCACACCTTCCCTGGACAAGTGGCCCTTGTTTTGCAAAGCTGAGCTCTCTCGGTGCCGGGACGGCCCTGTTTCACACAGCTCCCAGCACTTGGCTGGGATGGAACCCATGGAAAAAGGAATAATGAACACACAGAAAGAGGAATAATGAACACACAGAAAGAGGACAGGGTGAATAATTAAGTGCTGTGTTAGAAAGTGAAGAACGAAGTCCCACCCGTGTCCCACTCCCTCAGAAAAAGCAATAGGCCCAACTCTTCATTTCCATCCCTAAATACAAGAAAACTCCCTGGCACTTCCAGAGCCAAACAAGAAGCAACTGAAGTGCCAAAATGTGTGAAGCTCTAAATCCCGAACAAAGTAAGCCTTGCTACATTTACCAGCTCTCCAGATCCATGGTGCTGCTCTGTATTTGCCATGGGAAGAGGAGGACGGTGCCAAATTACGCAGAGAATGTGATTTTCCCGTTCTTTAAAAGTAATTCACACAGCATTTTACTTGGGAAAATTCGTTGTTGGTACGTCTTGCATCGCACACATTGAGGTAAAGAGATTTAATTTAGAACTTTCACATTTTGTGCTTGACCAGGAGCTCAGATGGGGTCCACGGAAGGGTTTGATGACCCTGAGCACATCCCTGGACCTCACCCTGGAGCCCTCAGTGCCCCAATCCCACACGAACGTCTCTGATCAGTGAAGAGCATGAGGCTGATTCCCAAAAAACCAACACCCTCCTCCTCCTACCAGCAGCCTGAAAACCCCAAAATGAATTCTTTTACATCGCTCCCACCTCCCCCAAACTGGCACTGGGAGAGTCCCCAGCGCGCTGCCTCCCTCAGAGCCCAGGTATATTTATGGTTTCCCTTCTTGATCATTCCCTTCACAAAAGCCCACGGTGTTCCAGGCTCCAGCAGCCAGGCTGTGCTGGGAGAGGACAAAACACAGGTTGGGTTTCTCTGTGGGTTAAAATTCCAGAGGAAGAAGCAGTGCCCTGACTTCTGCAGGGCTTTTGACAATGAAAAAAGCTATTTTTCAAACGCTGTGGTCACCATTGAGCTGTTCATGGCATTTTTCTTTTTCTTGTTCTTTTTTGAATGCGTGGCTGATAAAATGCTGCTTCAGGAGCTGGTATTCAGAGATGGCTCTCGAAGACGAAAGGAAAATATTTATTTCCTTTTTCTGCTTGTGAATCAGAACATTCTATTTAAAGAAAGTGCCCTCTGCCGGATTGCTCATGAGTTATTACCCCTTATGGAAATAAAGAAGAAATATCAGGAGGTATTCTTAGTCATTCCCTTCCCCTGTCTCTTCCTTTTTTCCCTTAATTCCTTATATACCCATGTTTTAGCCAATGCCTAAGATAGAGCAACTTATCTTGGCATTCTTGGGCCTAAAAAAGGCTCTTAACCCTGGCACTGAAGCTTTTGGGGAAATGTCAAAAAATGGGACAAATTTCAGTCATTCCACTTGGATCCCATAAGGTGCATTTTTCACTTTTATCCAGGGTTGAAATTAATAAACCAACCCCACCCAAAAAGATGGAGCTGTAGACAATGGGATTTTTCCTGTGATTCCATCAGTTTCTTCCTCTCAATCCCGAGCCAGTCCTTGTTCCTCCTGGCATGGTTTTTGTTCCAAGCATGGCAAACAGCCCAACAATTGCCAGCACCTGGATCTGACCCTTCCCCTTCCTCATGGTGGTCCCCTGACACCAGAACAAAGCTCAGATCCTGTGTGGAAAATCAAAATGTTGATGATCTCCCAGAGCTGCTCCCTGGGAAGGGAATGGATGTACACAACTGAGCAACCTCTTTGGCTGAAAAATCTCACTAAAAAATTTAAATATTTAAAATAATTATACTCAATAGAATAAAAATTAAATCTTTAAACTATTTAGAGGTCGGGAACTTATTTTTCATTCTGGAGATTATTTTTTTTCTCACTTAAGTGCTGAGTTTTGGTCCAAAAGCAAAAGTTTCTCTGCAGTTTTATACCCACGTGTATAAAAATTCTAACTGGGGATGCTCTTAGCAGGTATTGAGGGCAGTCCCAGGGTGCTCTGACATTCTGCTTTCCTCATGAACCCACAGATTCTTTCACTTTCACAGTGATTCCAGCCCGACAGGTCTGGGAAATTGGGAAGGAACCTTGCATGGGAAAAGTTTGTTGTGTAGGTAACACGCACAGAATTCCCCAGCAATTTCCCTGCGAGAGCAGGGCCGAGGGTTGGAAATCAGGGATTCAGGAACTCCGTTTCCCTAAGGGAGAGAAGCTGCTGCTGTAACATCATCCCCCAGGCAAAGGGAGAGGCAGAGGAGGGGAAAATGAATGAATCAGGGAAGGAAAAGGAGCAGGAAATGTCATCACATCCTCGCAGGGCCCAGCTGAGAGCCCGTCAAGCTTTGGGGATTTCTTTGCTCATTTAAAGGGCTCGCGCTCCTTTCAGCATCTCTGGCTAAGACAGGGCAGAGAAGAACTCGCTGCTTCAGTGGGATCAGCTTTTAAAGGGAAATGAAGGAATTCCTGTGTGATCCTGTGTGACCGTTCAAGCCGTGCTTAGAGGCTTCTTCCTATTTTAATATTTTAAATGTATTTTTAAAACGTAATTTTAAGAATATATTTTAATTTTTGAAGATATTTTAATATATTTAAGGCTCAAGAAAATACAATATAATTCTCCTCGCAGCATTTAGGGCCAGTCACGTAAAGTAAATTTCCCTTGGCACTTAGGAGTGTTTCTAAAAAAACAGAGAAAATAAAAAAGACCCTCTGCAAAAAAATTAAATTTTGCAGGAGCAGGGAGGTTGGACTGTTGTGAAACAGTGACACTTTAAATTGTTTTCAAAACCCAGCAGTTTTCCCTGACCCAGATGAGGAGCCAGAACTCTGCTGCATCCTCACCTGCTGGCTCCTGTTTTTTTCCCAGTTATTTGTCTTCCATGGGACAGGCTCTATCTTCCCCCTCAAGTAGGAATTGAAAGCATTATTTATTTTTCCTATACAAAGGAGGAGCCTGGCTCTGACATTTCAGTTGAGAGCAGTCTATGCTTCAGCAAATAACCTCTCTTAAAATATCAATTAAAATATAAATTAAAACAAACTGCATTTATCAGTGGTATTTACCCTGTGAAACAAACTGAGCTAAAATCATGATTGCTTCTGAATCTCCTACAATCCAGGTGCTAAACTTCCCCCCAGGATGAGATTCCCATTCTTCTCTCAATTAGGAAAATTAACAGCGTCATGATAAATACCATGATTTATCCAAAGGGGTTGAAATCATGATGTAATCATTTCATTTTCATTTTCCCCGGGTCCCGGAGGCCACGAAGCACAAGCACACCGTGATTTATTCGGGGTGCCGTGCTCTGTGTCTGCAGGCAGAGGGGAATGGGAGCGGGGGAAACGCAATCAGGTCACGCTCAACAATCACGCGGCTTTTAGGTGGGCTGGTGTCTTTTAAGGCACACAAAAAAAGGGTAAAATGAGAGCACAGCAGTGTCAGGGAATGGGGGGAAGCACCCAACAGGTCCTGCACAGGAGCCACTGAATCATCCCTGGGAGGGGCTGGGGGCCACGATTGACACATCTTATTTATTTTTATGAGATGAGCATGAATCACTCCCGGCCATCCCATGTCCAAAAAGCCCTTGAATGATAGGTGTGGTTTAATTCAAAGAATATTTTTAAAAACATATCCCACAAAGCAAAGCAGGAGGCCAGATACAGAGCTGTGCTGCAGATAAGGCAGGACTCGTGTTCAAACCATCCCCGCCCAGCCCTCCTGTCTGCCTCAAAGGAAAAACACCTATAATAAAGATAATTACGCATCTTTTTTTCAAGGTATGGCAGATAAAACACAGCATTCTGCATTCCCATGGATGTTTTGGGCTGTTAATGAGTGAAGCTGAAATTTTCAGCAAGTAACACTCTCCTTGTACCTCCTGGAGCTCGAGGTTGTCCATCAGAGCCAGGTCTGGAGTGAGGAGTTCAGTTGGACACAGGGCTGGCCCTGCCTCCAAACAAAAACTGAATTTCCTAAAGGCTTCGATGTACAATTCACTGCTCTGTTCCCTTTTCATTTTCACAAATCTGCCCGTACTGGAGTTTGAAAAGAGAAAGCTCTTTCTGCAGTGGTAATCCTTGGGCAGAAGAGAGAGATCCATTCTCACACCAAAGCCCTCAAAAGAAAATTTTTCCAATCTCCGAAATTTTGTTTGATTTTTTTTTTTTTTGGTAAATGCAGAAATCAGAAGGAACAGACATTAATTATGAAGTGTGTCCTGTACAACAACAAAACCAGTGTTTTCTAGCAGAACTGAGATGGTGCTGAGGAATGGGCACTTCGCAGCCAATTCCACTTCCAGTGAAGCCCCAGTTTAGTCAAAGCCTGACAATAAATTTCCTATGATGAAGGGCAAGAAATTCTTGTGCCAAAAACAGATACACTGTTCAAACTAAGGAGCTGATGACTCCTAAAAACAAACACAAAGACTGAGTTTTCACAGCTTGGGGAGTGAGGTGTGCACAAAAGCGGGATTATCAAGATGATAAACTACAGGAAATGAACTGAGAAATGTGAATAGAGAAGGGGTTGAGTGTGAAGAACAGGCATCATTCCTGAAGCAAATTCCTAATATGAGAGGCAATTCAAATGGAATATATTCAATTGGCCATAACAAGGAGTTGTGTGGAGGTCTTACACCACAAGTCACTGCAAGTCAGAACTACAAATTCCAGAGAAATACTGACCAAAAAACCAATGTTAAAGTGCAGAAGGAACACTCATCGTGGTCCTACAAACCCCAGATTTGTTAAACTTATCACCACTGAAAGAAACAGCACATGGAAGCAAACGCCAACAAGTTACTGGGTGACAAAAAACTCTGCCCCTTTCCCTTTTTTCACTCGTTGCCCTTTTCCTGCCTGCTCGATTTTATGAGCAGAGCATGGAAATACATCTCAAGTCACCATTTCCCAATTTGCCATCAGGTAGAGCTGCCTAGAACTTCCCCTCAGGCCTTTTCCAACCTCCCATCCCAAGGGAAGGGCTCAGACACCAACACCCAGCAGACAGTGCTTGTTCCATGGATTCCTGTTCAGCATATGAAGGGATTTGTGGGTGTTGCTCCTCAGTGAAATTCGGAAGGCACTGACTGGAAACAGATCCCTGAAGTGTCTTTAAACACTCTGGGAAAGGGGAAAATTCAAGAGGTGTCTCTGCAAGGACAAGCAGAGAGTGTTGGGGTGGGTTTAAGGACACCTGAGGGAGGACAAAGCCCTTCCTGAGGTGTGAAATGTCCCTGCCAGAGCAGGGGACAAAGGAACGCCGCTGGAACGGGAGAAGTGCCCTGGAGAGGGAAAGTTTGCTCAATTACACTACAAAAACAAACAGTATCACAAAGTCAACGGGAATTGATAAATACAGCTCCTATCAGAGCACTCAGAGCAGTGGGGATGTGAGGAACCTTCCTGAAAACCGTGAGTGTAAATAGCAACTTTTATCAGAATTATGAAACACAAGGACAATGTTTTGCCAAGGTCATAGAAAAAAAGTTTTGCGCCATTCGACTTGGATCTGACTTCTGCTATCCAATGGGGATTGCACTTTGTTCCTAAAAATCAGCCTTGAAACAAAGCAACAAGCAAAAATATAAGTTGAAACGACAAACGCCACCTGTCAATAATTGGGTCAGAAAAAGAGGATTCATCTTTCACATTGCAGCCTAGAAATAATTCATATTACAGTAATTCCAATCAAATGTTCTGCGATGATATTCACAATAGAAGCCAACATCAAGGGGAACGTCTGAGGAATGTCATTGAGGGGGAGAGAGGGGATCAAAACTCAGCTGAATTCCCCTCTTTTCCCTGCAATAGGATAGAAGGAAAAGGAAACTCTCGACTCAGTCATTGAACCAAACTGATTTTAGCTCTTCAGACACTTCCTAGTGCAGAGCAACAAAACACAATTGAGTTTGGTTCTTAAACCAGGAGGTTTTTGCTGTTTCCTGCACTTCAGACACATTGAGAAAGTAAACAAAACAAAAACATCTGGACCTGCTTCTCTGGGCTTCCCTGGATCTGCCTTCTCACTGATTTTTGACTTCAATCAAGAGCACAAATATAATCAGAGACAATTTAAACTGTTAATGCTTCAACCTGGCCTTTCTGACCTGGGTTTCTAAGAAAACAGAGTTCTGTCACTGCACTAGTGCCTTCTCTTGGGAAAACCTTGCAGTTCCAGCCCTCAGCTGCTTTCCCCCCTGTAAATCCTCCAGGATTTCGTGAACCACTTCGCCCCAGTAGTGGCTGGTGGAGAAAAACGGGCAAGTCACTGCTTCACCCAGGGAAAACGAGGGAAAATACAGTTCCTACTTTTTGGGATAGGCCTTATCTATCCTACAGCAAAATCCAGCCAGGAAACCTCTGTGCCCCACTGCCCCAGCCACAGCCTCTTCCTCAGGACAAAAGCCAGCACCTCCCATGGCAGCAGGGGGATGGAATGTTGGGATGGGCACCGGGGCTAGAGAGGAGGAATTAAATATTGGATAATGGACACTGGATGTGCTGGGACAGGACTGTGAGCACAGTGCAGGAATCCCAGGCTACACTTCACTGCTCACAGAATATTCCAGGACAATTACGGGTCTAGATATTCTCAAATCAAGAATGTAGGAGCAGAAGAGGCTCAGATGATTTCCGGTACAAGGCCAGAAAAGCAGGGAGAAAGATGGGAGCTCTGAGACAGAGCCTTTTCCTGCTGAAGGCTGGGTTTTGTTCAGCTCTTGAGAAAAAAATGACTTTCACATTTCTCCATCTTCACTGCAGCACAAGAACTCGAGAACATCAGGGCTGTTAATGGGTACATGCTATTTTTGCCTGCCCAGTTAATAATGCCTGCACTGCTGACACGGGCTGGGAGTCAAAGGTAACACCCCCAACCACCAAACAAGGTGCGATTAATCCCATTCCCTCCACACGACATCTCCCGAACACAATTTGGAAATGACAAGCACTTGATGAAGTGACCCAACATCATTCAAAAACAGACTTCCAAAACGGTGCTTGAGCAGTTTCTGTGGCCCAAGGAGTGAGCTGAAAAGGGATTTCTGCTGATTTTAAATCTTGCAGGTAATGGGGGTGGAAAGTTGCGCAGGGAAACACGGCATCAGCAAAGTCACCACCTCTGTCCCCGGGCCACCAGGCCTCCGTCCAGCTCCACGAGCACTTGGCAGAGAAGACAAAGGAATGCGGTGCTCACATTCCACATGCTTACCTCCCATCCAAAGTTTGTTTCCTTTAATGTGCTCCTCTGTACTGCCATATAGGGTCCAAATCTTTCCCCAACTTCAATCTTCTTTTTGGCCCAAATCCCTAGCCCTGCCCCTGGGATCGAAGATTCTCTGAGTTCAAAATCTGGTGGGATTGGAATGTCATCAGGAATGTAGACGGGAGCTTCATAGGGTGAGCCCTCCTTGGGAGTGAAGTCCTCACTGGTGGGGAAGGGTGACGGAGGTCCCACAGGGATGGGGGACATTATACTGTCCTCAGTTTCCTCCTCTGCGCTTTCGCCAGCAAGGAGATCGGGGTCCGTCTCGTACATATTATTTACAATCTCGCTGTCACCTAAAAGGGGAAACAGCAGAACAAAACACACTGAGATACTCACGTGAACATTGGTTAATCTCTGCCTGGGACAGTTTCCCTAAGCCGAGCTCTCATGCTTCTAAAGGATAAAAACTTCCCTCAAGGAGCTCAGGTGGAGCTGGGGTAGGACACTGGTGCTCATGGGGTGCTGCAGAAGGGTGAGGTGAGGCTCATTGCAGCCTGGAGCGTTCTATGGGATCAGGGGTCCTCTGCTGTTTGCACGTCAAAAGAAGGAAGAAAACACAGAAGAGGTGGTGGAGGTTCTCTTTAGCCACTTCTTGCTCTAACTGGCTCAGTGTACTTTGTAAAAGGGAAAAAAAAAAGCATTTTAAAAACCAGAAATAAATGAGGGTAAAATCCAAGTTTGGCAAGAAGCGTTTGCCTGGTGTTTGGGGTCCTGCTCAGTGTGTCCCACAGCAGCAGCTGTGGCTGTGGGCTCCCGGTGGCACCTCAGCCGTGCAGCCCTGCAGGTGGAACAGAGCATGGCTGGTTTGTAATCACTGAATCCTGGAATGGGCTGGGTCAGAAGGGACCTTAAAACCATCCAGTGCCACCTCTGCTGTGGGCAGGGACACTTCCCACTGTCCCAGGGTGCTCCCAGCCCCGTCCAACCTGGCCTTGGACACTTCCAGGGATCCAGGGACAGCCACAGCTTCTCTGGGGACCCCATGCCAGGGCCTCCCCACCCTCACAGGGGAGAATTCCTTGCTAATCTCTAATCCAACCCTACTCTCTTTCAGTTTGAAGCCAATTCCCCCTTGTCCTTGAGTGGAAACCCTGGACACAAAGAGGGCAAAAAAGTTTAGGTATTTTTTCAAGGGGTATCAATTTCTAAGCAAGGCCATTCATGTAATGAAAACAGCACCCAAAAAGCAAAAAAAGGTCGGTGTTGGGGAGGCAAAACATGAAAGGGGAAAAGAAAAACACATTTGTCACCCAATAGAAGGAGCTGGAGTATTTTTGGGAGCAGATTTTCTGCCTCCATGGGCCGTGAGGCAGCAGGGGCGTGCGCAGCAGCTCCCAGCCGATAACAAACCCAACAACCGCCGCTTTGTGGGCGCTCCCGCGGGCACGGGCAGTGCCTGACCCCTGATGTCACCGGGGGGGAGCAGCACCCCTCCAAAATGACACTTTTCCCTGGCTCCCAGCTAGGACCCATCAGGGAAGAATAGCTGGAAAAGCACGGCTTGACTTGAGGTATTTATAATTCATCTCTTCACTAACCTCAGAATGCACCTTCTGTCTGCAAGACACATCTCCCCCTCTATTTCTTTTTTTTTTTTTTTATGTCTAATAAAGATTTTCCTGAGTTCATGCCTAAGAAACCTGGTGGCAGACTCGACTAAAGAGGAGGATTATGATTCCTCTGCCAATATTTTTTTGCTCCAGGAGGAAAGCAGGGAGCTGCCTGCTGCAGTTTACACGGGTTTCCTCTGCTAGAAAGTGCAGCCCTCCCTACGCAAACATGTCACCAGAACCAAGCTTTCAGGAACATGACATACTCCATCATCCCGAAAATATTTGTGGTTGCAGTAAATGTTTTCTCGCCCAGTATTAGCAAGTCAAATTATTTTCTGTTCTATGATTAGCCTCTTTTGCACTTAAGGAACAGGAATTCCAACTGAGTTGAAGAGCAAAACTGGGTTTATTGGAGCACGACCTGTGAAAATTTCCAGAGGATACAAGTAAAGTATAAAGATACCTTGCTACTGAACACCGTTCATTTAATTTCTTCTGCGGGACAATCAGGGCCGTTTTGATTAAATTTTAATTACCAGTGAAGCTGATCCTTCATCTGACTGACCTCATATTTCAAGAGGAATCATCAACAACCAGGCAAATGTGTCTTTTCAGTTGTTAAATGCCCAGGGACTGGCAACAGGCACGAAATGACCATGAAACAACAATTTCAGGTCACGATAGGTTTGACACCAGAGATTCCAGGTGGCATCTGTGGGAACAGAATCCCAGCCAGGCAGATGTGGGAACGTTGGGTTCCTCAGCACAAGCCGGTGCTGGGATCAATAAATTGTACCCAGCATTGATGAACAGCCAGAGCTGTCAGGGAGAATCCGAGCTGTGCCCAAACCTGTCATTTTTTTGTGCACTGCCAGGCGGATTTCACAAAATCTCAAAATCACTGAGGTCGGAAAATCCCTCCAAGATCATCAAGTCCAAGCTGTGCCTGATCCCCACCTTGTCCCCAGCCCAGAGCTCTGAGTGCCACCTCCAGGACTTCCTTGGACACCTCCAGGGATGCGGACTCCAAACCTCCCTGGGCAGTTCCAAGGCCTGAGCACCCTTTCCGTGGAGAAATTCCTGCTGATGTCCACCCTGAGCCTGCCCTGGCCCAGCCTGAGGCCGTTCCCTCTCCTCCTGCCCCTGTTCCCTGGGAGCAGAGCCCGACCCCCCTCAGTGCCCCTCCTGGCAGGGAGCTGTGGAGAAAAAAGGGCCCCTGAGCCTCCTTTTCTCCAGGCTGAGCCCCACGGGTGAGGGAGCTGATCTTCTCCACAGGTTGTGCTCATCCCAGGGATGTGGGGCAAATCCAAAAGCTGGCGTTCAGTTTTGATTATTGCACAGAATTTTCTAGGTTGTCCCCACTGAACCACTTCTCACCCTCGGGGCTCCTCTCAGCTTTACCCCAAATATTCCACAACCAGTTAAGTTAAAAAAATACTTTAAAAAAAGCGCGAAAAAGCAGAGAACATCTCGTTTTCCAGAGAGAATCCCCAGTTCTCCTGAGCTCCATCCCAGCTCAGCTGGGGGCCGTGGAGAGCCGGACGTGGCCACTCCGTGGTGACAACCACGCTGTCCTACATCTGCCCCTCTGGAATGTCTGCCTGGGTGAAAGGCAGCACAGAAATACAACTTGACCTTATTGTTATTGTCATGAAACTAAAATTAGTCCCTCAAAGCTCCCCAGCGAAATGACTCGATAAAAAGGCTCATTGAAAGGTTGTTTCCACAGATAATCAGATATGGGCAGACGCTGAAAATCTGTGTGACACCGATGAGGGGCTGGCAACAATGAGAGGGATGGTTTAGTGGTGGTGTGAGAGACCTCATGAATAATCTATTTAGCAGCTGTAATGAAAGCAAAAGCAAGGCTGATGTTAAAGGAAATGGTGGTAGGCAAAGAAATGCGTTAGGGTTTCAGGTGGGTTTGTTGTCTTTGGGTTTTAATACATTTATTATTATTTTTATTATCATTGTTGTTGTTATTCCTGTTTCAATTATTATTATTACTGTTGTTGTTGTTGTTAGATATCTAATTCTGCTATGGAAATACGCAATTATCTGAAATGACTGAGCATTTTTTACACTCACAGATTGCAAAGAGCTTCTTTGACTTCTTCACTGGGAATGTTTACCGAATACCCAAAGAATTCATTTCTATTGGGCAGGCAGTGCCTGATCACCAGCACAGTCTTGACCTGGGCTGAATAATTCAACATTTGTGTGAAACCCAGGTATTCTTATTTTCTAAGCAAGAAGACAGGCACCCACTGAACTCACACTTTGCCTCAGAACATGGAGCCTCAGGCCCAAAGGAAATATTGCAGCAGAAGAGTAGAAAATATAAGTATTCACAGAGAATTTTGACCTTGTAGCTAAGAATGGAACCACCCAGACCAACAGGGGCTTTTTCCTTGGGGATTAACTGGGTGTTGGAAGGGTTTTTCCATCATTATCCAAACTTTGCAGCTCATTACTAGCTGTGAGTTTAGAATGACATGAGTATTAAAACCTCAGTGCTGTCTAGAACTGCTAGGTATGTGATTACTACAATAGATAATAATAATATAATCATATAAATTATTATCAGGAAAATATTCATTAGGCCAGGACTTCCCTGGCATTGGTTTCCATTTTCTAGCTCTGCAGGAAGAGCAGTGGGGTGACCTCAAACACCTTTTCCAGCCCAAAGAGGGACATCACCATCCCCTTTCCAGCTCCGTGGATGCCCTGAGGTCCCTGCACTGCTTGGTTCTCCTTTAGAAACCTTCCCCAGGGAAGAAAAGAGAGCAATCAAACAATTCCTGATACAATGCCTGGTGAGGAAGGAGGCAGGGAATACTTGTGCACTTGGAGCAATATCTTGAGGGCCATTGAGCAACCTGGTCCAGTGGGAGCTGCTCATGGCAGTGGGGTTGGAATTGGATAATTTTTAAGGTCACTCCAACCCAAACCAGTCTATAATTCCGTGATTCTTTATTTCACATCTCCAGCAAAAAAAAACACCTGTATTTCTGACTCTGGGGTGACAGGATTCTGTCTCCATTTGCTGTGGACTCAGACCAAAAATAAAGTCCTTGTTCTGACTCCTTTGTGGGCCAGAGTAGCTGGATCAGATCATCAAAACACAGCCCTGGTCAACCAAGGAGGAAATACTCCCATTAAGGATGTACTGAACTACTGCTGGCAGGGTTCATCACCTCGGGGTGCTGTGCTGCTCATCGTACCTGAATTCAGGTGAATTCTAAGGAACACCTGCCCTCCATCCTGCCTAAATCCATTGGGAATTCTGCAGGAGCCTGGCTGCCCATCCCTCCATGCCCTGCCCCGAGCAGGAGCTGAGAGCAGGCACAGCCCAGAGCTCGGCAGACACGACCCGAAATCACAAAGGACCTTGGAGAGCCCAAGGAGCACCCACCCCAAAGTGCCTCCAGCACAGAATGATCCCAGTGGTCAGATTGCCACCTGATGGCCACAGCTGAAATACAATAGGAAATCCCAAATCCAGGCCCGGCTCTGCTGCATCTGCCTGGCAGGACCAGCCCCAAAACCCAGCCTTCCCTGAAGGTGGTGAGAACTGTTGGCATCAGTCAGCTCTGGATCCAGCCCTGGTGTTTCTGAGCAGTCTGAGTACCTCTAAATCCCACATGGAATGAGAAGAAATTAGAATTCTCCCTAAATTTCCACTCTCCTCAAGGATCTACACCTCCCTTCCCAGCCTTTTCTCCCTGCTGGATGCAAACCTGAACTTGCAGACAGGGAAATGCCTGGATTTCCAGGGGGGTATCACTTCTGGATGGCTACGAACACCAGCCACACTTTTCTTTAGTCTCGTGTGGCAAGGGAGATGTCCCTTTGTGGGCTGGATTGTGCAAGAGCCTCTCTGGAAGCTTGTGTGAAATACTTCTGCCAGAAAAGATTCAAATTGCTGACAAAAACATCACAAGAGGAATTATTCCTCTTCCATTTAGGATGGGACTGAAGCATTAAATGCTTCACAGCCATCTAAAAATAGCTTTCCCCCCCTCCATACAATATTAACAAGAATGGCTGTAAGGACAGCACAATAAACAAGTTGTTTAAGATTCTCGAGCCCACCACCCAATTTCTTCCTCCCATTCATTGCATGAACCTTCATCCTCCACCTCCATCCAAGCTGTGCTGGGATCTACAGCATCTGCTGGTGGATACTGGTCTGACATCAACCCATTCAGCACCCAAACCAGAGCCTGGCCCTGAGGAACCCCGGAGCCCAGGGCTCTGCAGGGTCCCCAGACTACAGAGGATGCTCTGGCAGTTTTTCCCATCACCTCTGACTGCTGCCGGAGCAAGAGGAAATTTTGCTTTAAATGACCATTGGGAAATGTCTTTTTTTTTCTCTTTTGTTCACCCATTAAACCCCTTCATTTTCACAAATGTAACAGTTGAGAAAAGGCTTGGGCAATAAATATCCAGGGCAGGGAAGTGGCCACGAGTGGGAAGTGGTTTTGCCCCCGTGTACAGTGCCAAGGGAATGTCACAGGGGTTGTTTTTACCTTTGAGAAATGGCGCTGCTCACACAATCCTTTATTTAATTTTTCACTTTAATGGGCACTTCTGCAACAACTTGCTGTGGTTTTGCCAACTTTTCTGAACATATCTAGAGATAGATATTCCCAGCTCAGAATAGTATTTCTTCCCTTTGGATTCCTCCAACTCTTGGGCCTTTGACACGAGATGACACTGACACACCGAGCACCTCAGGAGATTTCTCAGTGGAGTAATCCTGTTTCTTCCTTAGATCATATCCAGAGCTTTTCACAGCTCCCTGACACCTGAGAACACCCAAAATGCTATGAGGAAAAGGAATTAGGGACAATCAAAATGGCTGTGGGTGAGATCTGGTCTTCCCTATTCCCTATTCATGCTGGAATGGTGGCACAGTTGTGACAGGATGAGTCACAGGTCACTGGCTTTGTCCAGCTGACAAGTTAAATTCCACTAAGTAGGTGTGCGTGGAAAACTCAGAGCCTGCCAACCTCAAATCATTGGATGCTCAGTTAGATCTGAGCTGATCCCACAACAAACCCACCAGCCCAGCTCCAGCAGACGCTCAAACTCCACTTGCAGCTTGTTTCCCTTAAAACAAGAATTCTATTCCACTTCCACACTACCAAGCACAGAATTTTGGGAATGTTTGAGAAGCAGGAAGGTGCTGATGGTAGAAACAGGATTCTGGATGTGGGTGGTCAGGAGCCCATCCCTGAGGGACCCAGCTGCTCCCAACTCTGCTGTCCAAGCTCCCTCTACCTCAGTGACAGCCCCAAGCACTCACATTTGCTACACATGGGAATTTTAATTTATAGCTGCCATGGAAATGAAATCTGAAGGAGTCACAGGTTTTAGCACATCCCTGGGCTAAAGATTCCAGCCAGGAACAAGCTCTGAGCATTCCCAGCACAGGAACCTGCCCCAGGTGCTGCTGAGTTTGGCTCTGCTGTCCAAGTTTAAGGACAAAATATTCGGAACTTCCCTGGATCTGGCTGATGCAGAACACATTAAAAAGCCAATTTACTACTGAAGAATACTCAGAACTGCAGAGACAGGGAGGGATGAGGCAGGAGGAGGAGGGAGGATGAGTGAAAAGGAAGAAAGACTCCGATAAAAATGAAACCCTTGCAAACGCAGCTCCTTTTCCATGTTTACTTTGTATATTCATTTTTCAAGTTTCACATTTATGCCCTGCTTTGTCTTAGCTGGAACTGCACCTCTCGAAGTAGCTTCAAGTCCTTTTATTAAAAAGAAACAGAAAGCAGATCCGAAAGGAACAGTGAGAGCAGAGGACGACTGAGCAGAGTTCATCGGGTGCATTTTTCAATAAACATTCTAAAAGCAGTTGCTGCAGAACTTGGCTGTGAGTAGAGCAGGTATTAAGGATTTCAAGTGCCTTTGGTTTTAAGCAAAAAAAAAAAAAATAAAAATTAAGTGTTTTCTTTTATTAAGGGATTTCTGCTGGCAGAAATGAAGAATAAAGCTCGAAACAGTATTTCAGTGTGTTCCTTAATACGCATTTTCCTCTAGTAAAACCAGCAGGGAAAGTGTCCAAATTACTCTGCTCTAAATGCCAGTATTATATTTCCAGCAAAAGTCTGGATCAAAAATATTTCCACATAAGATCCTTTTAGAATCAAACTCTTCAGAGAATGCTGTTGTTGTTGTTTGTTGTCCGTAACTTTGCTTCACCTGATCTCCCCAAATCCACAATTTCGTTTTATGTTGGAATTCAAGCTGACATTTCTACTAATTGTGCTATGTCGAAATACTTGATCCATATTTGGATGCAGTAGATAAAGTTGGTTCTTTTAGGCTGGGGAAAAAAAAAAAAAAAAAGCTTTGCTATCCTGTTATTAAAGGCACTGGAAAAAATATCAGCCTTTGGGATTTCTGTCTCTGAACTATTTACGAGATAAAAGCTCCAGTGAAGCATCACAAGAAATGTGCAGTGTATTACCAGAGTGGTAACAAACATTTGAGGAGAATCTATAGAAATAACACAACAGCAAAAAAATTCGGGGAAGGAAGAGAGGAAAGCCTGGAGAAAAGCTCCACTTGGTGCAGAAAAATCGTCATTGCTTTGCAGTGCTTTGCTTATTTTTGCTCCAAAATCCCTCCCCTTAAAAAAAAAATCAATAGAAATGCTCCAAGCCCGCTGAAAACGCAGCAAAGTGGAACTTTGGAAACGGCTGCGGGAGTGAATTCTCTGCTGGGAGAAACGCTACCTAGTTAAAATAAATAAAGAAATGCACTCGGGCCGGCCATCCAAAAACTAACAGCCCGTGCTGGATATTTCTCTCGGTGCTGGATGTCAGACCATGGAGCGAGAATAAAGCGTTTGTGAGCCTCCAAAGGAGCCCTCGCGATTGGAATTCACGGCTCTGCCAAGCGCAGGCTTTGGGGCTCTTGTCACCGTCTCATTGTCATTCCGCTCACTGTGGCTTCCCCAGGGTCCCGAACAGGAGTCCTGGCATTATTAACACGGCAGATTAATAGCAGCGGGGGGAGAGGCGTTTGCACAAACAGGCCAAATATTAATATTAATCGATAACAATTTCCAGTTGCTGACGGGAGGCGCGCAAAGGTTGCGGGAGGAGAGGAGGGGGCGCAGAGCGGGGAAGGGGACGGTGCCCACCGAGTGGGGCGTGAAAGGGGAGCAGTGAATCAATGCAGGACAGAGGACGGAGCCGTGAGGTGGGTGTCAAAAGCAGGGCTCTATTTTCACAGGCACACACAGGCTCACATTTTAATGCCACCAGATAAGTTGGATTTGCCTCGCCCCGGCCAAAAAAAAAAAAAAAAATTCCAGGGAAGCTCACTGGTTTTATATCGGGGAAGAAAGAGCAGAGCTCTGCAAAAAATATCCTGCATCCTATTTTTGCTATCCCGAGTAAGACTGTAATCTGCAAACTGCATTTTCCTCAACACTCAGAACACCACACAGATATTTTTTAAATTCAGATCTGTCCACATTTACCGGATTTCTAGGTTTGTGTTTCGAGCTCTTTTCTACTACCACCCCTCCATTTTAAAGCCAAAAAATAGGTAAAACTTTTTCCCATCTTTTCTAATGGATCAGGCCAATTTTTATTAATCCAGTATTTGAAAGTTTATCATTATTTTACACGCTATTTAATTACAAATAGCACAAGTAGAATGCACAGGGATGTTGCCAAAGAGGTTCCCAAATGCTCCAACTCACAACGTCAGTGAGACCAAATCCAACAATTCCAGCTCAAGATCTTTTAGCACAGACACCACTGGGTCCCTGAGCCGAGTCCTCCTCAAGCTTTGGACAAACAAATGAGGTTTTTCACTCAAAGACACATTTTTGCAGCAGCCTCAAAGTTCAGTTTGGCCCAGGAATGTTTCTCCCAGACCTGGAAGTGAAGATCTGGCTGAAAACTCCTCCTGGCACAGAAGGGGCTGCCGGAGCTCTGCCCCACACAGGACACAAAAAGGGCTCTCAAACACTCACCGCAGCTTTGATCTTTGGGCTGGGCTGGTTTCCTCCCAGACAGGTGTGACCCACAAGGACAAAGCTCCTCAGACTAAACGTGGCCTGGGAGCAGAGGATTGTGCTCAAAAATCAGCTGGGAATGGCTTTCCCACTCGTACGGATTCACTCCCAAAGCCCATGGAATGCCCTGGGGTTTTACAGCCCCGGATTTGTTTTGGGTTTCATTTTGTGCTCCCACACCTCCCACCCTGCCTGGAGCCCACTGAGCTGCAAAATATTTGTGTTTTCACAATGTCCTGTGCATCTTCTGGACATTGAGCACATTGTCAGCCCTTCCTTCATACCCACCCCAAGCAGGAATTGGCAGCTGCTTTTTCCTACCAGGAATGGCTGAGAAACTGATGATGCAGCTTTGGGAAGGGACAAACCAGGAACTGTGGCAGCAACTGAACCTCAAATGTGCATCTGAGCTTGGTGGCTGGGACACATCTCTGACTGTGCCCATCCAGCTGTGTCCGTCCAGCCAGCTCACATTTCACCTGCCACATTTTGAACATGTAAAAAAGGAAAATTCAGAGGTCTACTAAGTATTTCCCACCACTGGGTTGAGGAGTCAGGTTCCTGATATTCTGGGACCAGAACTGAACTCCTTTCCTTGGCCAAACACCTTTCCTCCAGCTACCAGTGTTCTGGTGACTGCAGAAATGTTTAATTACTATGAAAAGTGGAATTTTAACAGGGAAAATGTTGAAACAGTAAGAAACAACTGGGGGTGTGTTAATGCTGTTCTCTGCAGTGATCTCTCCATTTCTCCTACCCCCATCCCAGTTTCAATAAATGTTTGCTTTGGGAGCACCTCCACAGAGCTGCTGTTTGGGGCACTTTTCTTCTGACCACTCAAGTGCTCTTTTCTCTCTAAGAACAAGAACCTGACAAAGAACTGAGCGGGTGTTTAATCCTCCCGCTTTTCCCCACTGCAGTTTATTTACAAGTCACTTCTGACAGAGAGAGTGCTCCCAGAGTTTGTCTGCAAAATGTAGGACAGGGGAGATGGGAGGTCCAAAAAACGGCAGTGGGATGTGACACTCCATAAAATCCTTCCCCAACAGTGTGGGAACAAGCACTGCTACAGGTGGGATTCCTGGGAGAATCCCATCCCTTCCAAAGGAAGTTTGCCCAGTTCCAGAGAACTCCGCAGTGGTTTCAGACCCACTCAGTTCAGAGCCACACCACAATATCCTCCTGGCTTAGCCTGACAGATCCATTCCCCCTAATCTTAATCTGATTCCACCAGGTTCTGCTTCAGCCAGAACCTGGGAAGCTGTGGAAGCACGAGGATTTGGGGCTCTCCCAGGGCACTCCCCACATCCAGGCAGAGCTTCTCTACCCAGCTTCCCTCTCCTTCCAAAGCAATCCCTGGGTGTTGCACCCACCACCTGGCCCTATTTAAAGCCGCTGCATTATTCTAAAAAGGGTTATTTATACTAAAAACACTCCCGGGACTACTGTATTTGTATTTCAGGGCTGCTGCATCCCCTATTTCCTCACTGCCCTAATATGGCCCGAGGCAGAGCGGCTGAAATGACTTGCGATGCCACTGTAATTTTTATCAAGGCTTGTTCCTGGTAAAAAGCCTCTTTGTTTCAAAGAAATGTGATTTGGCCTTTTTCCTCTTCTGCTCTATTCCTTGGTTAATATACCACTTCCACTCGCCCCGGGGCTAAGAAAGGTATTCCATGGAATTGGTCAAATCTCACTGTTTTTCTTCTAAATCACAACTGGCTTTTTTTCCTCGACCCTTGCTAAGCACTATCTAAGCTGACAGTCTGAACTTGTGATTTTATTTGTGCCTTAACTCTTCAGCTCCTGGATTTGGAGCAGTCACATGGCCGTGTTAAAGAGATGCACCAGGGCTGCTGAAGCTGCTCTGGCAAAGGAGGGATTAAGGGCAAGGCAGGAGGAGCAGCTCTGGCTCATGTTATTTATTATACAAAGCAAATTTGGCCACATCTGAAAAGGTATTTTCAGCCAGGTGTTCATTTATTATAAATCTGGACACACCAGTGACTTATGTGAAAGTCCATGAAGTTGAAATTTAGAGTTTTCAAAGTATTTTTCAAAAACAAAAAAGGCTCTTCATTTCTTATCCCCCACAAAGAATTTGATTTTAAACACAGTAACGCTTAACCCAGATTTGGGCTTGCCTAACCAAGTTTTAATTTAGTCTGTCTCATTGACAAATAGGGTGGATTTTCCTACGAAATATATGCCAAGTGTTCAAGTACACTCATAAAATATCCCTCGAAAGCAGAAGCTGCAGCAGGAGCTGTTTGTTGACCTCCATTTATAAAAGGCCCACAGCCTCTAATAAAGTGAATAATTATAAATGTGGAAATCCAGGGTTTTTTTATACATCTCTAAATTGGTCCTGTTTGGAATCCAGTCCTCATTTGCCATCCCTACCACACAGAACTGAGAGCATCAGGGAAGAACACTTCACCTCAAAAGACAAAAATATATCAATATCCAAAATAGTGTTGCATTTCCACACAGGAAAGAGGAGTTAACTCCCCAAATGACATCTTCAACAATTAATACAAATCAACACCTTGCCTTAGTGTTTATTCAGAGATCAACATCCTCCCAAATAGATGACAATTAATAATCCCTTATGCAGGAAGTTTTCACTGTTGTTCAGAGACTGAAACACATTTCTAAACTTTGCTATCCATAAAATTACACCCACATAAAGCGGATCAAAACCACCAAGAAGACATCCTGCTTTAGGGATCATCAGCAAATATATCTACATTAAAAATAAATGCAGACAGGAAAATTAGCTCATGAAAGGAAACACAACCCAAAATCATGAAAGCCTTTATCTCCCAAGACAGCACCTACACCCAGCTGTGAAAAGTGAAGCATTTTTAAGTAGCACAAATATTTCTCCTCGTGTTCTCCAAGAGAGCCTCTGCCAGAGCAGCTCTGCAGAGCTCCAGCATTCCAGGCACCCCTTCCCAAAATATAAAGCTGCAGGATCTCTCTGGGCCCTGGCTGCAGCAGGAACCTGGGCACTCCAACGTTCCCTCCAGGAGTGCACTGAGGGCTTTTGTTTGTTTGTTTGTTTGTTTGTTTGTCTAAAGCTTCCCCGTGCTTCCCTTCCCTAATCCCTCTGTTTTTCTGCTCCCTCCACAGCCAAATCCATGGAAACTCAGAACACCTTAAAGGTCCCTTGCAGGTCAAGTGCTATTTTTCTTCATATACCTGACTTTAACTGGTGAAATTGCTTGAAGATTTCCCTCACGAATTTGATAAAACAAACAAGGCCTCAGAGCAGGGTTGTTTAACTCTCGTTTTCTACTCAACCCCAGAATTTTCATTGGTCAACCTGGCAAGAGTATAAAAACTACAGCTAAGGCAAGCCAGGAGCTGATCCAGGCTCGCTGATAGGAGTGCATCCATCTGGAGTGGTTCCAAACTCAGCCCCAAAGGACTCAAGCAGTGTTCCCACCTTTTCCCCTGGAATTCTGAGGTGCTGGTGCCCCAATCCTGTGAGTGAGTCACCTGCTCCAGGGATTGCACCTCAGAAATCACCTCACTGACAGGACCCAGCGCTTCTCACAGGCACAGCCAGGGCCAAAAATCCTCACAAAACCAACCCAAACTCTTCTGTGATCACCTCTGAGCCAGAGTTCACTAATTAACAGGTAATAAAGTACCACTTTGGGATAGAGAATCCCAAAATTTTGCTGACTTCTTCAGGGATGCTGCCTCTGCCATGCCAGTCCTTCCTCTCCCACCCTTTCTCCCACCTGGTCTCGAAACCCAGCAGGCACCAGCCCAACCTCTCCACAGGACCAGTTCTGACTGGTCTTGGTGTCACCAATTTTCTGAATCCTGGTGGAACTGGAGGCTGGGAATTGGTGGAAGGGCAGAACCAGCCAGCAGTGGGCAAGCTCAGAGGTGCCTTTGCCAAAGTTCAGTGCCCGAGAGCAGCCAGGGCACTCCTTGAAAGATTGAAGGCAGGGATCCACCACCTCCTAATATTAAATATTCATCTTTTCTCCACCAGACTAAGCCTCTGTTTCCTGTCTCCTCTCCCTCCTGACGCAAACACAGGCCCAAACTTTCGGAAAGCCGCCGTGCATCCGAGCAAACCCCTCCAGAGCACAAACAAAAGCCCCACCACCCCTTGCCACATCCCATCACTGCTGTAATAAAGACGTTTATACTTTTAACCGCGGAATAAAGCGCTCTAATTCCGCCGAGCTTGTCCCCTCCACTCCACTCCCTTCACTCCACGGCTTCATTTAGCAGGCCGGCGGTAAAAAAATTCATTAATTTTTATTAACAGGGAGAGCCATTTGTTCCCTGTGACAATATTTGACTTGTCGAAATGATTTTCACCTCTGCCATGAGGTGCGCGCTCCCCACATACATCACCCGATTACTCCGGGAGCGGCCAGAGTTGCAGTCATTAGCCAGTGAATTAACGGCAATCCACAGCGCTATTAATCACGCTGACAAAAGCGTGAGCTCGCTGCTGACCCGAGCACGGCTCTGGGACACGAGCACAGGCAAGGAGAGCACTGCCACAGGGCTGGGGAAGGAAGGAATTTTTTGTTGTGTTGTAGCGGTTTTTTTTTTTTATTTTATTTTTATCTCGCGCTCTCGCGCTAAGCTGCTGAGGCAGGGGAAAAAAGGAGAGGGGAGAGAAATGAGGGAGGGGTGGTGGAGTAGAAGGTAAAGCTGCAAGGTGAGGGCATCTATTGCTGGTCCTGACATCCCTCCCGCAACTTCCAAGCAGGAGAGAGTGCAGGAATTTGATCTTAAATCTGCTGCGCTTTACCAGGGACAATTTGGGAAATTCTTGGGAGTGCAGTTGGTTTGATCAGAGCTTGTTCCTCGAGGCCTCTCCTCTCTCTCCCTGAAATTTTCAAATATCACAGAATCACTGAGGTTGGAAGAGACCTCTAAGGCTGTCAAGTCCAATCTGTGCCCAATCCCCACCTTGTCCCCAGCCCAGAGCTCTGAGTGCCACCTCCAGGCCTTCCTTGGACACCTCCAGGGGTGGGGACTCCAAACCTCCCTGCCAAGGCCTGACAACCCTTTCCATGGAAAAATTCCTCCTGACGTCCACCCTGAACCTTGAGGCCATTTCCTCTCATTCTGAGAGCAACCATATTTCACAGGGAACCGAATGGGCCCTCCCATCCCACTTCCAAAATATTGATCCCTGAGAACTTCTGGCCTCCAGATCCCAGAGCTCTGGTCACTCGTGCCTGGGATCACTTGGAAAGAAGCTGTTGGCAACCATGGCATGGAACCCTCATTGTTTTCCTGGAACATGGGTTCTTATTTCAAGTTTCTGAACACTGCACAACATTTAGAGAAGAAACACCCCAAACCCAAACACTTCAACCCTTAGAAACCAGAACGTTTTTCCAGTGGCACAGCCTTTGTGTTCTTCAGGACAGTGCTGCATCAATCCAGGACAATACATGGATATAACTGCAGGTTTTAAATTCAGAAATGATCAGGAACGGCTGAAAAGGGGCATCTGGAGGAATGTGGTCCTGTACGAGCGCACGAGGAAGGGGAACTCGCACGAGCTCTGGGAGAACAGGGCAAAGAATGAATCTTTGCAATGGTTTGAATGTTCCTGCTGTACTGGACAATCTGTGGCAAGGAAAGCACATTCCTGCAGCCTTGCCCTGTCCCATCAGTCCCCAACTCCCACCACAGCAGTTCCAACAGTGAGACCATTCAGCATGGGGAAGATGATAAAACCATGGTGGGAATTCCAAAAATCCCCTTCGAAACTTTTTACTGCTGGGATTTTTTTTGGTGCTTTGTTTTTTTTTTCCATTCATGACCTAATAAGGGATTTAAGGGCGAATTTTCAGAAGTGCTCAGTGGCTTCTTCTCCCCAGTTCTGCAAACACACAGGACCAAGTGCTGTGAGAGGTGGTCATTCTCTCTTCAAAGACAGATATGTTTTCTCCAAGAAAAATCTCTTGAAAATCAAAACAGAGATAAAGAACCCGTCACAGATTTAAGAAAACTAATTTTTTAAAAGAGAACTTTCTGGAATAATTTCCAATAACCCGGGACTGTTGTGACACAGCCCCAGTTTTGGGGGTGTTTGTGGTGTATTCTCACCTCTAACCCATCTCATGCCTCCATTGCAACCCAGCATCTCCTAATCAATTCTCTGCACTCTCCATTCCCTCAGTCACTTTCTCTTCTCCAAACCCCTTTCCTAAAAGAGCTGCTACTCCCCAGGTCGATGCTGTTTCGCTCTTACCACACAGAATAATTCTAGAACCTGTTTCTTGTTACTCACTTTCACCGGTTTAATTCTCCTTTTGCAGCAAGGAATGTCGTAAGGAAAGCCGGGCTCGGAAATCCATGATTTCCTGCCAGTTAATTCATTTCAGCAAAACAGGAGGCAAGGTGATATTGCTGTTTAATGTTGCAGCCCCTCTGCAGCACTCCCCGGGGGCTCTGAGGGATCCCATGTGCGCCCCGTCCCTGCACCGCTGCCAGCACCGAGTCCCACCTTGGGCCAATTTAGGCTCTTCCACCCCCAAGCAATTTTGTCCCATTTACAACTTTTGTGAATTTAAACATCAAAGCAGGAACAAGAAGCAGTGGAGGTGCAAACCACGAGTCCTGCAGCCCTGGCAGAGGCTCCTGTGGCCAAGCGACTCCCTTTCTTTTGAGAGCTCAAGTTGGATGCAAAAGCAGCTTCAATGTTAAAAAGCAGAATCCTGCTTAAAATTCGTGCCTGTCTGGAGTCACAGAGTGGTTTGGGCTGGGAGGGGATCCTTGTTCCACCTTCCACCATCCCAGGTTGCTCCAAACCCTGTCCAACCTGGCACTTCCAGGGATGGAGCAGCTCTTTGGATGAGCTGTGCCCGTGTGTGTCATCAAACCCGGGCAGGTTTGGGGAGAACTGCGATATCAGGGCTCCCCAGGGCAGCCTCAGCATCCCTGACATTCAGACAGGAGCTTCTCCTCTTGCCCAGTCCCATTCCCTGACACACAGAGAGCACAACAGCTGCAGGAAGAGAAGGGAAAAGTCATTCTCATTCAGGGAAGAGATGGGGAAAGAACTCTCAGCCTTATTGCAACCCTACCCCATGAGTATTCCCAGCTTCCTCAGGGATTCCACACTGAGCTTCTTGAGCTCCTCATTCACAGGAGGGAGATTATTGATCAGAATAATGAAATATAGTGAATTTTCCCATTTAACAATTGGTGGTTCCCACTCCATTCCACCCCCTTTTCACCCATGGCTTTACTCTCCACTACAAACATTTTTATTGCAACCTGATAGGTAAATCCAGAAGGATTTGATATAAAAATCTATAAAACTCTGTAATTCCTGGTGGGATCTCTAGACATAGATCTACAACATCTCCTCCTCCTGTATTACTCCTTCTAGAAATGCTTTTGCTGGGTCGTACACCAGGGTAAAATAATCCACATTCCAGCCTGGCCAGTAACACCAAAATCCAAGGTTTTCTCTTCCCCCCAGCCCGGCCTTGCCAGGCCACAGCACGCAGCAGTCAGCTGCAGTCCAACCAGCCATTTCTCTGCCTTTGAAGCTATTATTAAGAAAAATATTTAAGATAAAAATATTTTTACATTTTGCTTCTGCTGGCCAGCGATTGTCCCACAGTCTGAAATATTAACTGCTGTCGAGTGGGACTTCAAGCTTCCTTTTAAAGAAGGAAAATTCTTATGCTCTCAACCAGGTGTCTGAAGGGCTGCTGCTTTTCACTGTTGATTTTTCAGGAAGAAATGCAGATGCACTGAAAGGACAGCACTCAAAATTAATATTTTATTTTGATTAAGTTTTAAATTCTGCTCCTGTCATTTGCTACCCAGGGAAGTTCTGGCTGGCCCATCCCTGGAAGTGTCCAAAGCCAGGTTGCAGCTACCTGGTCTCTTTTTGAAGGAATGTTTTAAAATTTATTTTCCTTAAATCAGGGATGAGTTCTTTATCTTTGTTTTGACTTTTAGGAGATTTTGCTTTGAGAAAACAAATATCTGCCTTTAAAAAGGAGAATGAGCGTCTTTCAGTCTCCTGGGGCAAGGGCCAGATCCAGAATCTGAAGCTTCACTGTTCCTTATATCCAGCAGGAAGATAAAAAGCTGAATTACTTTAAAAATAAATAAATAAAAACAAAAACAAGACCAAAAGAACCCCAAACGAACAAAAAAAAAGTCACAACTTTTCCAACCAATTCCTGGATATAATCCTTTTTATCGGGGAGCACGGTTTTTAAAGTTCATTTTTAAAGAAAAAAAAATTAAAGACCTCAGCGTATGTTAAATGACAGATTTTGTTCAACATTTTCAATTAACTGAAAATAATAACAATTTTTTAAAAATTTTGATCATTCAATCCACAGTGGAATCTGTTTTGCTACATCTGGGACATCTTAGTCCTTTTGTGCTTACTCTTTTCTGGTATTAAAATCAGGTCAGTTCAGGTCAGAGCTCAATTTTTCAGCTTTTCTGAAATAAAACACTACAAAAAATATTCAAGTCTGGCCATTTTCACAATTTTCCATTTTCTGATGGAAGCTGCTTTCCAAATCCTACCTCCAGTATTCTTTTTCTTCTTTTAGAAAAAAAATTATCTGTTCAAGAAACATCCAACTCTAATTCAACCTGGACAGAGCTGCCAATTTATCACTAATATCACCTTTTCTGGAATTTTAAGACCCATAAAAGAATTTATAAAAATATGGGCAACCAAGAGGATGAATCTGAGCCGGGACATCCCAATTTTCCACAGCAGTCAGGGCTGCCCTTCCTTGGTGGACACGAACTGGGGACCCAGAACTGACAAAAAAAAAGAAAATCTGGCACTCAGGGTTTTTTCCGTGCCACTTTCTGGCTGCTTTATTCCTTCTTGTGAAATGCCTGCTGAACGAAAACATCTCATGGCTCACAGACTTTTCAACTTAGGGTCTTCAGCCCCACATATTTTTCATATTACTCATATTCCCCTGCTTGAGTTAAACTCAAACAGGCCTGGAACAACTTCATTAACATAAAACCACATGATAATGGGAAACAGAACCTTTTAATGGTTTATTTTCTTATTATCTTGTGATATATTTCATCTTCTCCCCCTTCTCTGAGTGCTACTACATTCTGGTTTCACTCTGCTGCCTGGGCCTGGCAGTGATCGAGCATCCAACACTGGATTCTGTAAATTCAGGAATTTTTAAGCTCACGGGATCAGTTTGGTATCAAGGCGATCATAAAAGCTCGAGTAAAAGTTTTTAAAAAGGCCCTTATTTATTTTAAATTAATATATTAGATACTCTGTTCTATCCTTAATACCCCTGCAGAGTGTCACACTTCATCTGAGGGAAAAAAAAATGGCTTCACCCTCAAAATTTGGTAGGAATTCCTGGGCTGGGAAGCTCAGGGAACATGGCAAGGGAAGCTCTTTTGCAATACCACATTTTCTTTTTCTCACAAGACCACAATTTCAAAATTTAGGAGTTGCAACATTTTTTAGGAAAGTTAAAGAAATCAGAAATTGCATCTGGTTCAGGGTGACTCTTCTAGCCTATTTCGGACATCCTTGTAATAATGAATAAATAAAATTTTAGAGGATTTCTACTTTAAAATAGTTGCTTTATCTCCCTGCCTTTTAAAACATGTCTTAAAAATATTTCCCAGCAGTTTAAATGCTCTAAGAACTGCCACAACTTCTTCACTATTTTGTCCACATTAGGTTAAACCCTAATTAACCAGAAACCTCCAGGTAAGTGCATTATGTCTGACTATAAAGTCCATTAACTTGGTATTTACTCTGTATTTACTCTGCTGCTCGAGAGGCTCAGGGGCAGCCTTCGACTCGTCTCTGAGAAAGGAATGGCTCTTCCTGGGATTCACATTCTATCACAGCTCCAAGTGGAATAAATGGGAGATGGAAATCAGTGAGATATATTAGCACCACTCCTTATTTTTCATTTCCCTCCGTCTCTGCCTCCCGAAGAATATTGGTGATGAATTTGCAAATGGCTCTGGCTGATGACAGAGTTTTTTTTAGCCTTCATTATTTATCCCCCCCACTGCACACCTCGATCGGGGATTACAGTGACAAATGCAGGAATGAAAGGCAAAGACAATATTCCAGCGGCGCGGTGTAAATCTCCTTTTACGCATTATTAATTTAAAGAAATCCATTATCCCATCGGGCTCGGAGGGGAGGACAAGGTTACATAAGAGCTGGGGGTCACCTGGAGACACAGCCCCACTGCCACCACCCCGCCATGCTCAGGCTCTTCGGAAAATGGCATTTTCTTGTCTGTTCTTCCTCTTAATTCCTCTCTTGGCTTTGGTTTGACAGAGGCAGGAGGCTGCTGAGTCCTGCCCGCCTCAGAGCGGGCACAGAGGTGTCACCAGAGTGCCTCAGTGTGGGTTATTCGTGGGAGCAACCGCACATCAAGGCTGCGAGAAGAATAAACTCTCCTTTGCCAGGCCAGCACACTCGACCTCTCACTGGAGTTGTGAAGAGCAGGGTGTGCGGGGATGTGAGAGGAAAGAGGGAGAAATTAGCACTGGTTGGAGAAGGTTTTTCTCTGTTGTGGGCCCCTAATTCACCATGACCTGGACAAGGGCCCAAACTTGTGTTGTGTGGGCCACCCAGGAGCTCTTAGGTAGCAAAACCCCCGATCCTGCTCTGCCCAGGCTCCGAGCCTTCCATGCATCCTTTCTCCAAAGCCTTTGAATAAAGGAACAAAACATGGCTCCTTCTCCCCTCTTTCCTTCTTCTCTTTGCCCAGAGACAGGGATTAAATCCTGGGCACCGTCCTCCAACACGGAGCTAAGGAAGGCTTTGCTCAGGCTCCCTCTCCACCCCTCCAGCAGCGTCAGAAGGGGAGGAAATGCTGCTCCTATCGAGAGGAAGGAAAGAGGAAAACAGATGGAAAGTCCTCAGAATTGGAACAAGTGCCTCTCAAACAATACAACAGGTCCCTTTTACTCCAAAATAACAGAGCCCTTCTGTGGAAATCTAAATACAATCAGGGCATCGACAACAAAGATAAGGGGGAAATAATTCTGTGAACCTGGACCCGGGGCCCGTTTGGTGAGAGCCGCCAAGCGCAGGCCCCGGCCCCGTCCAGCCCCGCCAGGCAAAGCCAGCCTTTGATTTCACTTGATTTATTTATTTGTTAAGCCTTGCAACAAAAGATTTGGGACTAAAATACCCACAGCTTGTACCCACCACCCACCCACGGGCAGGGATTTATCACCAGCGTGGTCCTTGTGCTGTGATTCCCTGGATTATTTCATCTGCTCAGCAAATCTGCTCTGGTTTTGTGCTTTTTCACTGACAGTTTTCTGAGGGAATCTCTGATTAAGCTCAATCCTAAAATGTCTCTGGGGTTCTGTCTCCATGTGCTTAAAGGATAATGTGAGACTAAGGATGGTCAGCACTATCTAATATATGTACACACACATACACACTGTGTATATACATAAATAAAAATACCCCTCCTAACGATACAAGAGTTCTGCTTCTTCACCTGATGATGCAGCTCAAACAAATCCAAATAAACACATATAAGGAGGAAAAAGTTCAAATATGAAATTTCTCAGAAACCTGATAAGGATTAAATTCTGAATTGATCACCTTGTTCACTCAGCAGTGTTGGTAACTTCCCCCCAGACATCAATGTCTGAAAGAACTTTCAGGAAAATAGTCAATTTAGATTGTGTTTTACATTCTGAAGCACAACAAATTCCATCCCTTCATACCTGGAAATAAATTACTCTTAAAGATACTGTTCTAAGATTTTGATTCTAATTTAGGTGTCCCAGCATTTGCTTCCTAACGGAAACACCAGAGAGGAAATGTCTGTGTGGAATGTGGGCACTGCCAGCTTTCTAAAAAATTGGGTTTCTTTAAGATGTCCAATATTGGAAACTTAAGCTCTCCAGTTCCCTTTCAAAATGTAGACTATGGTTCATTGATTTCTTCCCTTCTGAACTGAGGGACTCAGTCAAGGGGCTTGAAAATAAGATACTTAATAGTAATTTTAAACCCCTAATTTGTTTACCCTCCCCCATGCTCCCTATACCTTCACAATAAATCCTTTGAAAAACTGGAAACTCTTTAGTGAAAAGACTGATGGGAAACGTTAAAAAATATCAGGCAAGCAACATCAAGTTATCTCTGTTATTTTAGGCCAAACGTGTTTCCTGCTTTTTTTCCCCTTCAGACTCCCTCCAGGCCTGCAGGGGAGCCTGGGCCGTGTCCCATCCACGGCAGGTCCCTCGTGCTGGGGGTCCCTGGGGGAAAATCCTCCTCCTGCAGCAGCACCTCCACCTGTGCAGAGCCCAGGAGCCACGGGCAGGGCCCAGCCCAGCTCGGGAAGAGTTTATCCCAACAAAATCCAAACCCAGCTGCACATTCCGTGGCTGCTGCCACGGGTCCCACCAGGAAGGAACCCAGCGATTTTCTCAGCTCTGAGATGGGGGACGGCTCGTGTGAAGGCTTTTCCTCTACAGGGACTTCAATTTTAAAGCATTAATATTTCATAAAATGCAGCACCTGGAAACCCACCGTGCCACCAGTGTCAGAAAAACTGCCACAGGAACTATGGCAAGATACTAAAATTTCTGGAAAAAGCATAAAAACATTTCCATAACTTCTCCCTGCAGTCAACAGAAAGGGTCATCATTGCACCTCAGCGCTCCTGCCCCAGTAAAACAGAAATTAGTGTGTTTAATAACAGTGCAGAAGCAGGGCTGTGGAATAGAGCAGTGGATAATTTGTCAGTGATTAGAAGGTCAATGGGTCAACTCAGGAACAACCCAGTGGCCTCACCTGAGGGGAGCCCTGTCTGTAACAGGAGAAAGCCCCTCCTTTGTCCAGCTATGTCACCATGGAGCTTTATCAAAATAGAGCTGGCACTTTTCAGTCACGAGGGAGGCAGAGCCAGGTGGCTACAGAGTCCATCAGCAGGGCCTGCAATTCCCACACTGTGCTTGAAATCCTTTTAGAAAACAAGAGTTATTTTCCCCCAATGTAAATATTACCCCCCCCCCTTTTTCTTTAAAAAGGCCGATTGCACTTTCATCACAAACTTTTATGGGATTACGTCATTTCTGCAGGGATATGGTTTTTTTTATCACAGTCATCTCAAATGAGAAATTCTGCAGGAATAACAACGTTTTTGCTCGTTCCATTTTGTAATCCCAGCACCTCTCACTGCTGACCCAATCCTGAATAACTCCAAGTCTGTTCAACACCGTGCTGGTCTCACCACTGAAGAAAAGCCTGCAGAAAGATGCTTCTCGAGATCCCAGAAAAGTGAATTGAGTGCCAACCCTCAAACTCCAAGTTCTGTGTTCTTCTGCGCATCTTTGCTGGTGTCACTGACAAGGGGCAGCCACACTCCCCACATTCTGCTGGGTTTTGGTGACAGCAGCTGTAACCAGGGAGGAAAATCCAGAGCTGTGAACTGCAGGCTCCTGGAATTTCTGGGCATTTTCACATATTTGCATATCCATTGTAGGGGCCAGGCTTTGTGTGCACCCAGCCCAATTCCAGCTCTCCCTCTCTGTGTGCTGTAATGTCATTTAGAGAGGCCACAACCCAGAGCAAGCCCCTCTTGTGCCAAGTGCCAGAGAGACAAAAACTGCCCAAAATCCATGCCCAGCAAACTTCAGACCTGAACAGAAAAACACAAATGAGGAACTAAACCCTAAAAACCAAACCCTAGAGATGTGGTTTGGCCAAGGTGACGGAGTGAGGGCCATGGATCTGTCTGGGCTTTTACTAAATCCTATTTTAAAGCCTTTGATGCAAAATCCTCTCTACTTTTCACTGCTGGGGCTCCCAGGAGCTGAGCCCAGTGCCAAGGATACTGTGGTGGGCACACAGCAGTTCTTGTCCTGATCCTTCTCAGGAATTCCACAGGGCAGGAAGGATCCTGCAAAGTGCTGAGCACATTTTTCCTGGGAGCATCCCATCGGGTCAGTGAATCCCACAGAGCTTCCCCTGTCCTGAGCACTGAGCTCAGAGTTCCAAAGATCACAGGTGTCACCTTGGCAAAGGTTTTTCCTAACAATATGTTTAAGGTATCATGTGACCTGGTATTCCTTTCAAAATTTAATTCACCAGTAGGCAGCAAAGGCCAGTTCTGGTCTCTGAAAAGGCTGAAAGTTTACGCAAATAATATTATTTAAACATAAAATAATAATAAAAAAACCATGCAAGTCTGTTCCATTTGTTTTTAACACAGATTAAAGAAGGTTGAACATATTAACAACAATTTGCAGAGCACATGAGCACACGCAGCAGCAGGTAAAGCAGCTCTGTTTCATGAGATCAGGTTCCATCCAGAGCGAAGGGACAGAAAAGCTGAATTTGAATTGATAATAACATTGTGACTTGAGCTCCAAGGAATTCCCTCCTCCCCAACCCCCACCTTTTTTTTTTCCTTTTTTGCCTAAAATAATTAAATTGGATGAGGCAAGATACCTGAGCGGTGAACTTTTCCATTCCTCCATTTCCAAGGAAATAAAATCTAGCAACAGCTTTATGCAAAAGCTTGTGTTCTACGCCAGTGGGTCAGTGGCCAATCTAACCACAACAAATAATAGTCTAGGCTTTCAAAGTTTCGACTTCTTTTTTTTTTTTTT
>WEKY01035073.1:1137896-1194449 GCA_013390045.1 Picathartes gymnocephalus
GAAAGAAGACTCCGAGTGCTGGAGGACAGTTTGGATTTCCTCGGCATCCTTCCCCTGCCAAGTCGTGTTTTCCCCCTGGCTGGCGACCACATCTCCCTGTGAACATCTGCAAACTGCAGCTCCAGACAGCCCCACTGAGCAGCTCTGACAGCAACTGGGGGCAGCTCTGCCCTGGAATGATGTCATTCCCTAAATTCACTGAATTCAGGCAATATCCACATTCAGTGCCACTTCCCGGCCTTTGCTGTTTCTACAGCTCTGGTTGTGGAGGAGTTAAAATATTTCAGTTCTGAGTTAAGGAACAGTAAAAGTTCTAGTCCAGAGACGCTTTTTTCCTCCTTTCCGATCGTGATTGGCTTCCCCTGCACCTCTTTTGTTTTGAGAATTTTGGAGTATGCAGACTTGTGTAATGCAGATATTGCTTCCAATTTAATTTAGTTGTTTTGTCTTTTATCAGAATGGAAACGAGCACAGGATCCTTCCCAGGCTTTCTGCCATGAAAGAGGAGGCCGATTTCACTGCTGTGGTTCCCCAGAACCATGGGGGAGGGAGAGCAGGGGGAGAAGGATTAAATAAGATGCTCGTGGAGGGGCAGACAGCAACTTCTGCACTGCCAGCAAGCCCCAAAACTCTGCTCTTGCACTCTGTGAATGAACATTTTCCCAAATACTGTGGGGAAGCTGCTGGGTGTCACCCCCTAAGAGCCTAAAAAAGCCTTTGAGCCCTTTCTATATTGTGGGGTTTTTTGGTTTGGTTTGGGTTGGTTGGGTTTTAGGAAGACATTCTTTACTTCAGGAAGGATGGTGAGGCCCTGATATGGGTTATCCAAAGAAGCTGTGGCTGCCCCTGGATCCCTGGAAGTGCCCAAGGCCAGGCTGGACAGGGCTTGGAGCAGCCTGGGATGGTGGAAGGTGTCCCTGCCCACGGCAGGAGCCAGAGCTGGATGATGTTCAAAGTCCCTTCCAACCCAAGCCATCCTGTGATTCTCTTGTTCCTGGAGAAGAATGTGATCATGAGGGACCCAAGGAGTAGATCCTCTGCCTTTGGATCCAAAATCCAGTGTGGATTCAGATAAGGGCACCACACACTTTGCCCCTGTTGCCAGCAGGCTGGGTTTTCTCTGAACGTGTTTGATATTTTAAGCCTGTGCTGAATGGTTGGCTCAAGCACACTCAGTGCTCTGCGTTCTCAAACAGTTCATGTCAGCTGTTGAGGTTTCTTCCTGAAAGTCCATGGCAAAAGTGCTGCCAAAATACAGAGCTACACCTTGCAAGATTCCCTGCAGGAGCCTGGGCTTGGTCACTGCAGACACCACCACAAAACAGTGCCTGGGCTGGACCTTTTGAAAACACAGAATAACAAACAGTGGCTGATGGCATCTCACAGAACCAACATTTGATCTAAAAATCATCATCCAGGAGAAACATGCAAAGCTTTCAGGACTTACAAATGTTTTCCCCACTTAGCAGATCTTTTTATGAAGCACAAAATCCAACTGCAGGTGCAAAGACAACCCTTGGGGGTTTCACTTCAGGTACACCCCAAGCCTAACAATTTTTTGGACAGCCTGGATTCCAGGGCAGCTGGAGGTCACAAATCCCTGTGGAATGGCACATTAGGAATTAGAGCACCTGATTTCGGTGGCAGAAGTACTTCTGTCTGTGGGAGAAAATGGATTTCATCACATTCCCATCCATCCATCTGAAAAGGTCCAAGAAATATCACCCTGAGAGGATGAAGCAAATCTTGAGGACCACAAGATGTTTGATTATTTGTGACTTTGCTTCTACTCTTGCACACACCAGGAAAATTCAGGATTTCTGCCACGAAGTGCAAGGGATTATGAACCCAACAGGAGGGTTTTATCCCACTGGACAAAATGTGAGTCAGGATCAAATCACCAAAGCCTGTTCATATGAGAATAAACCTCTCGGTCATTGTTGTTGGAGCGATTTCCACTGCAGTGCTTTGTCTTGCTTTTAATTCTTTACAGTTTACAGTAAAGTAGCTGAAATTTCTCTTGGAAAAGAGGAGTAGGTACAGGAACTTCAAGAAACACAGATTCATCGTGGAATAAAACTGAATGGTTAACACGATCCTCATACCAACAACAATCAGAGAAAACCAGGCAGAGAACCCATCCCCTGGGAATTCTGGGCACGGTGAAGACAGGACACCACATCCAGCCTGCCATCCCATGGGCATTCCCTCCTCCTCTGTGCACATTGGGTGTAAATCATCCCAATACTTGCACAGCCCCAGGGCAGGCACAGCCCTGTGCCAGCCAGGAGCCCCTGGGGGACTCACCAGCTCTGGGTGCACCAGGACAGCAGTGCATTATAATCATTCCCGAACAAAATGCTCAAGGACTTGAGGATACACCACCCAAAATCAGCACATTCAGAAACTCCTCCGGAGGCATTTCCAAACAGGCTGCTTCAGCCACGTGATTTGATAATCCCTGTCAAAAGGAGAGAGCAGATTACACGAAACCACAGAGTTACACTGAATTATGACGCGCTACAAACATGGCAGGAGAGCCTCACTTGTTGATGTGTGGGGTAAATCCAAATACCTGCTCCTCGTTCCCTTGGCCAGCCCGTGAGCCAGAGCTCTCAGTGATTTGCTGGAAACCCCTGCAGAGCGCCAAGTTTCTGATTGCACTGCTAAACTCTTCTCTCAACATGATTCAGCAAGACACAGCCTGCACCCCTGCAAGTGCAAGAGCTCCTCTGCTCCAGGGCTGAAGGGGTGGAGAGGAGAGAGGAAGAAACCCACACACAACACAACACAAACAGAGCCAAACCCTGCTGAGGTATTTGCCCACCTGCTTGGACTGCACAGGACTGGAGCAAAGCAAACACAATCCCTGAGCTATCAGCAGATAGCACAGTTCATGGTTAACTTCAAGTAGCACAGAACACACCTCTTGAGAAACAGCAGCAGCTCAAACAACTTCAGAACAAAACTGAAAACACACACACGCCCAGAACCTTCGGAAGGGTGGATGGCCCTGGCTCCCAAAACTCAGAACTGAAAGTACACGAGGTCGCTGCTGCTGTACTTACACAGCAACATGAGGACAGGGAAAAACTAAAATGTTCTCTAAATCCCTACCCAGCAGTGTTTTTCAGGTGCCTCGTTTTCACCACATTAAGCCCCAAAAGATGCTTTCTGGCCTCTAGGTCTCCGCCCAGAACACAAACCTCTGAGCAGGTTCTATCTCTGATAAGGGTTTGCAGCGTATCTGGCACAGTGTTTGTGGGTGAGCCCTGTGGGGAACAGGCTCTGAAATTCTCCAGGATGAACAATCCCAATTCTCCCAGCCTTTCCTCACAGCAGAGCTGCTCCATCCCTCTGATCCTCTTGGCCTCCTCTGCATCCACTCCAGCACATTCCTGTGCTGGGCCAGCTCTGCAGGTGGGGTCTCACCTGAGTGGGGCAGAATCCCCCCTGTGCCACTGCCCAGGCTGTGGGATCAGCCCACGTCTTGGGGAGGTTCTGGCCTGGGGCATTTCAAGCCTCTCACCCACCAGCACCCCAAGTCCTTCTCCTCAGGGCTGTGCAATCCAGCCTGGATTGCTCCCTGATCCAGAGGGACCCTAGCAGCAGAGCTGATCTCAGGGAAGGCAGCATTCCCACACACAGCATCCATCACAGCCTGTTAACATCAGGATTACAGGTATGAATAACTCCTCCAGTGGACATTATTATCGTGGCTTTGACCCTTTGCTGTGGAACACCCACCCTGACAAATCCCTCTCCTCACACACCAAGCTTTTATTTCCCAAGCCATCCTAAAGAGAAGCCTATAAAATCTCTGCGTTAAACTTTGGTCTGGGGTTACCAGGAGAGCCATAGCACCGTGCCTCTCCATCCAGCACACACATTGCTCCCTGCTAACGATAAAGGAAGGCAGAGGGAGGTGATGGCTCTTTCCACCCCCCTGATTTATAACTGTCCCTGGCTATAGGTCAAAGGAATGAGCAGCACCTGGGGAGCGCTGCCGGAGCAGGGCCGAGGCAGGAGAGCAACCCCAGAGTGCAGGGGAGATAACTACCCCGCCTGGGCAGACAAATTAGATAATTAAATGGAAACAGGCGAGATAAATTGCACTTTCTTAATTGGGTTATCAAGAAACAATAGTCACTATGAATGACCTCACTGTCTGTGTAGTCTAACACTTCTCTCTGTAGGAACTAGGAGGGAGTTATTTGTCTAGGCCAGGGTTATTGTTGGCCTAGAAAATGAATGTTTAAGAACAACTGGGTTTTTTCCTCTCACCAGAAGCCATTGCAGATAAAAATCTTAGGTCTGCTGATTTGGAAGTGGGAGCGTGCATGAGATGGAAGGAGAAGGATTGCACGGACCTGGCAGTGGATATCTCACCAAAGTGAGCTGAAGTGCAGGTCACTGGTGATAAACCTGGGCTTGCTCACACCCACCTGAACCGTTCAGGGAAAACGATTGTGTGTTCTGTGTGTGTGCAGAGAGAGACCAAAACCACTGCAGAGCTCCTGAGGTGCTCCAGAGAACACAGTGGGCAGAGGGCAGGAGACTGGGAGTGAATCAGCCCCCAGCTAGGCCAAAAAAGGACCCAAAACTGGGATTTTATGGCTCAAACCTCTGCTCCACCCCAAAGTCACAAGTGTGGATCTTCGTGGAAGTTGGCACTGGGAGAGGGGAGGACAGGGAAGAGTGGGAAAGTTCCCAACTTCTCCTTGACCACACGTGGTGGAGGTGAAAGGAATGAACAGACCCAGGCCCATGGGATCCAAACTGACCTGTGCTGGAAAATCAGAATATTCTGAGCCAGACTCCTGATGCAAGGCCAGGATCAGATGTCTCACCACACTCACCTCAGTTGCCCTAAAGGACATGGAAGAACTTGGCTCCTGGCTGAGCCTGGCTAAAAGACTGTCAAATGCTCTAATGCCAAATCAAACCTCTTCTATTCTTCGTAGGGTCCTGCACTACATGGGCTTGGTATTTAGTAAATACATTTTCACAGGAATGAATAATTCAAAAAAAGGCTTCACATTCACCTGTATTGCAAGGCAAGGTGACCACAAATTTCTTATTTTTACAGCCCTGGTGAAAACAGACCTAGGAAAACACTGCTCCAAAAATGAGCCTGTGTAGACTGAGCCAAGCAAATATTGAGCCGTGTCACCTCTTCAGCAAAAATTGAATTACACTCACTTCTTACTATGCTTCTACACAACAGAGCCTAAAGCCATCCAAATCCACTATTTTAAAACATTTTGGATAATGTCAGGATCTTGATACTATCTGTGGAGCTATCACTCCATCAAGCTCAGATCCTGTTTGGAAAAAAATATTTAAAAAAAAAAAAAAAAAATCATATCCAGAAGTCCTTTGGAGCAAACCATACCAAACAACTGCCATGCTCACAGGACATGGGGAGCAGGGGTGGGAAGCTGAACGTGGACTTTCAAAGAACATTTGGAAGAAAGAACAAGCATATGGCTTATGTTTAAAAACCTCTCTTGATTCGGCAACCCCGAGGCTACAGGGCTGCCTTGGGTTGTCTGTGTGCTGTGTTTTGTTAAAACAGCCCCTTTTAGCCTTCACCGAGTTAATGAACATTGTGATCTTGCTTGTGCTCAGTTATTAACATGCTGAAACGGATTCTAATTCCACACACAGTTCCATGTACCTCTGGTCCCCATTTACGACGCCAAAGTTTGCTGTACCCAACCAACTTCGCAGCAGAAAATGCACCGCAGGATGTTTGAAGCTCGTTAGCTTCAACGGGGAGCACTTCCTCAAAGGCACTGCTACCTAAAGCTACTTTTACTCCAGGTTCCTATTAAGATACCACATTCTCCCTCCTTATTTTTATTCAAAATGACAGGAAACCAAAAACATCAAGTGTGGACCTTCTCTTTAAGCCTCCAAGAGATGTAACGAAAAACATAACTAAGGGCTGCATCCAAGAACATGTTTAAATATTCCAGCTCCGGGAAGGCCACTGGCATCCTTCAGCTGGTTTCTCAGAATTGGGACACCTTTGGGCATTTTGAGACCCAAATAATATCGAGGAAAAGAAAGGCTCTTCCATTTCTTCTGCACCTCGAATTTGAAGATCCCGAGCACTTGGGCAGTGTCCCCACCCTCGCTGCAGCAGGGAAGGAGTGACATCCTCATTTTCAGCAATAAACAGCCTGAGGCACAGAGAAAAACAGATCCTGTGGCTCCAAGACAATGCATAATTGGGGTGAAAATGAATATGAACAAAAAAGCCACGGAGTGGTTGAGCAGTCACACGCTCCGTGCGCAGCCCAGGTCCCTTCCTGTGTCCCAAGCCATTAAATATTAACAGGCTGGCTGCAAACAGAGTGCTTTCTGAAAGGAAAGATGACAGGACTCTCCACCTTGAGAAATATCAGGAATTTGCTCCATCAGACTCCAGTTTCCTCCAAGCCCCTCAGGACACTGGCTGCCTGCTTGGATCTGCTGCAGAGAACAGGGACTGAGAACGTCCCAGTTCTCTCACTCTCCCCGGCAGGGGAACCCTCTCCCCTCTTTACTTTTCAGGAAATTCTGAAATTTTCCCCAGCATTTTTATGTAAATGTGCTTTTCTCTATTAGTGTATGGAACTTCCTCCCCCCAAAAATTCCCAAAATATCTGAAAACAGCTCTGTTAAATCAAGCACCTCTATAGGCTGAGATTCAATAAGGCAAGTCTACAAGAATGAATATTAACATGGAAAAGTCTTTTACTTTTATCTGGTTAACATCAGACATGCAAATAAATCTTTCTTTATTTACAACTTTGGATTTCCTGTGACTGTTTGCAAGCAGAGTAGTAATTGCATTAAATTTTAACTAAAGTCAGGTCATTTTACTCCTAATTTTTTAAAAATAAATTAATTAAATCATCCCCCTAGCTGCTGCCAGACAAAATTTGCTTTTGAATCCATTCAGTCTCTTCTTAAAGAAACAAAGCCATGAATGTTCCCCCAAAAGCAGTATCTGTGATGGATAATTTCCCTTTATGTATGAGATCAATGGATATGGGTTCGACATAAAAATCTCAGTTCCCATTCAGGAGATTTACATGAACCCTCTGCAGTCCTACTTTATAGTCAAGCAGGGGAGAGTTAATTATTTCTCCAGAATTTATCTTCTAAATGGATATTCAGTGGCTCTGTTATTCACCCTACTTTGCAATGAACTCTGCACTTCCCTACTTTCCTCCCAGGAAGAGGCAATCGAAGACAAAAGCCTGCAAATGATAGACAAGGGCAGAGGCCATGTCCAACTTTGATATCTTGTTGATAACGTATTGTACAATTAGATCAATTTGACAATTTCCATTATGGCTGATAAAATATTTATCGAGCCTTGGAGATGATGTCTGATCCCTGTGCCATTTGTTTCACTAATGGGGGAGATATTTACCAAATCAGGGGAAAGCATTCAAATTTCACATCCTCATAGCCTCCCCAGCATTAGATTTGCAAATTACTGGCTGAAGCCATAAATTACAGCAGAGCACAGCCAGGCTGATGCCAGGCTGACAGGGTAGGTGGATGGCTGGCAATGACATTGTTTCACAGGAGCATTAATCATAGCAGGAAAGAAAATACTCTCAAATTGGTCCATAAGTCTAAATATTAAGGAATGAGAAGCGGGTTGCCGGGAGATAGCTTTAGCTGCAGCTGGAAAATTAGGAAATGAACAACCCTTTCTATTATTTAACAAATCATCTTAATAATGTTTTATGCCATAGTGCCAGCAAGCAAAGGAAATTCCTATTCTTGCCCATTTGCTCTTTATCCTCATTGCTCTTTAATAGGAATATTAATAATCTGAGGATTGGTGCAGATGTAGCCCGATCTGTATTTTTCTTCTGCCATAGCTTAACTAAAACCAGGATAAATACTGAAGGAAAATAGAATTTTGATTTCCATGTTTAAACCGTTTGCTTTGTCAGCAACACCAACGGGGGCTTTAGCTCCTCTTCTGTTCTGGTCAAGGTCAAGCACATGTTTACTTTCGTGCAGGCCAAACTTATTAAAATCCCACAAATCAGATAAACAGCAGAATCCATCTTACCGTGGATGAGAGAGAGGCCTGTAATCTCAGGGGAAAAAAAAAAAAATACAGGTATCATTGTTGCTTAAATACAAGCCCTGCTGATTAATTTAAGAGAAAAGCACCACCTTTGCAGGGGTGATTAGACAAGGAGCAGCTTCAAATGCTCCGTGCTCAGGGCACTGTCAGCCCTGAGTGCCCCAGCACCCTGGCCCAGGGAGGCTTAGACAGCACTGAAATAAGTTGAAGGTGACACGTTTGTCTGGCAGACATAATTAAAGGTATAATGTTGGTGCTGGAGGTCAGAGTTGTGGAGTCCTAAGGCAAAAGCACTCGGAAGGAAAGAGCTCGGAAATAAGGGAATGAAGAATGAGGCTGCTCAAGCACCTGGCACCTCTCAGTGATCAGGGGAGGGGATTGTCTCTGCTCTCCTGGGATCCCCAGGATAAGGACATGGAACTCTTGGAGCAAGTCCCGATGAGACCACAAAATTCCCAAGCAGACTGGAGCACCTTCCCTATGGAGCCAGGCTGGGAGGGCTGGGAATGTTCGTCCTGGAGAAGGGAAAGTTGTGTGGAGACCTCACAGCACCTCCAGGGTCTGAAGGGGCTACAGGGAATGGGAGAGGGGATCTGGACCAGGAGCTGGACTGACAGGACAAGGGGAATGGGTTCAAGCTGAAAGAGGGAGAAATTTAGGTGGGATATTGGGAAGAAATTCTTCCCTGTGAGGGTGGGGAGGCCCTGGCACAGGGTGCCCAGAGAAGCTGTGGCTGTGCCTGGAATCCCTGGAAGTGTCCAAGGCCAGGCTGGACAGGGCTTGGAGCAACCTGGGATAGTGGAAGGTGTCCCTGCCCATGGCAGAGGGTGGAACTGGATGAGCTTTCATGTCCCTTCCCACCCAAACCTTTCCAGGATTCTGTGATTCCCTGTGGTATTCACTCACTCAGGTGTTTTGTTTCTTTATTGGTTCTTTTTATTAATAGTTGCCCACACACTTTGCGCTCTCTGGGGGAGCAAGGAGAAAAAGGGAACAAAATTCCAAACAGTGCAAGTTAAAGGACAGGAGGGAGGGAATTTAAATTGAGTTAGTGGAGCCATACCGTTGTAGGTAATCTTGACCTAATTAGTCTAATGGAACATAGTCCAGCACTAGGCATCTGCGCTCAGAGTTTTCAAGAAGTAAAGATTAAATTTAAAGAGATTAGGCAATTTTTTTTAATTTTTTTTTTTTTTACCCCCCTCTGCAAGATATTAGCGGTTCAAAAATGACAAAAATGTCCTTAAGCCTCTCTGAAGGAAGGGTGACCAAACAGGCTGCCTTTTGTTCGGGCCCGGGGCTCGCTCGCGAGCGGGGAGAGGTGGTGTCCGGTCACCGTGTGCGGGACCCAGGGACACGACTTATCCATGGCCAGCAAAGCGAATCAGCCCCGGGAATTAGCAGGGGGATTAGGAGTTGGAGTTGCCAGTGCAGCAGGGAAAACACTGGCCACCCACCAGGCCTGCTGGAGAGAGGAGCTTGCGAAAGCTTTCTCTGGACGAGGGGAAAAACCGGGGCGATGTCCCCGGTGCTGGGGTGAAGGAGCCCCGGGTTGGTTGTGCCAGCACTGACCTGCCCTAAAGGGGTGGTGACAGAGGCCGCTTCGGCTTCTGCACGTTCATGTGGCCTCTGAAATGAATTCAAGTTCCTAAATCTCATCTTTGGTGGTTCTGAGAGTTTCAGACGGGCTGAGAGTGGTGTGGATGTTCAGCACAGAAGAGAAAAGGCTTCAGGGAGAACTTACTGCAGCCTTCCCGTACCAGGAATGGCTTAAAAATGAAGGAGAGGGATTTTTTAGAGGGGCAGATAGGGCCAGGATTAGGGAGAATGGGTTCAAGCTGAAAGAGGGGAAATTCGGGTTGAATATTGGGCAGGAATTCTCCCCTGTGAGGGGGGGGAGGCCCTGGCACAGGGTGTCCAGAGAAGCTGTGGCTGCCCCTGGATCCCTGGAAGTGCCCAAGGCCAGGCTGGACAGGGCTGGGAGCACCCTGGGACAGTGGAAGGTGTCCCTGCCCATGGCAGGGGGTGACACTGAATGGGCTTTAAGGTCCCTTCCAACCCAAACCTTTCCAGGATTCTTCAGGAAAGGTAGATGGAAAAGGGAGAAGTTTTAAGTGTCTGCATCTGGAAGGAAGTGAAGGTGCTGATTTTGGACATGGTCAGTTGTAAATCTATTAATTTTCCATTTGAGGAGACAGAAGCTACTCATGAATATGCAACACTGTGGGGACTTCAAATGATGATTGTAATTCTCATTCCATGGCATTGTCATAAAAATTTTCCTCTTGTTCCTGGCTGGGGTCTGTGTGAGTCCTGCAGACCAAGAATGAAGCAGGAGGTGTCAGACCTTATTTAGAGAGGTTGGCTGGATTTTACCATCCAAACTGGTAGAAATAATCAGCTTTTCTAATACTCCTCCTGAATTAATTCTTCTATTGCCTGTCTGTGTTCAGACATTAGAACCTCAAATCATCCCAGCCAATGCCAATATGGATTTTTTTTTTTTTTTAAATTATGGTGATTTTCATAGATTTATTTTGGTTGATTTGTGTTTTGAGGGCTGGCATTTAACAGAATCACTGTCTGAGGATCACTGGTAATTCAAGGTATTGCCTGATGAGAACCAGGTATTTCCATGTTACCTACAATTCCCCCAAAGAGGTGAAACACAGAACTGCAGGACAGCTATTCAAATTTCAGCAGAAAAAATAAGATAGAAACCAGCTACTTGAACCTTTCTTTTACCTGCTGGTTAAAAAATATTCTTGATTTCCTTTTTCCTGAAATCAGAACCTCAGAGAAATATCTCAAAGCATTTTACCTCTCCCTGCTCTGTCCTTGTTGATGATCTTCAGACTTTGGCAATCAGAAAATGCAGCAGCCCTGGCTAAAATTTAGTTCTCTGTTCATTCCTTTCTCTGCTTTGCTTTCCATGATTTGAAATTTCAACACTTTGGAGAGATTTAAATTTAGAAATCACTGCATAAAATAAAAAATCTCAAGTGTACTTTACACCCGTCCCTCAAATTCTCTCCTTGCAAAAACATTGTCTGTTTTCTGCTTTACTGATGTGGTAGTTGGGGCTATGATGTCTGCCATCATATCCCAAAACCATAAATGGGAGTGGAGGATCTCGGTGTGAGGCTGTGCTGTGCAGAGAAAGGAGAACTGCTCTGCCAGAGATGAATCCCCTGTGAGATGTTTGCTGTTGGGAGGTGTTGATTTGAACGCCAAGGTTCTGGCATGGGGAGGGCACCTTGCTCGACAAACCCGGGCTCAGTGCTGGCCCCAGTCTCTGTCACTGATTCCCAGTAGCTCATTATTGAGACAAGAGACCTGGGAGGCTTTTAGGAATGGTTTTGGACTTGTTTAATCTCTACATTTTGTAGGTTTTGGTTTGCTTTTCTGCACAGTTTCGAGTTTCCGGGCTCTGTTGGACCAGGGGCAAAGCAAGAGGGTCTCAATTAGTTCAGAAAGCGTTGTTAATTGTTAAAAACCTGGTGAGAAACCCTCTTGATGTAGCAGATTTTGTGGGACTCAGAAGGATTTTAGTTTTAAGGCTCCACCTTCTCAGCTGGGAAGGCTGTGAGACCCTCAGCACTGCACCTGCAGTCCCACAGGCGAAGCCTCACCTGTGCCTGTTCTGTCCCCAAAATTTATCAATGCAAAAGAACAACAAGTGTTCACAGCACCTTTATGAAGGCCCAACTCTATCAGTAGGGTTTTCTTTTTTCATTAACAAACCCCTTGACTTTGAAGCCTCAGCTGAAACCCTTCTTGACCTTTCCAAGTGAATCGGCGAGACAGCGACCATGTGAGGTGGGTCATATGGAACAGATTTAGACACAACCTCCTATCATCCCACCAGAGGAATGCAAAGTCCCTCCCGATCCCTTCCACAAAGCTGCATCATGTGTGTGAGATAAATCCAAGGGACACAAGGGGCTGCCAGACGGCCCAAAGGACAATAACTTTGCTATCTGAAATCACAGAATATCCTGAGCTGCGGGGGACCCACAGGGACCATCCAGTCCAGCTCCTGGCCCTGCACAGACAGCCCGAAGTCCCACCCTGTGCCTGGCAGCATTGTCCAAGCTTTCCTGGGGCTCTGGCAGCCCCGGGGCTGTGGCAGCTCCTTGTTCCCCTCTGTGGATTTGACGGTGCCACAGAGTGACCTCAGAGAGACAACACAACACCAGTGCAAGCCCTGAGGTTGAAGTTTATTCCTGCTCACCAAACCAGCACTGCAAAGTGAGGTAGAATCAGGTGATTGACTCATCTGTTGATATTTTCAAGTTTTCTTTCCTCCAGATACAAATGTTAATGTTTGGAACTTTGCACACTCCGTTAAAATGCCTGAAACAACCAGGAACAATTCCGTGATGACCAGCCACGGGAGGGAAAGGTGTGAAGCGCCTGGTGTGGCTCAGGTATCCCTGGGCTGGGTGTTTCCTTCTCCCTCTCACAACCAACTCCTGATGACCAAAAACAACCCTCGGGCAAAGCTTTATCAGAAATTCTGGTTATCTTCAGGGTAAAGGCTTTGAGCAAGTCGAAGGTTCCCCAGGATTTGAGCAAGAGCAAAGCCGGAGCAGTTCATTTTTCATCCCACAAATGTTTAAACACAAGCATAGCTTTACACACTCACTCACCCAGGGATGCGTTTCAAATGTGGGCTTGTCATTTCCTTTCCTTAAAAATATGTTTTATCCGACTTAATGTGGAATTTATTTAAGACACAAGATCAGTTATTAATATGTTCTTTCAATTTTGGGAAGATATGAATATCTCCTTTGGCTGCACAGCATAATAGTCCATTTATCAGCAAGGGAAGCCTCTGGAGGGATGAGATTTTTTATTTCAAATACACTTTAGCAGTTATTGGAAAAGATTCAGCGTTTTTCTGGGAGAAATATGTCATTAAAGTAGAAAGATGAGGGAAATGCTTGTATGCAACACAGGCTTTTCTCTGATAGCAGCCTGGTGCCCGTCTGGACAGATCCCTGAAGACACAAGAAATCCCAATTAAATCACGAGTGCAGAGCTCTGCCTACATGGAGCTGATGTCTGGATCAAGACCTTGGAATGTCAGCTTCGAAATTTCCCTGGCAATTGCATCACACAGCCTCCTGATATGAAAAACTCGAGTGTAGGCAGGCATTTCCCTCCTCTTTCTATTTTAGAGACTTGTACCTCTAAGGGGAAAAAAAAAAAAAAAGGCAAAGATGAAAAAAACAAAAACCATGAAACTTCAAAAAAAAAAAAAAAGGCAAAGATGAAAAAAACAAAAACCATGAAACTTCAAAAAAAAAAAAAAAGGCAAAGATGAAAAAAACAAAAACCATGAAACTTCAAAAAAAAAAAAAAAGGCAAAGATGAAAAAAACAAAAACCATGAAACTTCAAAAAAAAAAAAAAAGGCAAAGATGAAAAAAACAAAAACCATGAAACTTCAAAAAAAAAAAAAAAGGCAAAGATGAAAAAAACAAAAACCATGAAACTTCAAAAAAAAAAAAAAAGGCAAAGATGAAAAAAACAAAAACCATGAAACTTCAAAAAAAAAAAAAAAGGCAAAGATGAAAAAAACAAAAACCATGAAACTTCAAAAAAAAAAAAAAAGGCAAAGATGAAAAAAACAAAAACCATGAAACTTCAAAAAAAAAAAAAAAGGCAAAGATGAAAAAAACAAAAACCATGAAACTTCAAAAAAAAAAAAAAAGGCAAAGATGAAAAAAACAAAAACCATGAAACTTCAAAAAAAAAAAAAAAGGCAAAGATGAAAAAAACAAAAACCATGAAACTTCAAAAAAAAAAAAAAAGGCAAAGATGAAAAAAACAAAAACCATGAAACTTCAAAAAAAAAAAAAAAGGCAAAGATGAAAAAAACAAAAACCATGAAACTTCAAAAAAAAAAAAAAAGGCAAAGATGAAAAAAACAAAAACCATGAAACTTCAAAAAAAAAAAAAAAGGCAAAGATGAAAAAAACAAAAACCATGAAACTTCAAAAAAAAAAAAAAAGGCAAAGATGAAAAAAACAAAAACCATGAAACTTCAAAAAAAAAAAAAAAGGCAAAGATGAAAAAAACAAAAACCATGAAACTTCAAAAAAAAAAAAAAAGGCAAAGATGAAAAAAACAAAAACCATGAAACTTCAAAAAAAAAAAAAAAGGCAAAGATGAAAAAAACAAAAACCATGAAACTTCAAAAAAAAAAAAAAAGGCAAAGATGAAAAAAACAAAAACCATGAAACTTCAAAAAAAAAAAAAAAGGCAAAGATGAAAAAAACAAAAACCATGAAACTTCAAAAAAAAAAAAAAAGGCAAAGATGAAAAAAACAAAAACCATGAAACTTCAAAAAAAAAAAAAAAGGCAAAGATGAAAAAAACAAAAACCATGAAACTTCAAAAAAAAAAAAAAAGGCAAAGATGAAAAAAACAAAAACCATGAAACTTCAAAAAAAAAAAAAAAGGCAAAGATGAAAAAAACAAAAACCATGAAACTTCAAAAAAAAAAAAAAAGGCAAAGATGAAAAAAACAAAAACCATGAAACTTCAAAAAAAAAAAAAAAGGCAAAGATGAAAAAAACAAAAACCATGAAACTTCAAAAAAAAAAAAAAAGGCAAAGATGAAAAAAACAAAAACCATGAAACTTCAAAAAAAAAAAAAAAGGCAAAGATGAAAAAAACAAAAACCATGAAACTTCAAAAAAAAAAAAAAAGGCAAAGATGAAAAAAACAAAAACCATGAAACTTCAAAAAAAAAAAAAAAGGCAAAGATGAAAAAAACAAAAACCATGAAACTTCAAAAAAAAAAAAAAAGGCAAAGATGAAAAAAACAAAAACCATGAAACTTCAAAAAAAAAAAAAAAGGCAAAGATGAAAAAAACAAAAACCATGAAACTTCAAAAAAAAAAAAAAAGGCAAAGATGAAAAAAACAAAAACCATGAAACTTCAAAAAAAAAAAAAAAGGCAAAGATGAAAAAAACAAAAACCATGAAACTTCAAAAAAAAAAAAAAAGGCAAAGATGAAAAAAACAAAAACCATGAAACTTCAAAAAAAAAAAAAAAGGCAAAGATGAAAAAAACAAAAACCATGAAACTTCAAAAAAAAAAAAAAAGGCAAAGATGAAAAAAACAAAAACCATGAAACTTCAAAAAAAAAAAAAAAGGCAAAGATGAAAAAAACAAAAACCATGAAACTTCAAAAAAAAAAAAAAAGGCAAAGATGAAAAAAACAAAAACCATGAAACTTCAAAAAAAAAAAAAAAGGCAAAGATGAAAAAAACAAAAACCATGAAACTTCAAAAAAAAAAAAAAAGGCAAAGATGAAAAAAACAAAAACCATGAAACTTCAAAAAAAAAAAAAAATCAAACAAACAAAAAAACCCTGCTGCCTTCAGCAGGAAAAGTGTGAAAGGAGGGAATCTGAGGGGTCAGTGAGCCAAGGAGTAGCTGATTAAGTTCAGTCTGATAATATCCTCCAATATTTCAGTCAAATCTGTGGCATGAAATACAACATGAAATACAACACATATTTGATCTCTCTCACACTAACTCAGAGCAAGGCAATAAATATTTCCCTGCAGAATAATTTCCCTGTAAGCAGAGATTTACTGTAACCCAAATCACAATTTACTCATTTCAGAGCATTAAAAGCTCATCAGCCTCTCACTGGAAGCAGGGTCCCTGGAAGAGGATCCCACAGCACAACTCCCAGGCAGTATCCATAGGAAAAAAAAACTGCTATATAGATGGTTTATCCACCAAGTTAGGGGCATGGGGCTGATTTTAATTCTCTTTGTAGCCATATAGAAGACAGGAAAAAATACGATTATTAAAAGGAAAACAATAAACAATGGTGGCCTTTTAGTGACTGGGTGGTTATGTTTAGAACTAACATTTCCAAACTAAAATTGACAGGAACTAAACACAATCAGGCTTAGGTCAAACAAAACTTCTGCAAGTAAAACAATGAAAACTCTACTGGCTCCAGCAGAATACCCTGCCTTGGAAAGGTTAATTCCCTCTCCTCACTCTCATAAATCCATAAAAACTGATGTGTTTGCTGCATCGAGAAGTGGGGAAATAATACCTTCCCAATCAGCCAAAAATTATGCGCAGCAAAGAGAATATAAAAGAAAAAGGCGTGCAAGAAAAGAATTTGGGGAAGGTGGAATTCCGGCAAGTTCAAACGCAGGTGTTAATGGATTTTTAATAACTCGGTGCCACGCAGTAAGAGGGAAGCACCTGCCAAAAGCACAGCAAGGTCAGGCAGGTGTCACATCCATGTTACAGCCAGAGAAATCCTGTGAGCATCGGCTCTGACCTTCCCCAGCACCGCCCCGGAATGCTCTCAGAGCAGCACAGAGGGTTTATAACTTGCTTTTTCCTCTGGTCTGTCTTCTTTTCTGGAGACGAGTTCGTTTTGTTGCACACACCACTAAAAATTAACACAAGGACTTTGGGATGGCCACGCTTCTCCCCTTCCCCACCAGCCCTTCCCTGCTCCCACTCCAGCCACCATCCCTCAATTGTTTGGGGAGGAGAGAGTCAGGACACACTCGGAGCGACTCAAACCCCTCGGCAGGCAGAGCAAACAATGCACTGGGAGCGCGTTTGTGGAAAAATCCATCCCTGGGGGCTCCTCTGGCGGCCACAGCCGAGCAGGGAGCGTGGCTGGGCACCCCTGGGGACTCCATCCCCACCTGCCCCAGTTCAGTTCTGGGGAGAAACTGGCCTTGACTGATCCATTCCCTCTCATCCTCACCCCGAAACAGCCCCTTCCCCTGCCGGAGGCGTCCTGGCTGCCCAGATCCCTGGAGCACAGGCACACACGGGGGAGGGATGGCCCTGGTGCCAGTGACACGCAGGTGCCACCTGGCTGGCCACACACCTGGCCTGGAAACGGCCCAGGAAGCTGGAAAAACGGAATATCCTGGGCTGGAAGGGACTCACAGGACCACTGATCCAGCTCCTGGCCCTGGTCAGGACACCCTGACAATCCCACCCTGTGCATCCCTGGGAGCGTTTCCCAAACGCTCCTGGAGTTCTCGGGGCCGTGCCCGTTCCCTGGGGAGCCTGGGCAGTGCCCAGCACCCTCTGGGGGAAGAGCCTTTCCCTGATACCCAACCCAAAGTCCCCTGGCCCAGCTCCAGGCGTTCCCTGGGTCCTGTCCCTGTCACAGAAATCAGGGATCCGTGCTGCCCTGTGTGGGGAAGCTGCAGCCCCCGAGCTCTGCCCTCAGCCTCCTCTCCTGCAGCTGAACGCACCGAGCGCCCGCGGCCGCTCCTCGTGTGGCCCCTCCAGACCCTTCCCCATCTTCGCAGCTCTTTTTCGAACACTTTTTGAGCTCTTCTGGCTGCCGGGACACCCCTGCTGCCACAGCCAAACCTCGGTCCCCACACCCCCGTGCGCTGACCCCCAGCCCCCTGCCCAGCCGGGGACCCCCGGCCGCCCTCCCCAGCCCCCCGAGCGCTGCTCCCCTCCAGCTCCCGGGGCAGGTCAGAATATTTAAACAGTTGTATATTCACAGCCCACAATGGAGGGACGAGAATTACCCAAGGACAGGGTTAGCCGTGCGATCAATGCATAATCAGATAACTGCTCCAGCTTTTTTACAAGTCTTTAAGCAAAGATCAGCCACTCAAATTCTAATTCCTTTTGCTAATTAAGCAGCCTGTTAATTGCTCTCGGGGTCTCTAATGCCATGTCATTATGCTTTTTAACAGCCTGCTTGACATCAATAGGGCTGCGAGCTCCACACAAACAAAGCGGGCACCCAGCACTTAGTGAATTAGGCGGCCGCGGGCGCTGGCGCTGCGCCTCCCGCGGGCGGCACTTCGGTACCGCGGGGCAGCACCGGCTTAGCCCTGTCCAACCTTCCCAACGGGGCCGGACCCGCGGGCAGAACCGCAGCATCCCCCGGTCCCACCGCCCCGCAGCCCCGGCTCACCTTCCCTGGGACAGCCCCCGCGGGGACGCGCCTGACTCCATCCTCATCCTCATCCTCATCCCTGTCCCTGTCCCCATGCCCATTCTCATGCCCGGCCCCGGCCTCTGCTCCGGCCTTGTGTCCGTTGTCGTCTTCATCCCCATCCCTATCCCCATCCCCATCCCCATCCCTATCCCCATCCCCATCCCTCACATCAATGACTCCAAACCCCCCAACGGCTTCTCCAGCAATGGTGAAAGCTTCATTCCGAGTACCTCCAGCGAGACGCCTGGGGCAAAGCCAACCAATAGCTCTTCATCCCCTCGAGAGTCAAAGCAAGGATCATCCAAATCCTCTGACTCATCACCGAGCTGCTCAGGCCAGTCCCTTAATCAAGCTCAAGTGCTTCAGGAGCACAGTAAAAATGAAGTTGTTGATTTGACTGTCAGACCCAGTAGTCCAGTGAACANGTCCCCACCCCCGGCCCCGGGACGCTCTCAGCACAACATGTGGCTCCAGCTGAGCCGCTCCGCTTTCCGCAGTTCCTTATCCCGGAGGAATTCCCCCGTGAGCCGCTGAGTGAGGGGCCGTGGCTGCCCCGCGCAGAGCCGGGATGAGGGCATGGGGGGCGAGGGATGCCCACACCACACCGGGTGACATTTATTCCGCGGGGACACCCATCCAAAGACACGGTGCCACTTTTCAATCCCACTCCCAGGATGGGAAAGCTGCATCCAGCAGCGTGAAAGGCACAGGGCCCCTTCCCAGCAGGAGGGAGAGGAATTTCTGTGCCAAGAGCAGCTGCCTCTGGATCCCTGGAAATGTCCAAGGCCAGGTTGAATGGAGCTTGGACCAACCTGGGATAGTGGAAGTTGTCCCTGCCCATGGAACTCGGTGAGCTTTAAAGTCCCTTCCAACCCAAACCATTCCACGATTCCGTAAATTGCTCTCGGGGTGCCCCTAGCCTCCCCACCAGCCCATGCCAAGCTGAGGGGCTGCAGAGCCTGAGGGTCCCAAACTGCTGGCTTGGGCACAGGTGGCTCCTGTGCCCTCGAGATGAAGGCAGAGGAAGGCCTGGATTAAGGACAGGAGCAGTTATGGATCCAGCACCATCAGAGGGTGGTGACAAAGCAAAACCTGCCCTCCCACTCCTGGCACCAGGGAGATCTGATGCCAGCCTCGGCCCTCAGGCACTGCCAAACAGAGCCCTGGGCCTTTGACCACTCATCTCCACCTCAGCTCATCTTCTCCTGGCTGCTTGTATCCCTGGTTTTCATGTGGACAGACTGAATCCACCCGTTTTTAATGCCCCCACCTTATCTTGCAGGAGAAGGCCCGAGCTGCCCTGCTCAGTGCAGCTTCCAGGCAGCAGCACCACTCTGCTGAGCCCTGAGAGCAAAACATGACCATCAGTTATGAGAGCTCAAGTTAAAACTCTGCCCTCCGAGCACTCCCAGAACCTGAGAGCTGCATTCAGGAATCTCAAATTGATGTGAGATCACCCTGAAACACAGAGATCTTCCCTGGGAGTGAGCAGCCGTGGTTCATGTCACAAACAAGAAAGGAAGGAAAGCAAGAAAACAGCTTTGATTTCCCTGCCTGTCAGGAATAACGTTACAGAGATTCTGGCATCCTGAACACGCCAGGCTCCACATGACCCACGCTGCAGCTGAAGAGTCACTGTTATAATGCATGGAAAATATTTTCTGTTCTACTCAGAATGCATAAACTGTCTTATGTTGCAAACCAGGACAAGTCTGGGTAAAATACGAAACCATGAACAAGTTGCTAGAGCAGACAGATCTGCACTGGAGCAGAGTCAAAGCAAAGTAACCAAACCAAGTGTGAGTTGTAGTGGATGTGCCCAAACTCAGCTGTTATTTCAGTCTTTGTTTTTACATCATTTAAAGAAATCATCAGTGAGCTGAGGGAAGAATCCTGCACACAAAGATGTATCCAAAAATCCAGGAACACAAACAAAAGAGTCATATCCTAGAAAAAAACAATGAGTTTAGGTACAAAGCATCTCTTACCAACATTTGTTTCTTAAGAAAACTGAGATCACTATCTTGAAAATGCTTATTCATATTCCTAATTTTTCACCAGTGTATAGCCCAAAATATATTAATGTGATTATGAGGATTTAATGTCCTCATTTGGACAAAGCTAAGCACAGTCTTAAACCACAGGTACAGCACCTCGAAGTAGAAAGATTAAGAAATAAAAGTTCTTCTAAACAAATTATTAAAACATATTTTTGTATTTCTCAGCAAAACCCAAAAATGCTTTAGCACTAGATAAAATATTCATTTGCAGGTAGCAAATTTTATAAAATGCTGAGCATCAATTAATAGAACAAGAAATAATTATTCTTAGAAGCTAAATTAGGGATGACTCCTCTTTTCTCTTGAGGACCAGGTGTTTGCTTTCCACTATCAGGTTGTTACTGGCCCTTGGTGCAGAAATTTGGTGTTTGGGCAAAACAAATTCTAGCTGGGAGCTGCCACCGCTGTTCTTGGGCTCTGGGGGCCCAGGGCTGTGGCAGAAGGGATCTTTCAGCACACAGAAAGCAGCACCTGGGGAGCTCTCACAGGTGATGAGAGGGTGAGAGACTCAGGCTTGGAGATCTGAGTCTGGGATTGCTGAGGGAGTGACCCCAATCCCCTCAACATTGCCCTGCTCCTCCTTCTCCTCCTTCTCCTCTTCCTCCCCTTCCTCCTCTTCCTCCTCCTCCCCATCCAGGATCCATAACAGACACACTGAGGTGACCCAGTGATTGCTGCCTGTGGCCACTTGTCATTTTTGAGCTCCAAGCAGAAAGTCTCAGGTACCCTTGGCAGGAACTTTTGGCCAAGTTTTGTCAGTTTTTATCCAAAAACCTTCACGTCAAACCAGCTAAAAATGTGGTGGCAAGGGAACCTGAGGTGATGAGAATGGGAATTTTAACCAAGGTCTCTCTCACTGCAGGTAAATCCTGCCAGGATGGGAAACCCCCTCCCCTGCTCTCCCTCCAGCAGGGCACTGGGGTTTGTTCCCCACTGCTCCTGCCAGGATGGGCTTGTTTTCAGGTGGGTCACAGGCTGAAGGAGACCCGGGTTTTAATGGGGTATTTTCCCTATTCATTGGGTATTTTTCAGACCAAATCTGTCTGAATCTTGGTGTAAATGCTGAAAGTTGTCCACTTTGTCCGCTGGCAAATTTAAACCTAATTCTGCCCTTTTTTCAGGCCCATTTGTTTGTTCCCCACTGTGCAGCCAGCTCAGCTGCACTCACACACCCCTTCCCCACTCCTTTTTCCATCTCTCCCCTTCTCTGCAGTGCAATCCATCTTTCACTCACCTCTTCCCCCTCTCTTTTCCCCCATTCCTTCCCCTGCCCGCTTTCCAGCAGCAGGAGCAGCAAAGCCCTCACTCACACTGACAGTTTCCATCTGGCTTCTCTCTCCCTGGGCTGGGCTCTGGGAAACTCTCCGTGCTGTCCCCTTCCCCTCAGCGTTTCCTCTGGATTCTGGGATGGCTCGTGCTCCTCCAAACTCCAGGATGAGTCCAGAGCTCTGCACCCACAGCCTGGTTCTGTCCCACTGCCACCAGCACATTTCCATGTTGCTTCCCTTCACTCTCTGCCTCTGTTTTATGGCTCAAATCAACCTCTGCAACTCACATCAAACATGCTCAGTTATTACTTAAAAAAAGACTAATTTCAGTTTCATTTCCATTTAGTTTTCAAGGAAATTTTGGTGCATCAGAAAGACACACAGAAAAACTTAATGTGTGACCTTCTGCACTGTGGGGTTGTCTAAGGAACAGCAACTCCTGGTATCACACAGATTTTACCCTTGGCTACTGACTTAATATTGAATTGAGACAAATCAGCCAAAAAACCACACATCTGCCATCTCAAATACGCTGCTGTCCCTAAGTGGAATTAATCTGAGGTCCCTGTGAATGCCCATTAATGCAAAGATATTTATGTGACAGGTAAAAATGTGCACACACACACACACACACACACACAGAGAAAAATTTTCTGCATCTCCCATGTCTGCTGCAGGATGGCAGCACAATTAAGTCACCGTGACGGAGACAATTATCCCCAGAGCCGGTAAAATGAGATGTCCACAGTGAGCTGCAGACTTCTGAAACATGTGGGAATAGAGTACAGAAACTCTGTAGAGTCATGCAGCTAATGAGCAATAAATACACACTGGCACACCCTCATCAATTTTAAAGTCTCGGTATGAAAAGAATGTAATTAATTAAGATATGTTGATTTATAAGAGGTGACATAACAAGATGGATAGAGAAATCTTTTCCCTCCAATCTGTCATGGTTTCTTTCTAGAAGACAGCCCAGCACGTGATGGTCTCTCCTTGGGCAGTCACAGAAATCCTGAGGTTGGGTTTCATTCCCCCCACCATCCTAAAGAACTCAAGCTTCCTTTTCAACACTCATTTGCATTTGGCACAACTGTATTTAAAGCGAAACCATTTTAAGGACAGAAAAGGGGAAAAAAAAAAAAAAGGAGTTGAAAAAAATTATATTTAGAAAAATCCTTTCCACTTTCCCCTGTCTTACGTTTCTGCACATGGAAACACAACCCCGTTTCCCTTTCTCCCCTCCCAAGTCAGATGACTTTTTTGTAACTTGGCACACAGACAGTCTGGTATAAGACAGGGCTGGAGCATTTGTTGAGTCAAGATGTTTAATTTTTTTTTTCCCCTCACATAATGATCCTTTTTTCCCTCCAGCCACTTGAGTTTTGTTTATGTTGCTTGAGCCCTAAACTAATACATGAATTCTCCTCCCTGCCAAGATGACGGCAGCGGCACCGGGTGGGATGAGCCAGAGGAATACACTCGTTTTTAAGGAGAGAAAAGTATTTTTAAAAACTTTTTCACCAGTTGTGACAAATTAAATGCATTAAAGGAAACAACTGCTGTTGCTACCAGGCTCTGAGGAGGAACTCTATTTTCTTTGCAAGCACTTGACTTTTGCGAGGGGGCACTTTGCTCCTGTGCCAACTCTGGTTTATATTTTATTATTCTTAGAACAAAAGGCTGCAGTAATTAGAATTGGGGAAGTTGTGCTCAGAGAGATGGAGCCATCAGATAAATTTGATACCATGGAGTGGTTATGAAAGGTGGGATTTTTAAAAGCAAGAAGAACTGCTTCAATATATTGGGTTTATCCTGTCAGGAGAAGATGAATGAGAAGTCCAGCTACTTTCACTCAGGCCAGACATGTAAACCTTGTACTTAATGACTGATGAGCAAAATTTTTTCTCTTCCAAGTGCAGATGGGCAAATCCCTCACAATTACAAAACACAAGAAAATCTAATTTTACCAAAAGGAAGCAGCACTGTCCAAATGTTTCCCAAGCAAGAGCTTTAGGTGCTTGTTGAAGGAAAAAATAAAAAAGCCAAACAACATTTCTTCTAATGTGATCCATATTCTACCACATGCACATTTAATATAAAAGTTATGTTTGATATATGCCGCCGTAGCATTTTTCTATTTTAACTGAAAGCCTTTTGTTCTGTCAAGATTATGGGAGGATTTGCTTTCATTTTTCATGATGTTTCACTCAATACATCACCAACATTAGCAGGGCTTAATAAGCACCCACCTTCCCCTTCCCCCTTGCCCTGGCCTGGCCCTTTTGATGCCCGTTCCCCAAAAACGCGGAGCTGCTCCCCACGCTTTGGGACGTGGCCTCTCCGTGCCCTCGCGGGGGAGAGGATGAGGAGGACGAGCCCTGCGAATCCCGTGCGGTGGCAGAAGCACAGTGAGCGGAACACTTGGCAGTGCTGCCCGTGCTCTGGTGGCCGTGCGGGCTCCCCTGCCGCCTTCTCCCTGCTGCAGATTCACATCTGTTTCTCTGCAGTTTGAAACTGTGTTCATTTTTCACTGCTGCCCTTTGTCCCACACTCGCTGCTCCCGCCAAGGGCTTCATTTCACTTATTCAATAAGCGAGAGGCACTGCAGGCTGCGGAGAGCTTTAGGACAAAGCTCAAACTTCTATTAGGCCTCAACAAAAATGTTTTTGTTCCCTATCAAGGCCACTCTTCCCCCATTGCTTGTCGTTGGCTTGTTTTGTTTTTCAGGACCATTTGCGGCCCGCGACGGCCTGAGCAGGGCAGCGTTTCGCAGCTTTAGGACAAATAAAAAAAATAGATGCAACAAAAATCTGTGTTATCTATTAGCAGGAATAGTTTGTAGTAGGAAATCCCATTTGTCCCTTTTTCCTCTGCAGCCTGTGGCTGGGAATATCCACAAACCCCAGTGCAAGCACACGGTGCAGTTGCACTGCTGAGAGCCTGGCTTCTCACACGTGTGAGCTGCGAACACACACTGTCATATCTTCCTGGCTTTCTACACTTTATTTTGGGAATGAGGAGAGGATTCCCAACTGCCAGGCCATCCCAGGCTGCTCCTGGCTTTTCCCTCCAGCCCATCCTGCCCTCACTGATTGCTGAGCTTTGCCACACACCAAACTAGAGAGGAGAGACCCCGTATCTTTTACCCAACATGAGATTTTTGACACATAAACGAGTTTATTATTTCCTGTTGCTGTCTGAATAGCAAAGAACTGCTCTTCGGAGAGGGAACAGCAAGGATGATACTTCCAACACTCACAGCTTAATGTCCACGCGTGAAATGACCAAACTCTTGTGGCTGAGCTCGTTTTGTCACAAGCCCATGAGTCAAACGCAGGGTTTTTGATACCAAATCACCCTCTCACTATGGTGCCAGCATGATAAACCCTCTTGGAAAACTATGAGGTTCAGGAAGTATTTCCAAGCGTGCATTCCTCAGCCTCATGGTCCTGACAGTCCCTCTTCTCCCCTCGCTGTATTTCTTTAAAAGAACTCAGCTTCCTCCTGGTTAAAGCTCATTTGATGCTACATTTCAGAGTATCTGTTACCTGCATGTGTCTCCTCAGGAATCACATCCTGTTTTATAGCTTGGGGCTTTAAAAAGCACAGAACACAAAAGTCAACAACAAATGGATTTTTATAACTACGGTATCTAAGGAGAAAATAACAAATTACACCAAGTTGTCTGTGTTTGTTGGTTCAGTGCCTGTCCCCAACTTTAACCAAAATATTCTTTGGGCCAGGAGGAAAAACCTTGTGTGAAAGCAGCAGTGCTGTTCTCTGAGCCTGGCGTGAGCTCTGAGGGTGCTTTCTCTGCTGGGGAAACACCCTCAGAAATGTCCCACATCCCTCCCCATTCCCATTTCATCCATGCTGTTCCCCATCACCACCCTGTGCCCCATATCCTCCTGCCCCACTCACTTGTTCCATGAGAGCGTTGGGTAATTAAGAGCATCCTAATTCCTCATTAACAGCAACAGTGCCAGCGCTGCAAACATGAGTGAGGAGCCAGCACTGCTCCCACCTGCCCTGCTCCCCTTAGGAATTTCCCACTATTTCTCCTATTCCTGCTCCATGTTACTGCAGCTGCTCTGGTCCCACCGTTCAGGCTGGGCTCTGCCTCCTCACCAGGAGGCTTGGAGGGGTTTACCTCAATATTGAGCCAACCCCCATTGCAGCCTCCTGACTGGCTCAGCTCTTGTTTAGCACCGAAGTTTGGAGTGTGGATGGGCTTCCCGACCATATTGACACTTGTTCCAGGCTCTGGAAATTCTGTAAGTCAAAGTGAGCAACTGGTGAGAGTAATGAGGCTTCAGAAGAATGGAATTGGTGGCAACTTGCATCCCATGGGAGGGATGTTGATGATGGAAAAGGGAAACTTAATATTTGTGAAATTAAATAATGCTGAATAAACAAAAGGTCCAAACCAGACTGCATCCATCTTTTTAATTATTTTGGGTTTGGTGTGTTGGCTTTTTTTTAACTAGAACCTGACTCTTAAAAGTATTTCTATTTTCCCCAGGCTCCTCTGGGACACAGAAGCCTGATATTAAAAGCCTGAACATTGCTCTTAGAGGCCCGGGAGGGGTTTGGTTGCACAAAGCACCTTTAGAGAGATGAATTAATGCCTTGGTCTTCAGACAGCACCTCCACAAACCTGCCAGACCTCCATCCCAGGGGGATTCAGCATCTGTGGGAGAGGAGGCCACAGGGCTACCATGGGTCAGTACTGGGAAGGGACCACCCGGGATCATGGGTAAACTGGGAGAGAAGGGAAATGCTCAAACAGAATTTGAGAGAAAAAAGCTGCAGCCTCACTCAGGTACCTCCCCTTGGTCACCAGCAATGGAAGATTTCCCAAAACATCACCCAAGGCCTTAAGGAGTCACACATCAACTTCCTGCATACAGTGCAAAATATTCAGATCTATGTTGGAAAGCAAGGAGAAAAGAGAAGGGGGCAGGGGCAAAAAGGGGAAAAGGAGAAGCTGATTTTTGATTACAGGAAAGTTTTTATCATCTGACAGCTTTCTCCAACAGATCTTCACAGCCCTTCACTTATTGAATATGGTCAAATGGCTGCACTTCACTTTATGCTGCATTAAAAATAGTTAAAAGGAAGGAAGGAAAAAACTAACCATAAAACACGTCTTTGAGAAGAGGTGGCTTTCAGTTCTCTTTCTACCCCGTCGAAGCTCTTAATATTTACACTTGAAATTGTTAGATTCTTCCCATTTCCTCCTATCCCCAGCAGCTCAGCATCTGAACAAACCAGCACATGAATATTTACAAAGAAATTTGATTGAAATATCATTCCAAGCTGGAATATGTGCAAGATAATTAAGAAGGGTTGCAAAGGGACAAGGCCATGCCCAGCTCTCCCGTCTGGCAGCACAATGGGCCACCACTGAGCGAGCTGGCCCGGTGGCACTTCATTCATTCATTCATCGCCGGCGTCTGTCCCCAGGCCCGGGGAAGGGACAAGCGCCGCTGACAGAGCCCGGCTGGGGCTGCTCGGGAAAAGGCAGCAGGCAGAGCAGGGTTTGTCCCGCTGGCACAGCATGGAATCCATGCAGGAATCCATGCAGGAATCCACCGGGGAGGCTCGGACGGGCCGGGGGAAGCGGGGATGATGTGCCGCGCAGGAAGCGACATCCCCGCGCCGGCCAGCGCGGATAACGCCGGCTGGAACAGCATCCTGCTCCCTCCCGAGTTATCCCTGCCAAAAAACTGGAGTTTTCCCGTCCTGTGCCCTCCATTAGCGCGTGTTTTCATTCAAATTCGGGCCACACGAAAGACAAATGAGCGCGGCGCGTCCGAGGCATTTTCACTTGTCCAGCCCCACGCACGAACTTCCCTCGCTGCGAGAAGTCGCTGCCGCTGCCTGACGCCACCGAGAGCTCGCAATGTGCACCCTGTCTCCTTCCAGAGCTCCTGGTTGAGACAAAACCCTCCTGAAAATGCCAAATTCCGTGCCACACACACACACACACACACACACACACACACACGTGTGCAGATCCCCGGTGCTGCGCAGGTGAGGAGGAATCCTTTGGTCACAGCCAAGTCCGAGCTTTCTCGTTTTCCTAAAGGAAACTAAATGAGCAGATTCCTCTGAGACACCTGAGCGGCGAGTTAGGTCGAATTTATTTTGCATATCAACCCTATTAATGCCTGCGTGAAGCAATTCATTTGTTACTGAGGGCAAGGGGGAAAGGGATAGGAGCATTTCTTGGGATTCTCTGAGCTTGCCCCCACTCCCCACCCGTGCGAGGAACAATTTCTCTGGCCCAAGCAACCCTGTTACAAGGGAAGAGAAGCCAAAATAAATGTGAAACTCTCCTTTTCCTCCAGTTTCCTTCAGCACATGTTATGCATGAATTACAGAGAGGAGGGGGAAAAGAGAAAAGCGAATAAGAGAGAGGTTTCTGTTTGTTGTTTAGGTTAAATTGCTGGTGTTCAAGAAAATTCAGGAAAACAGAGGCAACGTTTGAAATATTCATGAAATGGCTTCGCTTTCTCATTCTCAGCAAATCATCTCCATGATTTTAGTCCAGTCTGACAACCAGAAGCAGTGAGATCACGGCAGTAACCAAGCCAGCCAGACAACACCGAGACTAAACTTCTCTCTGCCTGCTCCCCCTCCCACAGTTCACCCCCAAAATCTGATTTTAAGCCAGGTCAGCCTCCTCAGAGCAGAGATCCTCAACTGGCAACTCCCTCCTCCAACCTTCCTGCATCCAGGAATAAAGGCGGGGTAGATGAACAATCCCTCTTCTCCAGCACTCATGGAAAGAGGGGAGAGGATCAGTCAAAAAAGAATTTAAACAGCAAAATTCCAGCTCCATGATGCTCCCGTGCCTGAGCAATTCCCTTTCAGCTTCCTCATTGCCCTTGGAAGGTTTCATTGGTAGGAAATTATGGGGGCACCAGCAAGGTGGGAAGGCAGGGATAGGGAGCACTGGTTTGGCAAGGTTCTTCCCTTGTAGAATGGCAGAAGTAGGAACGGAATCCCAGCCTTCCCAATTCCCCATTTATCCTCCTGCATTGCACAAGGCAGCTCAGGAACTGCCCTCTCTGTGAGAGCTGGCCTTTCCAAAATGAATTTATTTTCAAATTATTTTATTTTTCAAATTGTCCACATTGGTTGTTACAACTCATGTGCATTTTAGCACCTCTGTGCCAACTGAGAGTCCTCGATTTTAATTAAATCTTATGCGATGAGAAATATTTATGTTGTTCGTAGCTAAATTTCTCCGTGACTTATTTCTATATATTTTGCTTGGAATTTAATTTGCTTTTTTTATTATATGGCCTTCACATAAACTCCACCTTTCCATAGCATAGCTATGTATATGTATATGTATATGTATATGTATATGTATATGTATATGTATATGTATATGTATATGTATATGTATATGTATATGTATTTTTTTATATTTTTATATTTATAATTTCTAAAATAGCAGCTTGTTAGGCTCTAATAAAAATTACTTTCTGGGCCTTCCAAAAAGTTCCTTCAGGTTAGATAATGCCTATTTATCTAAAATATCAAATGGGATCAACAGAGAAAGCAATAGGTACACCAGAGCCTTCCTTTCCTCTTCCTTCTGAAGACACTTTAAAGCTGAATAAACACCTTGGAAAAGCACAAGCAATAGAGGGATCTCCTGGGTTCTGAACCTGACCTCTCCAAGTTAAAAATACACATTTTCCAGGCTGATCCTACAAACCCTCCCTCCCAGGAGCCTTCCTGCTGATTCCACGGCAGCCTTTCCATGGGATCCATAGGATGGGATCTCTCAGGCCATGCTGGAGTTTGTTAATTCTTCCGTTTTCTGGAGCAGGCAAAAGCATTCCCGCCCTGCCTCCTCAGCATTAATTCCCTGCTCCTGGTGATTAGCATGTAAATCTAAAAGCATGTGTTGGGAATTTTTTTCTTGTCCATATTCAGTACGACATTAATCTTATTAGCTCAGGTAAACAACTAACAGCTATTAAGGAGAGCGCAATTTATCAGGAAGCAGTTAACTCTTCGGAGCACAAGGCAGGAGCATGGATTTCACAGAATCCTGGAATCACAGAGGTTGGAAAAGTCCTCCAAGGCCATGGGGTCCAACCTGTGACCCATCCCCGCTTTGTCACCCAGTTCCTCCAGGGTTGGAGACTCCCCCACCTCCCTGGGCAGCCCATTCCCAATCCCTGCCCACCCTTTCCTGTCTGAACACCCGAATGCCCATCAGGAAACTCTGACGACACCTCCCTGCTGCTGGGGCAATGCATAAAATTGCACATTTAGGGTTTGTGTCCCTCCCCAGGCAGTGCAGCCCCAGCCAAGCCCCCTGCGTGCCCTGGGGCGGCTCAGGCTCCTTATCAGGCGCAGGGAAGGGGCTGTGCAGTCCCTGGGAAGGAAGGAAAGGAAGGGAAGGAAGGGTGCAGCCGGGCTGGAGAGCAGCAGGACTCTGAACTCGCTAATTGTGGGGAGGAGTCTCCAGAACCCCACTGGGAACGAGGCAGATGAACCAACGTGGCCCCTGGAAGGGCTGTGTCAGCTGCGGGTGGCTCTGAGGGCTGTGCACCAGCCCAGACCCAGGTGCCCGGCTCCTGGGAGAGCAGCCTGGGCTTCCCCGGGCTCTGGGGACACGGAGACCTGCACATCCTACCCAGAACACGGGGTGACTCTCACATCCCTCAGTCCCCTCCTGCCCTCGCAGTGGCATCGCGGTGTGACACAAACGTGCACACGCTGTCACCTCCCCTCCTTCACTGCCGAGAGAGAAAGCCCTGAACTGCTTCTCACCCCATCCCCTGGGAGTTCCCCTCTCCAGCTGTGGGGATCATTCCCATTTGGAGGGCCCATGGGCCGTGTCCCCCCTGTTCCCTGCCCTTGCTGCTCGTGATTTTTTCACAGGAATTTTTGGTCCTCAGCGCAGCCAGCAGCTGAAAAAACACGCTGGGGAACCCAAATCCTTATCCCAACACCTCTGGTAGCCCCTGATGGTGGAAATGTGGCTTTAGGTGAAATGGGAGCCAGCCCAGGTAGAGGGAATCCTGCCAGACAAGGAGATAGTGCTTGTGGGACAGTCTGAACATTCCTTGGACATCCCACTTGCCTGAGCTTGGCATTGCCGCTGCAGCCTGGAATCCAACATCCAGACAGGATCTGCCTCTCCCAGACCACTGCCAGCTGTTTTTTCCCCATATGTATGAAAACACCTATTTTTATTGAAGATGAGCCACATTTCTGCACCAGCTGCTAAATGGCACAGAGAACTCCCATCCCATCAGGTTTTCTGAGCCCCAGGGAGTTCACATAGAGTGAACCCAGCTGATACCAACTGGAAGTTTGGGGAACAGAAGTGAACAATGGCAGGACAAAATTATATTCTTTTTATGTGCGCAGCCTCCCTCCAAGTCCTAGAAATAAACCTCTCTTTTGTGTCTCCATAACTCCTCAATTCCTTAAGGAGTCACATATCAGCTTCCTTAATGCAGAAAAAACATTAGGACCTATATGAGAAGAAAAGAGAAGGGGGCAGGGACAAAAAGGGGGAAATGAAGCTGGGGGAAAAAAATGGAGCCGGGGGGAAAAAAATGGAGCGGAGGTAAAAAAAAATATGTAAAAAAAAAGAAAAGAGAAGGTTTGGAAGAAACAAACATCACGAGACCGGTGCTTGGCAGTGCCCAAACTCCACAAAGACCCAGGCTCTGCCCCATGGCTGTTTCCAGCAGCGAGGGAAGGGTGAAGAATGGTAATCCCAGTGCCCAGAACTGCCCTTGCAGGCTCAGCCTGGGCTTTGGAGCAGCGCTATCAGCACATCTCCTGCCTGGCCCTGCCATTCGCAGGGGCTGCAGCTCTCTGGCCTGATGGAGTATCGATCCCCCGGAGTGCAAAGTCCAGCATGCCATTAGTCCAATCTGTTTTCAAGCTGACACAATCCCGTCATTTGTCATCTTCTCCTGTCCTGCTGTGTTTGTTTAGGAGCAGGATATTTGCTTTATCTGTCACTTCCCAATCCTCACTGTATTCTTTGCCTGACACGGAGTTTATTGGGTCCACAGTTTTCTCAGAGTCATTAACAAGGGAGATTTGGACACGCCGATGAAATCACTGGAAAATGAAGATGCTGACAGCTTGGAAAGCATTTGTGGATTAAAATATGTCTGGACTTTATGTTTGAAATTAGATTTCAGGGGAGAAATCCCTAAAACCATTTCACTTTCTACAGCAAACATATGGCAAAGGCCAGCAGAAGCCTGGCAGGTGACTGCATCAATGAGAACATCTGAGAGAAACAGCCAGCTCAGAAACTGTGCCCAAAATTTCTTGAAAGCAAGAATAGAAATCCCTGAAATTGTCAGTCATGAAAGCAGAGCTTGCAGGAAATGCTCAGAGACACAAACCCCACGCTGAGTTTGTTGCATTGCAAACTTGCAGTTTTCTCTTTTACCTTTCCTATTTGAGATGTTTATATCTCAGCAAAGATCTCTGAAAAAAACCACCAAACCTGCTGAAATTTCTATTTCATCATTTTCATCTATTTTACCACTCACTATTAACTCCAGAAATGGGAGCTAGCACAGGAATTTTTTATCCTAACCATTGGTATTTTTACACTTACAGACATAAAAAGCACCATGAGAGCAGCATCTGTTTATTGCCAACATTTATAGCCATTTTATGATTATTTTTAAAATTCAGATACCCCTTCATTGCAGCAGCAGAGACTCCTGTGGCTCAAGTGCCCATGATACAATGATGGGAGTAGTGCCTGACCAATTCCCCAGGGCAAATATTCCTGTTATTAAAACACTGAAACCCAAATTTTGGCTCAATTTGGTGAATTCACAAATAGAAACCTGCATCACCTCTCAGGGAATCCACAAAAAGAAAGTGCAGAACTTCATTTCCCCCTAAAAAATCCATTTCTTCATGGAGTGGAATATGAGCTTTTTAAATTTGCAGATTCCGTTGGTACTTTCTAAGTTTTGTTATTGCCGGGGGGTCTTAAAAATCAATGTAAGCAGGGCAGGTCCCCCCAGGAGTGTTTAATTACAAAGTGAGAGGCAGCCCTGGGAGCTGAGGCTGCCAGCAAGGCCCCTCTGAGCCAGCATTCCCAGGAGAACCAGGCCAGCTCTTGTAAAAGCCTCCCAATATTGGTTATCCTCTTCCTGTCCCAAATTTCGGGGTGCCTCTGTGGGAGAGGGTTGGGTTCTCTGCGTGCCTCTGCAGCTGGGGAGGTTTGAGGTTGTCTTTAGTGAGCTGAGGTCCACACAGAGCTCTGCACACTCAGAATATTTATCTGCATTGAAGACCCACTTCAGCCGAGCCTGGAAATGTCTCATTTTCAGCAGGACTGTCCCCAAATCTCCCTCCACGCTGCAGCTGAGGCAGCAGCACTTTGCAGCTGCAGGTTCTCCTGTTGTCCTTCACCACTGTCTAATAATTTACTCAGTATCAGAGCCTTTCTGAAAGGCAGACTGCTGTAACTCCTCACACTTCTTGCCTTTTCCAGTTTGTTTTTTAGAGCAGCAAGAACTCTGGGATACAAAGGGGTTAAAGTCACTCTGATCTCCTTTCCTATCCCCTAAATTCTCCAGACTGGATTTTCCCACTCTGGGTAACCACACAGCACCCCTGGCTCTGCACATCCCCTCTCTGTGTGCCCTTAACTGGGCCTTTCCATCATTTTTTTTCTAAAGTAAATTACCCTGTTTTCATATTGAAATATGTTCTGTGTGGTGGGCAAAGCAGTAAAAGGACATGGAGGAAGAGAACGAGAAGCCTGGGTAATTTAGGAGGTGGCATTTCCAGGGTTCTGGAAACCTCCCTCAGTCCAGCATCCCTCTGAGATTGGCATTAGGGAGCTTACAGATCACAGGATACACTCTTCCATAAAATTTTAACCATTCTCATTAGGCAGCAGAAGTCCCCACACATCTGTCCAGCTGTTGGCGTTGTCTGTGCTCCCTCTGAGCTGGAAAAGCAGCACAGGCAGCACTTCCAGGGGAGCGGGGGGAGGCTCCCTCCTGTCCAGGAGAGGGAATTCACACCAGGCTCTGGATCCCTGTCACTCAGCCCCACAGATGTTCACCGAGTTTACTGCTCCTTGCTTGCAGGTTGATGCAGTAATTGCTTGAAAAGGGGAAAAAAACCCCAGCAAACTACTGCTAATAATATAATAAAAGCAAATTCTGGGCAGCACTATAAAAATGGGAGGCAGTTTATGTTTTCTGGGCAAGCAGTTTGTGAGTTTATGGACAAACAGGCCTCTGCCTTCTCTCCCTTACACATATTGGGGATTAGGTTACATTTTATTTGTAGGGAATTTTATGGCAGCAAAGGCCATTCATTAAAGAAAGCAAAAGAGCAGAGCAAAAACAGATGATTGTTACCCAGAAATCCTCATCAGCTCTCCCCCAGTTGTTTATCCTTTAACTTTTTAAAGGAATTTTTAGACAAAGATGCTTTCTTTGCCCTCTGGAAAAGAAAAAGGAGTGGGGGGAAGACGCACGGTTTCACCCAGGCGCCTTTCAGAGCTCTCTGGGCAGCGCCCTGAAAACAACTTTCCCTTTAATGAAGACGTTTCTGGAGCTCTCTTCAATATTCACCAAAAAAAAAAAAACCCAAAAACAAAAACCCCAAAAAATTAAAACTTCACAAGTTCATAAGGACGGATTCCTGGGTAGGACTTTTATTAAGTCTTTTCTATTTACTTCCTACCTAGATAAGATCTTAATCACAGCCCCCAAATTATCCGCAATGACATTTATCAACTCCAGTCATCTTTTCTTTAACATGCTCCGCCTGACCAGTCGGCTTTTCTTCCACCCCTTCCTTTCAATGGAAGTTAATTTCGAGTACATGATTTATCTTGCTGGGCTAACAGCACTGAGGCAGCCCACCTTTTCAAAGGGCTGGCCAGGGAGTGAATTATAGCCGAGTTGTCCGGTGATTGCGTTCCGTGGGGAAGGAGAATAGGCAGCCAGTGTGTTGCCCCGATGTGGCGCTGGGACCTTTTCAGCGAGGGAAGAAAAAAAGATTGGGCCTCTGACCGTGGGGCTGACAGGCAGGCGTTATATCAGCAGACAAAGGCTCGAATACCTGAAAGGATCAGAACTCCATGTACTCCGAGATGTGATGTTGTTTACAACACCATACGCTGACCCTATCCCGAATTTACATGATATCGGTGCAGCGGTCCTTTAACCTCTCCTCATTCTTCTTCCTGCATCCTCACACGGCCATTAGCATAGGGAGAATTAGCCAGGGCCACATTAAATCCGGCAGCACTTTGAAATCCTTCGCACGCATCCTGCGGCGAGCGCCGCGGCGATGTGTAATTTCCCTGCACGCCCTGGGTATATCCAGGGGCTCTGTTTGGTTTGGCAGTGGGTTTCATTCAGTATCTATTAACATTCAACTTCTATTTGTAAAGGGCATGTACAACCCACTCAAGTACATATTTGGCACAAGCCACAGTCATTTAGTGTTGGTCCAGGAGTACAGCTGGTGCCATCTGGGGCAGGATAATGGGAATCTTTCACAGAGCTGTGTTTTCATACTCCTTGTTCCTTCTCTGCCTCACACAAATGGGGGCGGTTATGAATATGCTGCATTTCAGACTGAGGGGCTTGTCCAGGGCCGCAAACTCCAACTGCACGAGGAGGGGGTCTCTTCTGCAGCCTGGGAGGTGCCATTTCAAACAGGCACCCCAAATCTGCAGAGCCCTGGCTACCAGCAGCTAAACAGCAAAAAAAACCCCACGGATTTGCAAGCACGAGGAAGATTTCCAGCACTTTCTGGTTTCATTCCAGCAAACGAGGCATTTCCTTGCTGATAATTCTGTTTTCCCTACCAACAGGGCTGGGGAACTGAGAAGTTGTGGCTTGCCTGAGGAAGAGGGAGAGGATTTCTCCAACATAACAGAAGATTCTGTGGGGTTTTAGTGCCAAAGTCTCAGCTGGTTCTTAACACACATCACTGCCTGAGTCGGCGGTGAAAGGAAATTTTGTACACACAGAAATCACTTGACACTGTTGAAAAACTTGGGGCCAGAGGACTGGCAGTGTTCTGCATCCTTGGGCTGTTTATTTTCCTGCTCAGGGAGTTCTTCGAGATGGGACCCTGCACGGCTCTGGCATTGACTTGGAAAAAATAAAAGCCCTCCACATTCCAGTTGGTTCATCCACTCCCACCTTCCCTGGGACAGCAGCCTGCAGAACGGGGACAGCCTGTCCCAAACCTGCCTGGGACCCTCAGCTTGGTGTCCCAAACCTGCCTGGGACCCTCAGCTTGGGATCCCAACCCTTGGAGCCTGATTCTGTTCCTGAACTGGACCAGCACACGATGGGGATGAATATCCACAGCAACTCTGAAGGGCAGAGGAGCAACTGCAGCCACATGAAATCCACAAATCAACAGAGGAAGCTGTTCTTAGCATCAAATTATATTTGATATAAATATACAGGGGTGGAATACTGAGAAATTACTACGTTTCTGGGCATTGCCAGAATAGGGTTCCTTTCTCGAAAGAGATTTTAATGCCATATCCCAACTGTTTTATTGGGTTTTTTTAATGCCATATCCCTGTGTTCCCTGTATCCCCAAAAGCCAAGAGAATTGGATTAATTCTCTATCCTGGCCAACTGGTCAAGCCAAGCATCTGCTTTGCTCCTCTCTTTTAACCAGGTAGAATTTGTTTTCTCAATGGCTTCTCCATGGAAAGATGCACGTTTCTGTTAGTTTGGGGTTTTTGGGGTTTCAGGGGAGGGTGGTACGACTTTGGAGAGACCAATGACATTTTGGAAGGTCCACAGCAAATTTCCCATGAAGGCAACACCCAGAATTTGCCACACAAACCCTCCCAGCCTCCAAACACCAGCACTGCCCTACTTGTCGCAGGCAGCGCCTCCCAAGCATTTCCATTTCCCAGCAGGATTTTTAAAATGCTTCTCCCCACTGCCCACGTCGCTCCAGCCTTTGTTGTGCTCCCGTGGAGAGCAGGGAATTCAGCAGCTGCTTTCCTCCCTCTGCCACCACCACGCCCCAGCTCGTGGCCGGCCGGCGGCGACTCTTTGCAAAGTGGGGACCTTTCCTTCCTTCTGATCCTGTTCAAATGCCTGAAATCACATTCAGTGCATAGGAACATTCTGATTTTTTTTGCCTAAATCATGATTTCCCCCCGTCTGTCCCACGTCACGAGGCTGCAGCTGTAAGAGCTGATCCAGAGCAGAGCCATTCCATAATAATTCTCCATGTGAACCGGCCTGGGAGCAGTGGGGCGTCTTTTGGAGTTCTTTCACTCTCAACTTGCAGCAGGAGCAGCTTCCCAAGGAAAGCTGAAACGTGAGCTCTGTTATTCTACAGGATACCAGTTCTGTCCTGCAACTGGTGAGCACACACAGGAGCTGAACACGAATTCTTTTGGGTGGTTTTATGTCCACTTAGAAAATTAGGTTCTGTTAAAACAGGCACGAAATTCCCAAATGCTGTTCAGGGAAGCCCAGCTGCCAGGAGAGTTGTTAACATGGAAAACAAAAGGCTAAACAGACAGAATGCAAAATACTTGTGAAAATTATCAGTACTAAAGATAGAGTGATAATGTAATTAAGTATTCCATTGGAGAAAAATGAGTTGATAACCAAAATAAACATTCATCCCCTAGCCTTTGTTGGGTGTGGATATTTGGGTTTACCAGTAGCCATTGATAAGGGAATGGTGAAATCACTGAGCTCCTACTAGGTTGTTAAAAGACGTCCTTGAAGCTTCTTGAAACTTTGCAAATCCCAAATTAACAGCTGAAGAAGTTAACACATGTAGTCAAAAAAACAATTCCAGGTTTTGCTGATGTAAAATTTGCCAACGTTTTGTGAAAAGAGATGGCAATAAAAGTGCATTTCTATCCTACAGATAAACATGATCCCAGAATGCCAGAATCTCTGAGGCTGGAAAAGTCCTCCAAGACCACTGAGTCCAAGCTGTGCCCAATCCCCACCTTGTCCCCAGCCCAGAGCCCTGAGTGCCACCTCCAGGCTTTCCTTGGGCACCTCCAGGGATGGGGACTCCAAACCTCCCTGGGCAGCCCCTGCCAAGGCCTGGCCACCCTTTCCATGGAGAAATTCCTCCTGAGGGAAAGGTGAAGAAAATCACTGCTCCTTATAAGATAAACAGTTTTAACTCTCATTTAAATGAAGACCATCTCATGACACAAATTGTAAATACAGGTCCTATTTTTACTGAAAACTCTGTGACCTGTGGTTTTCTCAAAGCACATCCAAGAAGGAAACTGTGTTCTGTTCTGCTCGCTCTCATTATTCATACCCTTGGATTTCAACAATGTAAGAATAAACTGCAGAGGTGAAGAGGAGAAAAATAATTAGGAGTGCAACAAAATGCACGAGCACATTAAGGTGTTAAAAGGCTTGGAGGTGTGAAACCCAAAAATAAACATTCTGCTCAATATCTCAAGGTAATGTTTTGATGTGTGCTAAGCGAATCAATATTTGAAATTGTGGTAGGAGCTTGCATTTCCAGCTGGTGCAAAGGCATAAAAACAGAACAGATTGTATTTAGGGCAAACCCTACCACTGCAGGCTCTGCAACAGCACAAGTTTGCATTTAGTGGCACATAAATGGTGTTATTCTCTGTTGACATTAGGATTAACTTTGTGGATTGACTCTAAAGAACTGTAAAAAGAGTTTTAAAACCTCCTCACTTTTGTGATCTCTCCTTAACCACGGCAGCTACTGTAAACTACCCTGGCTGCCCATAAAGACAACTGGATTTTGAGGGTTTTTTTAAGCTGGATCCTCACAGGCATTCTCCAGTTTGGAAAACGCCATTGCAAGAGCTGCTGTTAGGACTTTCCCTCATCTCAGCTATTAGAATTAGAAAATTTCCAAAATAACGCTAAAAACCCACCACACACCTTTCCAAGAGCAATGAACCTGCTGTTCATCTCATTCTCCCTGGATTGGAAGTCACCATGAGGACCAGCAGCAAATGAAACATTTTGTGAGGGAAAAAAAAATGAAAGCAAACCAAGCAAACAGCTGATGGAATCCCCCAGGGAGTTTCAGTTCAGCTTCTCTCTCACCAGAATTACAATCCTGAGGCTGACAGGACCTTCCTGATGGACAGGGCATCCCAGCAGCCAACGCTGCCTAAACCTGGTGCCATCCCCAGCTGCAGAAAACCCCTCCATCCTCAAAGGAGAAACATCACAACTCCACATTGGTATGGCTGGGTGGAGTGCGGCTGTCAGGAGCAAGAAACGGCATCCAGGGAAAGACCCTGAATGTATTGTCCCGGAAAAAACAACCAAGAGACTTTGTAGAGCCACGGGACAGGTGGAGGGCAGTGCTCAATGGGACAAGCATCCTTGATTTTGCTGCGTTTCAGGAATGTTGGAAGCTCGGTTTCCTTCAGAACGTGCCCTTTGTGCCCGGGCGTAATTTATTCACTCATCCAACTTCCACTGAGCTACACGAAGCTGAACTGAGCCAGGCCTGCTTTCATCTGAAACAGCAAAACCTCCATGGTTAACTCAGTTTAAATGGTGTCTCAGTGAAAAAAATCAACTTTGATTAGACGAGGCTAGGGCAAATTCCCCTCTCCTGGGGGGATGGGGATGCCCTGGCACAGGGTGCCCAGAGCAGCTGTGGCTGCCCCTGGATCCCTGGGAGTGTCCAATGCCAGGTTGGATGGGGCTGCGAGCAAACTGGGACAGTGGAAGGTGTCCCTGCCCATGGCACTGGATGATCTTTAAGGTCCCTTCCAACCCAAACCATTCCAGGATTCTGTGATTCCAAGGAGAGGGGGAGAGAGCCCAGCCAGGCCAGCAAGGCCCAGCCACGCTCAGCGTGGGAGCATCCAGCCCACTCTGGAACAAAGTCACTGCTCAAGCAAACCTGGGACAACCCCCAGTGGCATCTGGAGCTCTCCATTAGGACCAGCAGATGCCAGCCTAAGGCTCAGGCATTCCAGGGAGCCAAATTCCAAGGCAGCTGAGCCTCTGTGCCCAGGGTTTGTGGCTCTGCCACCGGGCCGGTCCCCACACAGGGCCAGCCCCGCCGTGGAGGAGGTCCATCTTCATGGCCAATCTGACAAATGCCTTATGATTACTATTATTTTTTTTAAGTGGGCCTGTTCTCTCTGGGTCACTTTGCTCCAGCCTGCCCAACCCTGGTAATAATGAGCCGAGGCTGGTTAAGCAGCTAATTAGCATGCCGTTTGTTAGACGAGTTAAGAACGTAATTATTGTGAGTAGGCAGAGCCTGCCGATGGAATGCATTTTGAAGGTTACCATAGGAATCTTTCCTCGCTCTATTCATTCCCAGTGTAATACTAATCACTATCATAAGGAAAGGATTGCTTGGATATAGACTGTAGGTTAACATCTGATTAGATTGCCAGGGAACAAAGCCATCCAGGCACTTTGTTTGTTAACCCTTTTGGGGCCTGCCCAAGTGTCCTGACCTGCGGGAAGAGCTCGCTGCCGGGGGTTTGGAGTCCCAGCTGCAGGGCTCGGGGCTGGCATGGAGGAGGGCAGCCTGAGAGCTGCCTCCAAACAGGCTGGAATTTGGGAGGCCTTCACCCCGAGTGGCACGGGAAGCCATCCTTCCCTGCTTTTGTCACTTGTAGGTCCCCAACTGGCACGGGAAGCCGTCCTTCCCTGCTTTTGTCACTTGTAGGTCCCCAACTGGCACGGGAAGCCGTCCTTCCCTGCTTTTGTCACTTGTAGGTCCCCAACTGGCACGGGAAGCCATCCTTCCCTGCTTTTGTCCCTTGTAGGTCTGTGAGGGGTAAGCTGAACTGGGTAATTCCAAGACCTGATTAAAACGGTAACTGGGCAAAACTAAAGAGCAGAATTCCAGCGTTTTTATTTCTGTGAAAGCCACGGTTCCTCAAGCTTTCAGCATGGGATCCTGCAAACAAACCCCCTGGGCGCGGACTCAGCTGAGAGCTGTCAGAGCTCAGCACCCGCAGGGGGCTCAGAGAGAGAAGGCAGCCACCACCAGCCTCCATCCCATCCCCCGGGAAAGCTCCAGCATGTGCCCACATCCCAAACTATTCCAGGGAGTCCATGGGCACATAGCCCTGGGCAGGCCTGAGCAGATGCCACCAAGGGACACTGGTGGCACAGATCTCAGTGCCTGGGGGGCAGCAGCTCTCAGGCATTTCCATGTGCCTCCAACCCCACCAGCAGGAGAATCCCAAGATGCTCCAACCCCAAACTCCTCTCCCAGCCTCCCAAAGCCCCAGGGAGTGCAGCACCCACGGCAGAGCCTGCCCAGTGCCACTCCTGGTGGGTGAGGATCAGCCAGAGGCTGGGAACGTGCTCCCTTTTGTCAGGCAGGAAACCCAGGAGCGTTTGTCCTTTGTTCCCCTGCCCCCGAAAGTCGCAGCCGGAGCTCGCAGCTCCGCTCTAAAGACCCCTGGATGTTCATTAAATCGCCTCTGCATATTTTGCTCCTTGTTTTTTTCTCTTTTTTTTTTTTTTTTTTTTACCCCCCACCCTCGAGGCTGCCTACCAAAATCTCCCCGTGGTGTTCCTTAGCTCTTATCCTAAAAGTGCTGCAAGAATGAAGTGGTGAATGCCCCAATCTGAGAGCATTCTGTGGCCAGCCCCACGCTGTTCACAGCTCGCTGCCGAGGCCCGAGGCTCGGTGGGAATTTACAATTCATCGGCGACCAAACTCTTTGAATGTTATCAACACATCTTTCCCCTGGCACACGAGAGTGTGACTTAGGAGGAGAGGAGCAATTTGTTTCATGAATTTCATCCTTTGTTATTGAAAGCTGCTGGATTTGGATGTATAAAGACCTGTGCCATTAAGCCGCGGGGCAGAAGCATCCCATGGGCTGACAAGTTTGTTTGCTTGTTATTATTATTATTTTTAAATACAAATTACTTTGAAAGTAGCATTATGGAGGGCTCGGAAGGTGCTTTGAGGAAAGCTTGTGCTGTTTTCCAAAAGATTGGGGAATATGGAGGGAAACGCATGGAGCAGTCCGTGACCTCTGTTCATAGGGAAATATCAGCTGATTTTTAACCAAATTAATGAATATTATTCAGTGGTTTTACATTACCCAATCCAGTGTGCCTCTAAACAACTCTATTTAATAGAAAATATGGATGTTTTCAACCAGGAATCTGTTTGGTGTCTTTAAAACTTAAAAAGGCAAAGGAGCATCAGTATGAAAAGCCAATTTGGCATTGACTAATTTGCTCCTTTTTTGCTTGAAAACTCTGTCTGCTCAAATGAGGGGCTTGATTTGTAAATAAAAGTCTTCGGAGTAAGGGGGGAATTGAAACGAATATTAAGCGTTACTGAAATTATGAAATAATTTGTGCTCAAACCAAATCCAGAGTGTTTGGACAGGGGGATTCTGAGGGAGCCCATGCAGGGTTGGGCTCGAGTTCTGCCCCAAAGCTCCAATTCCCTTTGCCAGCATTGGTCAGCCCTGCACAGGTGAGCAGCAGGGAGAAAACTACACCAAGGCACTGATTCCAGCTCCAGGAATGTCCTCTCAAACCTTTTTGCATTCATTAATTAATACAAGGTCTGTGGGAAGTCAGCTCTGGGTTTTTCTTGAGCAAAACTTGAGAACTGAGACAACTTTAGGCAGCAAATAAATTGTATTACCTGAGATAGCAAGGAGTTAGATCAGTTCTTTCATGGGAAGGTTGGACATTTTTCTTTTTATTATTCCAAATATAAAAAGAAACCCCCCTAAAACATTATTCTGACCATTTATTTTCTCAAGTTTACATATTGGAACAAGAAGGCAGGAAGCTCAGAGGAATAATATCTCAACCCAGCTTCCCCAGATTACCAGAACCAACAAGAAATAGAAAAAAACCAAAAGTGTTCTTTGGGAACTATTGTTCTCCAGGCAGTTCTTTCACTCCATTTTTGGCTAATTAAATTAATCTGGTAAGCAGGTGTAAACCCACTTGTTTGGGTGGCTAAAAGGAGAGATTGGAGGTATTTGCACAGTGAGAGATTTGTACAGGGGAGCATTAAACCCTATCAACAAGAGGAAACTCCACTCAGGATGCAGAAAATCCTGTTTAGCACTTCCCAAATCGCACCAAGGCCGCCTCTAATCCACCAGCCCGGCACCGAGGTGAGGTTTAATCATCTGCTTGGGAAGCTGCAAAGCTGTGCTGGGCATGTTTCACTTGGTTAATGTTTCATGTGGCAAATAGGAACAGAAATACTGCTGGCATTTGCATTGTGAATGCCCAGCCAGCAGCACCCTCGGCTTTGATTCAGGACCAGTTCAAGACCAACCTTTTATTGCAATAAAGAACTTCTTCCACGTGGATTTATTTTGCAGAAATAGAAACCAACCATGCTACCAATAAACACAGCATCACACAGGCCAGGCATCACCAAAGGCACAGTCAGAGGTAATAAAAAAGAATAAATTTCAATCAGAGAAGGATAAAAATAGAAATACTATCAGCAAAGAGGCAGAATTCAGTCTCACCTCCATAGCTACGATGGTATCACACCCAGTCTGCAGATATTAGAGATTGGTTTGGTGCAATTGTTCTGATTTGGCACTAAGGAATAGCAGCTAACTTGAAAAATAAGAGGTTTTTTGCCCTTTCCCTGGGTTAAAACCGTGCTGGAGAAGAACGAAACCATCACTGGAGTGCAAAGGGAGCTGGACCCAACCTCCAGCCTTTAGGACCCCAAGGACAGCAGAATATCCAACATCCCAAGCTCATTATGTGCCACCAACCCACTCCACTCGTGTCCCTCCTCGCTGCAGCTCCAAAGTGCTGCTTCGAACCCCCAGAAAGAGTGGGACAATATTCATTCCCTCAAGGTGGGATGGCAGAGCCGGCTGGGAATGCGGTGAGGGGAGGAGGAGGAGGGGATGCCAGCGGCACAAGTGTGACCGTGTGTCCCCCGTCCCCGCAGCGCTGGGACCCTGCCCACCCCCAGAGGAAGCCTTTGGGGTGGCAGCAGTGGTGCCATTGACTGCGGGCTCCTGGAGACTTTACACCTGCTCACAACATCCCTGCTCAGCCCCTCGGTCCCTGAGGGCAGCTGAGCCACAATGTCACCAACCAAGCCCGTCCCCAAACCACCTGGGTGGTGGCAGCACCCCAAACCCCAGCCCTGGCACCACCCAAAGGCTGGTTCCGCCCTCGGGGACCCTAAAGAGTGTCGCTGTCACACTGAGACTCCCTGGGCTGTACAAGGACATCCCTTTGGCAGCACCACCCGGGCACCGAGGGATGCTCGGAGCCGCTCCCCGCTTTTCACGTCGCGGTGGGAGGAAACCGGACGGTGCCCGCAGCAGCCGCTCCTTCCGCCCCCTCCTTCGGCAATAACGACCTGCGACAACAATTAACGTCCCTCCTCTCTTCCCCCGGCCCAAAGCTCTCCTGCTCGTCCCCCCTGCCGCCCGCCCCTGCCAGATTTGCTCCTGTTTTTCGTCTATTTGTGAAGGTGCCCAAGACAGGAGCTCACTTAATACGTTCCCCTACGCTTGTGGCGCAACAGCCTATTCAGGACAGATAAGCCCCTTTAGAAATGAAGGGGAATTTAATTCAGTGCTTGAGTGACAGCAGGAAGATTTATCCCCTCAGTAGACAATACGGCTTTTGGGGCTTTAATCTTGCCCAGACAATGGGCTGTTTCTCGGCCCTCATCTTGTGCTTTTCCCACGATGTTCGGTGATTAACCGGGGCTCCATTGGATGGAAGCCACTATCTCTCATTTAGGAGTGTTTGCGCCTCTGTCAAGGACCAGGGAAGGGAGGGAGGGAGGTGGGAAGAAGAGAAAGGAAGGGGAGGGGGAGAAGAGTTGAACTCATCTGGGAGAAATGCCGGGGGGCTGCGGGCCGGGCGCGGGCGGATGCCGGCGCTGTCTGCGGTGGGCAGGGCAGGGGGACAGAGCGGAGCGACACTGCCACTGCCACCTCCGCCGGAGACCTGGGCAGGGCTCTGCCCGCTTACTTCAGCTCCTCTGTTATCTCCTCGTGGTTGTTATTTAGAGCAGCCCCGGTCGCACACAAATCCACCGGTCCTTAGGTATGTGCTGCCTGAATTTAAGGGGTTTTCCGAAAATTAAGGAATCGAAGCAGCTCAAAGCCTGAAATCACGGTTTGCGGTCAAAAGTTGGTGTCTTGTGCTTGCCCAGCAGAGATAACTGAGATACCCTGGCAGAGGACAACGAGAGCTGGCACAGCACAAACATCTGCAAAGGGCAGCAGGTGCCCCAACACCTTTCCAGAGAGGATTTTACTGCCACATCTGCCCTGCACAAAGTGCTGGGCATCGATTGCTCCACTTTATTGAGGAAGATCATTTCTTCCTAAGGTGCAAAATGTATCTCAAATGATGTAATCCTTCCCTGGGAGAGTAGGCAGGCCCTGGCACAGGGTGCCCAGAGAAGCTGTGGCTGCCCCTGGATCCCTGGGAGTGTCCCAGGCCGGGTTGGACGGGGCTGGGAGCAAACTGGGACAGTGGAAGGTGTCCCTGCCCATGGTAGGGGGTGGAATGGGATGGACTTTCAGGTCCTTTCCAACCCAGACCATTCCAGGATTTTGAGATTATCAGGAAGTTCACTGCCGGTAAGTTTCTCATCCGTAGGGAAAGGCAACCATTACCTTCACTCTTATATACAAATTAGTCTTTGTAGCCAAAAAAATAAAAACAAAAAGGTGGTTTATGTGCTTCTTCCTGAAAGCAAACACTGTGGACACCAATGCTGCAATTTTGGTAAAGAGTGGACACACAGATTTAGCCTCAAAGTAACGTCCCTCTGTTCTGAGGGGATGTTCAGTGCAGTAACTCTGTCAGTTCAGTCCTAACTGTTCCTTCCAAGTCAGGATATTCTATGATTTTATATTCAGGTATTGCAATGTCAGGATCCTAATTGGGGGTCCACCCTCAACCCCTAAGTACAGCAGCAAGAGGAACAGAACCACAGCACCCAAATGGCTTTAAAATGAAAACAAAACCAGAACAAAACAAAACCCAAAAACATAAATTAAAAGTTTCGTTTCAAAATCTCTGAATTTCTGAATTTTCAACTGTTATCAACAAAAGTTAAGATGTTGACAAGACCTTTTAGGCAGGAATTGAACAGTGTGAGAGGTGTGAGAGCACCACACGTGACTGCAGAGTGCCCGTGAATTACCCACGATGGCACCTTTCATAATCAAATGCACCCTCATGGCAGATTCATTTCCTTACTGCTTTGGTTTTCCTTTCAGAAATGTAAGAAAATCGACCTGGAAAACAACCAGAGCCTTTAAGCCTCATCACACATCAGTATGAGGACGTGGACGGGAATAGTTTAAGATTTCCCTCATATTTGGGACTTTTCAGCTCCTGCAACTACAAGTTCAAGTCCCTGAGGAGTCACTTAAGTTCTTCAGTCCCTTTAATGAGATCAGCTGGGTGAATGAGGGGTTTCTGAGTGGCCTTTAAATGGAAATGGCTTGAAAAGGAATGAGAAGAAAAGGTTTTATGGAGCATTTTAAGGTTTTCAGTTGGGCTTTTTAGTTGGTTGGGGTTTTGGTGGGGTTTTTTTTTTTTGCTGTTGTTCTGTTGTGGGGGTTTGTTTGTTTGGGTTTTGTTTGTTTATTTGTTGTTGTTGGGTTTGGTGGGGGTTTTTTTGTTGTTTGTTTTTAGTTTTTTGTTTTGTTTTGTTCGGNGACCCAAATCACACCACGCTTTGAAAACAGATTGGGAACTTCCAGCCCAGCACTGCTCACCTGCCTGCATTTCTGTGAGCAAACCTCCAGCAACCTTCAGGGCAGAAGAAAAATGGATTTGAACAGCAGATCCAGCTCATCCCAGGAACTCCCTGTCTGCACTCTCTGCCCTCTTGATTTTGTCCTTGACTCTTCTGAACCCATCTCAGCCTCCTCTGGTGCCTGGGAACCTTTTCAACACCTTCCCCCTGAGCTGAAGCAGGGTCTGACACTCCCAGCACCTCTGGGCATCCCCACGAGGGCTTTGCTTTGCTTTGCTTTGCTTACAGGATAAAATCCCTGCCTTCCTCATAACTCGATGTAGCTCAGACCAGTGCCTCCCAGTAAGCAACTGGAGCTGCCTAGAGCTGGCCAGGGTGGCCCCTTCCCTTCCCTACAAGGCAGCAGTAGCCCCCAGACCCCTGCAGAGGAATAACTCCATGGGCATCCTGGAATATTTTCTCCATCCTGCCTTCCCAGCTGCTTCGTTTTTCTGTTCTGTTTTAACTGGTGAGCACAGCGAGGAGGGAGGGAAGGACAGCAGAGGAATGAAAATAAGATTAAAATAAAAGACCATGCAGGGAGCCCGCAGAAAAACAAATGTCACAGCCCAATTCCCACTTTGGCCCAAACCACCATGAGCCCAGAGCTGCCCCATTTAACTTGGGGAGACCAAACTGTGGCTTATAATTTTTACAGCACCTTTGTCTGGCCCAGCATTTACAGGAAGTGGGGAAAGTAGATGGAAAATTATTCAGTACAGGCTTCCTGAAAACTGGGAGGGACTTCTGTGGTAAGAGCACCAGGGCAGGACAGCTCTGAGTTACAGAAATGCACCATAAAAATCAAATTTATTAAATCCGATTTACTTCATAACCCCTCTGACCATGCTGGTGCCCACAGCCAGGCCAACACCTGTAAGGGACACACGACCTGAAGGGAAAATACACCTTGAACTGGGATTTGGGGCTTGGATTGCTGGTCAAGGGGAGCACTGCAGCTTAACATGGGCTGTTCCACCCGGCTGAGGTTGCCTTAACTCATCTGGGGTGATTATTTGTGCTGCAGGGATTCTCAGAGACCTCCAGTGGACACTGGGAATGATGGAATTTGTCCATACGAGGGTTCTTTTCCCAAAGAACCAACAAATCCTTTCATTGCTGGTGAATTTCACACTGCAGAGCAAAGAGTGGCCACACCAGGGGCATCCTGAAGGGCGGTGGCAGAAGGAGCAACCCAACCTTCCTGAACCCAAACCCTCCCTTCCTGAATCCAAATCTTGGACTTCTGCCTTCCCCAACCTGAGCCCTGCCTGCCCAGGCCGGCCTAGCTGAGACCAGCTCGGCGCAGACCACACCCAGCTGCCCTGGGCAGGAACAGAAGGGTGCTCAAGAACCCCAACCACCATCCCAGCCCACCCTTCCCCGCGGGGCAGGTTTGAAATCCAGCTGCTTGGGCAGTTGGCTCGCTGCCCTGGAGTTCAGCAGCACAAAGCACTTGGACAAGGAGCAGAAACCCCTCTGCCCTTCAGCAGTCTTTGCCCAGAGCCAGGAGTGACACAGCCGTGATTAGACACCGAGGCTCAGCTTGTTTCTCTAATGGGTTTTTGTTCCAAGCACCCGTAACTTCCCGAGCCCCAGGTCAGGCTCACATAAAAATGCAAGGATCCAGGAGGCTCCTTGGCTTCCAAACCGCTGCATTTTGGCAGCAGCACTAACTCTTCACGGAATGACACCTTTTCCTCGAATAATCCACTTTAAAAATATAGAGAGAACTTGTCTGTCTAAGCTGCAGCCTCTGCAAGAACAAGCTGAGGGGAGCAGTGGGTTCTGTTTCGAGGCCTTGCAGCCACACTGCAGGTGTGTGTTCGCTCCCAAATTCCTGCAGAGTCTCTAGAAATTGTGTTTGTTTTCCACCATCAGCTGCTGGACAGCCCAGGTGAACCTGGTTAGATATCAGAAATCCCTTCTTCCCCAGAGGATTTTCCCCCCAAATAAAACCCTCCAGGTACAGCCCACTCTGGCTGTTCCAGATGCAAAACCTCAGGGGCAGCAGAATCCCTTTGTGGAGGGAAATACCCTGAGCCTTTTGTGCTGGCCCAGCACATGAGGCACAACTGACAGGCCAAGGGATCAAAGTCTCCCCTTTATCACCACGCACTTGGCAGAAATGTAAACTTCCCCATATAAGGCCCAGAGATGTGTTTGAACTCACTCAGAGAGAGCCCAAAGGCGTCTCAAGGAGTGAAAACTCCCTGACCCTGCCTGGATGAGAAAGGCAGCCCAGGTATATTGAACTGTGGAAGGGAAATTTTTCTTCCATCTGCTGTTTTTAAGTTTTCAGGGGAAAACTCTGTTAAGATTGGAGTATTGGGTATCTTACAGTAACAACAGAGAGGCAAAAATGAAAGCATCAAAGGATTTTTTCATATAAATATAATTGGTTTGATGGTGAAATTATTATTTACAGAAATAATCAACGGGTGTGCAATTCCAAAGGAAAAGATTGTGCACATCAAATCCACCTCCCACCCATCCCAGCTGCACAGAACGAGCGAGGGAAGAGCAGAGAAGCCAGGCAGGAAGAAATAAATGAGGGATAACCTGATCAGGAGGAATAATTAACAGCAGGACTGAGAACCAGCAGTGCTGAATGTTCCCCAGTGGAGACCCCCAGAAGCTGACCAGGCTCTGGAGAGGAAAACTTCTGCTCTCACACAGCTCTGCAATTCCTGCAGAGCTTAAGGAGGAGAATTAGTCCAAAAGTTTGATTTCAAAATTCCCTTGTACCATTAAAAATAAATAAAAAAAAAAATACTAGGTTCTGGTGAAAGAAAATGTCAATTGTTTGAAACTATTCGATGATATATTTTGAATATTCCTTTACTCCTGATTTCTGCAGCCACCCTTGCCCTGGAGCACAATGTGACTCTGCAGGACAGAAGTGCTGAGGGAGCTGGGAAGTGCTGAGTGGGTGACAGTGACCACTGGGAAAGGGGTGAGCACGGCTCTGGGGCTGGGCTTCAGCCAAAAATCCCCCATGCAGAGGATCCCATCCAAAATCCCCCGTGGGTGTCCCAGGCTGAGGCTCCGACGGAGCCTAAAGACACCAAGTGAGGAGCTGCCAGGGGCTGTAACAGCTCCGAGCCAACAACAACAGTTTAGGTGTGTGCTTCGATTTCATACCTGCAGAGAAGTGGGTTTTGTTTGGCAGCAAAAGAGCCTTTAATATCCTCCTGCTGCAGGTCTGGGGCACACTCACCCAGCCACAGAGCCCAGCAGCACTCACAGCTGGAAAGGAGAGGGAACGGTGAGGAGTCCTAAGGACGTGGCTGATAACAGCACAGGGATAGAACTGGGGGAACCTTTAGGGTGAATTCAAGCAGATTGGTGCAAAACCAACTGTTTTTCTCTGAATAAAGGGACTTTCAAAGCAAAGTCATCAGTAAATAGAAGCACCTACCCGAAATCTGCCAGCGGCCAGCCTGATGCAGTGCTCCCCACGTTCTACTGGCCTGGGATGGGAATCTTGTGTGAATGGCTCTGCTGAGAGCCCTGGGCTGCTCCTCAGAGCTGAGATCCACAGCCCTCAGGTAAAGCCAATACCCGAGCCTTTCCCCTTCCTAAGGAACTGATGAAATGGCTTTACCTGAGCAGCTTCAAAGAGGAGGAATTTGAGATGTGGGTTTTGTCTGTAAAAAAAAAGGGCAAGACAGCAGCCAGAGACAGAAAGGGGAAGGAAAGAGGGGAAGAACCAAGAAGGAAGTGCCAGTTCTTTGACACCTTTGCGATGGAGTTTGATTTGTAAAGCAGAACAGAGCCCCTTCCCTTTCCCTGGCCTGCCCTCTCTAATCTGATTTTAGGAGAACTCTCTGAAATGAATCATCCCTGCCTGCCCCAGAAGTTCTGCCTCAGAGGGGATCTGCATGTCACCCCTGCCCTGCCCTCTCCATGCACTCCCAGCACCCACAGGCTGCAGCAGGAGGGACCCCAACCCTTGGCCAAGCCTGCCCTGGGGGTGCCCCAAGTGCCACCACGAGGGTGAACACTCAGGGCAGCTGCCCCTCAGCTGGGATGGTCCTTGGGGAGCAATGATTCCAGAGCAGGCCCGAATCCAGGGCTGAGCTCTGCTCTGATGGGGATGGAAATGCCTCAGGTTTGCCTTTCCCTGCTCCTCGCAGTTTGCCAGCAAGCTTATCTGACATGCTGAGCCCCGTTTCTCTCCTTGACCCCCCCAAAACACTCAGGGGTTTTGTTTTTACGAGGTGCTGAGCAGCCAGAGCTCCTGTTCTCCGTGCTGAGGCTGCAGGAGGAGGGAGGGAGGTAGGGAGGGATGCTCAGCTCAGCATCCCTGAGAGCAGAGCCCAGGGAATGCTCCCTAAGGAATGCCCAGGCTGGGGACCCACAGCTGGCACTCTCAGCCCCACACAGCAGGAAAGCCCTGGCTCTGTACCCTTGGGCTGTCACCTGGCTCTCTGCCACTGGGAGAGGGAAGGGACAAGCTCTGGAGAGAGGTTTCTCTTGGCAAGGAGCTCTCCCCAACTTTGTGTGAGCAGAGTTCCCTGCTCTGAGCTCCTCGTGGCCACAGGATTTAATTCTGGGGCTAAAGACACCCTGCAGTGGCAATTCCAGCAGCTGTGCTCTGCAAAACCTCCCCTACCTGCTCTGGCAGCACAGAATACATTCAATTCCTGCATTTCCCTGTGTTTGAAATCCCAAATCTCTCCTTTTCCCTTGGCTTCTGCCCACTCTGTACTCTCCAGGGCACTGCAGAGCAGGGGTCACTCAGTGCCCAGGACACCCAACCCTTGCTGTGCATCACTCACACCTTCCAAGGGCCCAGAATCCAAGGGAACACACCTCAGGAAAAAGAAATCATCTCAAAGCAGGACCAGTCTGTTTCTGATGCCTGGAATTTTGTGAGACGCAGCTACAGCTGAGAGGGCAACAGTGCCTGTGCCAGGTCTCACAGCCTGCGAGGGAGGGAGGGAGGGATGAGACCTTCCCCAGGGTGCACAGGGGCTTCAGAACAAGGCCAGGAACAGATCCCAGCTGTCCCAGATCCCAGCCCTCCTTGGCAGATGTGAGAGGCTTCAATTCCTTCCTTGGAGCCTCTTGAATGTGATGGATTTCCCGGGGGCACAGCAGTGGCACTGCCCAGGACAGAAATGCCCTTGCCAGGTGCCAGTCTGAGATTTGTGAGGAAGGTGATGGAAGCTGGAGAGATTTCCATTCCCAAATGACCAGGAAAGGGTCCCACAGCTAAACCTGAGCAGTCCCTGCTGACTGTGCTGCATTCCCTGGATGGAGGGAGGGGTAACAATTCCATGGACAGCACAGTGCAAAGGGTTGGCACAAAATCATCTCTAAGGTCCCTTCCTACCCAAACCAGTCTGGGATCCTACAACCCAAACTTTTCAACGCTGTCCTGAGCTGATGAATGAAATAAAAAGTAATTGCACTAAAAAGGGCACTCATATTATATTTGAGTAGTGTCCTGAGCTGAAGTAAAATAAGCATGAAAAAAATTAAATAAGGCACTTAGACGTGATCTTTATATTCAAGCATCACTGAGTAAAGGCTGCAGGCTGATCTCCACTGCTGTGAGATGTTCTCTGTGCTGATATTTGATCACTTCTCCTCACTTCTAGTTCGTTCAGTTCCCTGAGCAGGTCCTGGACAGAGGGAGGAGTGAGATTGAGTGAGCAGGGCACGGACACTGTCGAGTTCTCGGAGCCACAGACCTGTGTGTGACCACAGCCAAGTTCCTTCTCTCTCCACCACGGTTCCTTTTTTTCACCTCTTTCTCCTTAGGTTAAGCTCATGACAGGATTTATGATCTCCTGGTTTGACAGATCTCACCCATCTAAGGTTTTTTCGAAGCAGTGCTTGTTTCCCTGAGCATCTCCACAGCACCTGCCTGTTGGGGCAGTGATTTCAGCTGGCACAAAACCCCAGAATACACGTTTTTAACTTACATAATTAAGAAGTCTCCTCAAAATAATTATTTTCCTTAGTCTCTGTGTCATCACTAGGAAAGCATCACAGCAACCTGATTTAAAATGTCGATTAAAAAAACAAATCAGAAGGGTGCAGCAACCCCAGGAAGAAAAGTTTTCCCTCTGAACTTTGTAAAACTTCATCCCCAAATGGATTGACTTCTACATTATCTGATATTTCCTCATTAGCTTCTTTCCTTTCTCCCTTTTCCCTCCAACAAGGCCCTTGAGTCTAACGATGTCGGAAGTCTCTGAAATTTGACAGATCTTACATTTCCAGCTCATTTTCTAATGAGTTTGTACATCAGGACTGATTAGTGTAATAAAGAATTCATGAAGCAAATAAATGTAACATGAAGACACCTTGAAGAGAGGAAAGAAAGAGCAAGTCAAATATGTTGAGAAAAGGTCTGGCCTTTTTAACCTTCATTTAATCGTTCTGACAATGACACTTCATCAAAGAGCCCTGGCAGGTATTTGGACTTTGTGCACAGCAAAACCGGGCTTTGAACTTCTCCTGCCCTGCATTACCCAGGAGAAGCCGTCATTAGCCTAATTTAGGCAACTCCTCATCAAGGCAGGGCTTTGCCAGCATCCCCCCATGGCTGGGGAGGGGGAGAGGCAGCCCCGGGCAGGGCTGGCCGCGACCCCTCCTCACCCTCCGGGGTCGCATTTCCCAGCCGGAGCCGCGGGCACCTTCCCTCTCTTTGGGAATCCACGGGAAAACTTCCCTCGGTTTTCCTGTGGCCCCCTCCCCTCCTAAAACCCTCCCTTAATTGGGGTGGTCTCGCTGGGGGAGAGCTCCGGGCTGCCAGGCAGAGCTTCTTCCACTGCTTCCCCAGGTTAAAATAAATAAATAAAAAAGAAAGCACAGCGTGTTCACTGCCAGGATCCCATCCCTGGATCCACTCACATTTAATCTGCGCTGCTTTTGCTGTCACTCCTCTGTCACCTTTTCCTCAGCTTCCCACAGAGCTTCACCCCCATCCCCAGAGCTAAATCAGTTCCGTGTTCCCTCTGCACACAAAGTTTTCAGGGGAGAACTGGCAAAGCACAACCACCCAGATGTTCAGATCCTATGGGAAGGAAATGCTAGCATGTTGGATTTTTATTTATTTTTATCTACAGCATCAAAAATAGGCTTTGTTTAAAATAGGAGCAGACTTAATATCTTTGCTAAGGAAACTATATATTTGAGATGTTTACGTGGAAAATGTGCCAGAGGGCTTCTGACCAGCTTTAACTTGGGATCTTTCCCGCTCTGGACATGACTTTTGGCATCAGAGGCCTCAGGCTGAGCAGGAATTGCACATTCTCTGATGATAGAAAGCACAACAATAACGAATATTAGGGAAGAATAATTCTATTACACGTGTCCAGCTGAATGAACGCGGTGGGAATTTCAGTGTTCAGATCTGTTTCACCAGTGGCCACGGAACAGAGCAGAGCAATCCTGCCCCTTTCCCTCAGGAATGTCTCAGTGTGCACTGCCCAGCTGTAATCCTGTTCTCCCCATGTCTTTCCCCAAATGGAACATTGTCAGGGCTCCTAAAGAAGCTGCAAGAAGATTCTTTTGAATAGGGACAGTATGGAAAATAATTCAAAAGAGTCCTTGTCCCACACAGGCCAGATCTGCATGGGAAGTTACTTTTTTGTTCTTCAGAAGAAAGCAAAAACCCACAAGGAGGAAAAAAAAAAAAAAAAAAAAGGGAGAGAAAAAGAAAGGAACCAAAGAAACCTCAAAGAGTTCAAAGGGTGTTTCATCAGCAGCTCGGGCCTTGAGAGCAAGGCCCCCTTTGTCATCCTTGGGTGAGTGACTTCTCCACTCAACTGGATGTGCAGGGAGCATCTGATGGGTGGTTACAGGCAGATCCTTGTCCCCGAGCCACGCTGAGGGTCCCCTGCCCTTGGAAACCCCCCCAGGCTCCTTCCTGCCCCCTCTGAGCTGTGGGTGCAGCAGGATTGGTGCCCAGAGCCCCTTGTGACTGAGCATCCTCTGCTTCTGCAATGATTGAACACTTCCATGAAAGTGTTCAAGGGGAAAAGTTTCACTAAAAATAAAAAAAAAAACCAAAAAAAAAAATTCTAATCTAAATCGTGTTGTCCTTGGAATGATGAGATTTTATCACTTCTAGATTCATCCTGCTAATATTTCAAACTGATGTCTGTCTTTAAAAATTCTCACAAAAACTGCAGCACGGAAACACTCCCCCCTCTGCTCCACTTCTTATTTTCTGTGCCCTTTTGACCCCTTTTGTCCCAGCTACCTTTTTCCCCTTATTCTCCTTTTGCATCTGATCGCACTCTGCATCCTCTTTATTCTTATCTCCCATCTCTCCAGCTCTTCTCCCTCCCAGTCCTGCAAACCCCACACCCCCTCCTCTGCCTCCATCCACCTCTTCACTGAACATCACAGCAGAAAATCCCTTTCCTTCGTGCTGCAGCTGCTCTTTGCAAGATTTCCAGGCACAGAGAACCTCGTGTGCCTTCCCAAAGGACAAACAGCTCCCGCAGGTCTGTGCAGGCACACAGGGATGCACTGCAGTGTGTTGGCATCATGATGTGTTTAATCATCTTTTTTTCCCCTTCCTTACCACTTTTCAGGGAATTTGCCCAAGCAGCATTGCCGTGGCACAAGGTCACAACCAAAATTTTTTTTCCAGAAATGGGAAAACTCAACGGAAAACGAGAAGATGGTCAGAAACCTAAACTGGGAACGGGATACTGGGAGAGAAGCTGAGTCCAGACGTTTTGGCACAAGAAATCGCTTGTAACAGAGATGATAAAAACAAGATACAATATAATTAGCACAGCCTTGGCAAAGCTCCAGAGTGCTGAGCTAAATAAATGATTCTGTATTTGTTTTAAAGCATCCAGAGCTATTTATACTGTCAGCCCAGTGCCTGAGGGATCGCTCTTTCCTGGAGTCCCTCCCCACACCACGCTGGTGCAATGTTGGCCCTGTGCTTCTCACTCAGCCTTCCAAACCAAGCCTTGAATCCCTCCCAGGCTCCTTCCCCGCTTCTGCACCTCTCACTCGTGCAAAATCACAGAAATCCTCCCCAAAATTGCCCAGGTGAGCTGGAATGTCCCGTCCCAGCTCCCTCAGAGCCAGGGCTCAGCCGGGCAGAGCTGGACAGAGGCTTCCAGCAAGGGCTTTGCTGGGAAAAGGCACTTCCCAGTTCTCTTCGTGACCCAAATTGGCCAGCAAAAAACATTGAAGCTTTTTCCATCTTTCCCCCTCCCCACCTTTCCAGTAGCCAAGTGGAAAAGGGAAACTCCTCAGGGTTCATTGAAACAAAAGTTTCCATAAGTTTTCCTGAAGAGTGTCCAACTCCTCACCCTCCGCAACGACAGAAAAACTTCTTTTCAAGACCGTATTTTTAAGCCTTCAACACTGCTCTGTTTTTGGGAAAAGCCTTTTAGGGCTGATTGCAAGCACCCCCTGGATCTCCATCACCTGCCCTGGCCCCCAGGTTCTTCGTGCCCCTCTCTGGGCTCTGGCAGCTCCTGCAGGTCCCCAGCTGTGTGACACCAACCCAGGAAAGCTTCCAGGTAATTCCACCACCTCACCACTTCTGTTAACAAACTTCTTGATTCCGACTGACCACACGAAACAGCTCCACCACAGCAGCAGAAACTCTCCTTATCACCCAGCAGAGGGGCTGGGGACACCTTTTTCCCATGGAGGGGAGAGTCGATGTGAAAGCGTCACTTTTGCGAGGGTGAGCTGGCTGTGGAATCACCCGAAAGCTGCCAGGGGCAAAACCCACCAAGATTGGAGCCTCATCATCCTCAGGGGCTGCCTGTGACCTCGACGTGCTCATGGATCCCATTTAAAGCCCAGCAGGACCAAGGCTCTCAGGTGGGTTTAAATCCAGGGTTTGGAACAGTCATGGATGAAACAAAATCAGCGTTTTACGTAAAGCGTGCTGCAATGAGGTGGAAAATAGAAATACCTGCACTGCCCTCTACTTTAATTAGCTCTGATTTCAGCAGGGCCAGAAGGAGACTTGCACCTTCTGAAATAGAAAATATTTATGAAAATTAATTCCAACTCAGAGTCCAAGGTAACGGTGCCAGGGGCCTCACCAAGGGCAAGGGCAAGGGCAAGAGGGACGGTGCTGAGGCTCTGCAGGGTGGGCTCCTGCTCAGCAAGGCTTCCCCAAAGGAATTTTCCTGTTTGGGGCACGCAGAGCTCTCAGGAGGCTCCGAATTCAGGGCCCGAAATCTCAGCCATGAACTTGGAGTCTCAGCTGAACTGTCTGAGGGGGAAATGTTGTTTTGAAGAACACGCTCCTGGCAGACCCAGCAAGGGGAGGTTTCCCTTGCTGGTGTTTATGGGATGTAGGAGCTGCCCCTCTTGCAACCCCTTTTTCCTCAATTCCTACTTTTTTCTTCTTTTTTTTTT
>WEKY01035073.1:1196462-1214256 GCA_013390045.1 Picathartes gymnocephalus
TGATCCTATGCCAGGAAGAGCAGGAGAAGATTCTGGAGGGGACTTCAACACCCTTCAAGTAATCCAGTGGTGATAAGGGGACCTTTTGTCACCTCCATTGCACCAGAGACCTTCAACCTTGGATCCCTGCCCAGGAAGATATTTATTAATAAGGCCAATAGTGCCAGGGAGGAGTCGTTCCATTCCCACACTGAGGAACAAATGCAAAACTGGGTGAATCAAAGTTCTCAGGCTGAGAACGTTGGAATTGTTCAGCCAGGGGAAGGGAAGGTTGTGTGGAGAGCTCAGAGAACCTTCCAGGGAGCACAGGGAAACCAGACAGGGGCTCTGCGTCAGGAACTGGAGTGGCGGGACAAAGGGAATGGGTTCAAGCTGAAAGAGGGGAAGTTTAGGTGGATACTGCAAAGAAATTGTTCCCTGTGAGGGTGCTGAGGCCCTGGCACAGGGTGCCCAGAGAAGCGGTGGCTGCCCCTGGATCCCTGGAAGTGTCCAAGGCCAGGCTGGAGCAGCCTGGGACAGTGAAAGTTGTCCCTGCCCATGTCATGGGAATGAGCTGAGCTTTAACGTCGCTTCCAGCCCAAACCGTCCATGATTCCACAAATCCAATGGAATGACTTTCATAGTTCCTGAAGGGCTTTGGATTAATCTTTCCAAAGCTGCCACGATGGCCACTCTGTGCTGGAGAGCTGCTCTGGGAGCCTCAGGGGATGACGGGAAATGCTCAGAACCCCGTGGTCACCTTAAGGCATCACAAATTTGCTGCTCAAGAAGCAGCTTCTGCTTTGCTCCCAACTCCAGCCTGTTCCCATCCCGGTTCTCCATGAGAAATCATCCTTCCAGTTCCTAAACTGGGTGGCACCAGGGTGTGCCCCGTGCAGGGGACCTGTTCTGGCAGAGATGTTGGAGTTCAGAGCTGGGAATTGCCAGAGCCATTCCGGGCGTGTGCTCCATCCCCGAGGGGAATGCCCAAGCTGTGGGACACCTCCTGCAGCCCTGCAGGGGACAGTGCCACTGTCCCACTGCCCCCTGAAGGGCTCCAGGAGCCTAAGGGAGGCCACACATTAAATTCAAAACCCTCCAGCGCTGATTTGCCTCAGTGGTTCCCTGTCAGCACCACCCTTGGATGAAACAGCACCAAATAACCCACGTTTAAATGTGATATTTCACATTTTAAACTGCACAGGTTCGCTCTGAATTGCTTGACAGCTCATCCCCTTCCCTCATTACACACAGAGGTACAGCCCAGTTCATATTGCAGGCTGGCTCTGGTGAGGAGGGCCTGGGCACCCCAGGCAGCAGCAGCAGCAGCAGCAGCATCTGGAGCTCAGCTTCAGCCTGGGGCTAAAGCTGCCAGGGGTGCTGCTGGCCACAGGAGGGGCTGCAAAAGGGGGCTTTGGGAGGTGGGGTTCCAGGAGCTTTCCCCGCACAGCAATTCCTGGCAAACCAAACATGGACCCAAGGCAGAACTCGGAATTTCATGCCCCACTCCAGATGTGTTTCTGTTCAGCTTTTAATTCGGAAATTTTGGGGCACACAGCGGTTTAACAATGCACTTTTAATGACCTAACATGCATAGATGTATATACACCTTTTGTTTCACTTATATTTACCTTAGCAGCACACCCCGAGCTGCTGCAGGTTTTTATATTATATTTTAATTAGTGTTTTTATAGATGAAAGACAAAGACACCACTCAGCACAAACACACACATCTACTGTGCTGCATTTCCCGAGGCACACACTTTAATACCCAGAACACCAAGGCTCTCTCCATCAAAATTAATATTCCCTTGCTGGGTGCTGGGTCCAGCTGGTAGCTGGGTTTGGGAGCTGTGTGAGGAGGGAACAGAGTTTGTTGTTCTTGTCGAAGTAGTTAATGTTTTATAAACTCATGAAACTCCACAGAATTAGGATCACTGGGAAAGGAACCCAGGGCAAGCAGATGTGCCCCTCAATTAATTCATTTTAGGTGGATTTTTTTTCTTGTTGTTTTCTTTTCTATTTAATAGTCTCATATTCAACAGGGAAAATGTGAGAGAAAATACCAGGACTTTTCCCAGAATGAGCAGGGAGTCCAGTCCCCCTCTGCATTCTGAGTTGCTTATTCAACTCCACCTGTGAATTTTCCTATGGATTTTCAGGTTGGAAACCTTTCCATCACCAGAGGGACCATTCCTGACTCTGAGTGAGGGTGACCAAGGTGCAACATCCCAAACTCTGGTGCTGAAAGTGTTCAGAACCATTCTGGGGGTGCAGCACCCGGAAAAGCTGCTGGAGACAGGGGGGATTCAACATGGAAACAACCAAGACAAAACTCCCACATCCACCCCAAATACCCCATTAATGCCTCACTGCCCTGCACCCCCAAGAGGTCTTTGCTTCCCCACCCTCCCCCAGCTCTGACAGCATCATCCCACACCCCGTTTGGGCTGGGAAAGGTGGGAGAAGGAAAGGGAAGGAAGCACAGACACCTCGCAAAGGCAAACTGTGGTTGGTGCTTCCTCCAGGCTCCGAGTCTCCATCCTTTAATCCCTTACGACATTTATGGAACATTCCTTCCCTCCTCCTCTGGAGCAAGTGCAAATACGAGTTTGGCAAAGAGGAATTGCCCACGAGGAAGGAGCTCCTCAGAGCAGTTGCACCAGAGCTTGAGCTAAACCATAACATCACACGTCTGAATAATGCCGTGAAAAATATATAAAATCTGTTATGGCATTAAAAGTTTAAACCCCATAAATCTTCAGCACGCTATTTACTGGGCTGAGAAGGTGACAGAAACAACATTCTGAAGTGGAATAGGAGAAGAAAAGAAAATGGAGCGTGGAGAGAGGGAGAAGCCCCCGGGACGTGGCCAAAACCCCTGGAACAGGCAGGGCTGGGGCTGGCAGACTGGCCCTGAGCACTGTGCACACACCCCCCACTGCAAACAGCTTCATGAATGCTCTGGAAAAAGGGATTTACCAAAAGAGATGGGAATTTGGAAGGGGAAAAAAAAATACAGGTCAGGTTAAGCAGTGAAGGAAACGTGGAACAAGTAAAATTCGCTTCTTGGAAGGTGCCATTGAGAGCCCTCATTCCTTTCATCCTCCTGATGCTCCCAGTGGCTGGGAGGGGATGATTCTACAGAAGACAGGGATTAAACTTGCCAATTACAAGGTTTGGTGCAGCATTTGCAAAATTTCTATACAAATTTTAAATTCAAGTTGAAATAAACCCCCACATTTTGTCAGTTTTCAAGCTGGAGCTTCGCTGAAGCATCAGACTGGTCTGAGCTGCTTCCCACAGTCACAGTCCCTGAGTTGTGGCTCTCAGCTCTGTGTTACAGTGCAAAAAATAGAATATTTCAGTAGTTACAGTGACGAAGATTTAAACAACCCACTGAAAATTCTGCAACCTGTCAGCCCAAACCATGGGGAAGTTATCTGGGGGTTCCAGCTGGAGCCTATCCCTCATTCAAACCAACTTTCTTTCACTTATAATTGAGAACAAATTCCATTTTCATCTGCGACTGAACTTTTCGAGCCTTTGTAGCTTCAAGTCAGCTCATTAACATTACTTAGACATTGGTTTTATAGTTGAATTATACCATGTTTATACTGTGGAATTCCATTACTTAATTGCTTCACTACTGGAAATTTCAGTGGGGTTCTCATTTTTCGCATAAATCTTCAGAATAAACATGTTTCTGTATTTCTCTTACTTAATTAAGTGCATGTTTCATTAAAAAAAAAAAAAATAGCCAACATAGACAAATTAGGCAAAGAATCATTTGTTTAATCAAAGGGGAAACTCGCGCCGCAAGTGAAGGGGGAAACTCCCAAAGCTTTGGCTTTTGCTTCCGGTGAGTGCTGAGGGATCAGACTCCTCCAAATCATCCAAATGTGTTCATCCTACAGAAAATCCGTGCTGGGAATCACTCCCACAGTGCTCATGCAGCGAAAGAAAATATTGGGAAGCAGGTCCCTGTGAAATAACGAGGCTGGGCTGAAGCGAGGGTGGCTCCAGCGAAAGGAGCTGTGCCAGCCCCTCCACCCCACAATTAAATCATGGCATCATTAAGGCTGGAAAAGGCCTCCAAGGTCACAAAACCCAACCTTTGACCAATCACCAGCCTGCCCACCAAACCACAACACATCCCACCCAGCCATCCCGGCGTGGCGGCACTTCCTCTCCCCTCTCGCAGGAAATCTGACCTGGCCTCACCTGGCTGGCGCCTTTGATTCTTCTTTGGGCAACCCCCAGAATCTTTCAGGTGTTGGCACAGAGAGGCCCTTTAATGTCATTTCAGTGCAGAGCCCTCTCCCCTGGCACAGAGCTGTGCCCCAGGCCGGAGCCCTTGGGCCGTGAAGCTGCCGGTGGCTTTGGGAGCAAACCCAGCAGCATTATTCCATTTTCCGCTGAATAAAAGCAATGAGGTCTCTTTGTCAGGGAAAAGCCGGGCTGGATTCCTTTATCCCCCTGCCCTTTGCGCTCACAATGCCCGACTCTGTCTGGTGGGCCGAGGAGGGGAGTGTCCCGAGAGATCCCACCAGGGCTCAGTCCTCTGGTAATGCACTCCTCACACCGAGAGGAACCGGCAGCCTCCTGCACGCTTCCCTTTGAACGAGGGTAGTCTGTCAGGGCTGCGGAGCAATTCAAAACCACGGGGAAAAGGAGAGCTTAGGTAGGGAAGAATGATTTCCTATCAAAGCTGCCAATAGAGGAGACCCAGGTGGTCGGGCCCAGGGGGACCCGAAGGGAAATGCTCAGAACCCCATGGCCACCTTAAGGCATCACAAATTTGCTGCTCAAGAAGCAGCTTCTGCTTTGCTCCCAACTCCAGCCTGTTCCCATCCCGATTCTCCATGAGAAACCATCCTTCCACTTCCCAGGTGGAAGCTGCCCAGTTCCTAAACTGGGGTGAGATTCGGATGAGATTCGGCAGCAAACGGGGGCTTTTAGCAGCTCGGCCCAGCCTCGGGAGGGGACAATCGACAGCCCTGGCAGGGACAGGGCAGGAGCCTGGTGTCCTCCTGGGGGGTGGCCGTGCTGAAACCTCCTCCTAAGGAAACACCAGCCCCACAGGTACGAGCGGCGTTCCAGAGGGGGCCGCGACCCAGGGGCTGATCAGAAATTCCGTGGAAGGTTTTGTACACGTCCACACACGAGGGGTGGGCAATGGGAAGCCATGAGGACACGGTGGCTAACAAAGCTCTGCTGGGGCTGATTTTGGGGTGCAGAGGAAGAGCACAGCAGGTTTTGCAGAGATGTGGGTGATTTTTCAGTTCGTTTCTGGTTTTGGGCCCTGTCAGAGGTGGGTCACTCCCACCCTCCCAGGGCTGTCCCGTTCTGTTCCATTCCTCATCTCAAGTGAAACAGAATTCTCATTTCTCTCTGTTTTCTGGGAAGAATAAAGGCAGTTTCTGTAAGAAACGAGCCAAGTTGCCGGAATAAAGTTGTGCTCGGGCAAGGAAACTCAGCATCTGCTGCCACCAAAAAATTGGGGCTTAAAAACACTTAAAAACCAGTTTTAAAGCACTGTCTGTGCACAGGAAACATCCCAGACTTTGCTGAAGACATTGAGAGTCCCTCTCATACCTTGAAGTGTGTGGGGGGAAGCGTAATCTGTTTTGATAACTCCTGACATTAAACAGTGATAAATAATTAAATCTGTTTAACTGTTTCATTAACTAAAGATAGATGGGCAGAGCTCCACAGATAGAATATAGATCAAAAAGATTGAGGCTGACTCTAAATTCCCCTGATGTTTTATGACACCATTTGTATTCTGTCACTCACTAGCTTTATGTATAGTCCAAGCTGTGAACTGAATACCCCATTCAGAAAGCCACTCACTCTGCATGTTATTGCAATTTAATATTTTCACACACAGACACATCATTATCTTGGAACCCGACACTGCAAGGAGAATTCAGTAATTTTTCAAGAGTGCTGGGTTGGGGTTTTTTTTTGTTTTTTTTTTTTTTTGTTCTAATGCAAGCACAAGGATCTAAATGGCCACTCTGCCACTATTTAACCTCTACATAGATACATCAGCAGGTTGATATTGGGCTGTTTGGGGAGGTTTTTCTCATTTTAAACGTGTGTGAAGTAATTTTGTTGGAAGAGTTAAAAAGGAAGGTTAAGAATCTGCCACTGTAAACAAGAAGAAAACTCCTTCCATAGTTATAACTTGTGGCTCTGAACTAGAAATAGAGATATAAAATGTATATATTGACATGAAAGTCCTCCAGGCTGTCTCTTCAGTCTTCAATTACCAAAATATTGCTATGGAACAGGATCATCCCACCTATCCTGGGATTCTGAGGGGGCAGAAATACACATTGCTCAGGGATAGTTGAGAAGAATCAGGCACAGAACTCTACAAATTATAGGCTAAAAGAATTTAAAAAAAAAAACAAAACAAAAAAAACCAAAACCAAGAAGCACATTTACAAATATTTAAAAGCCAAATCCCACCAGAAGAACTTCAGAAGTGGAGACAAAGGCAGGGCTGATTTTTTTCCATGGAGATAAATCCGTCTTACCCCAGCCCCTTGGTGGTTAATCATTAACCAGAGTTACACAGGGACTCAGAAGGAAAAACTCTTTACATGGAAACACCACAGACGTCCCCAAGATTCCAGGGCCTTCAGGGCCTGCTCCAAAGTCCTGCCAAGTCCATGGGAAGAGCACCAGGAACCACCAAGAGCCCCAGCAGGTTGGGGGCTCTGAGCAGTCTCTGATGCAGCCCTGGGCGAGCGCAGCCGTGAGGAAAGTTCCCTCAAGGCCCTGAAGAGCTGCACAGGGAAAAGGCAAAATTCCATCCTGGAATTCCCAGCTCCTGCTGCTGAGCTGGACAGGAGCCTCCATTTGCCCTGTTACACCCTCGGGATTCTCATGGGGAGACAAAGGAGGGCTCGCTCCAGGAATCTCCCATCATTTCACTTTGCTCCCACCTCGTTTGTTAAAGCTCTGCTTTCTGCAGCAAATAACCAGGAGTTCTCAGGCAGGGAGGGTGGGGAGGACCATTTCTCTGTGCTTTTTCTCCAGGTCTGGGATTGGGGCTGAGCTCAGAACCTCAGCTCCCCCAGCCCAGCCTGCAGGTCCTTATTCCTGGCCTGAAAAGCCACATTCCCCAAAATAACACAAATATAAGACAAATATCACAGTCACAGGGAGACCAAGGAGGTGCTGACTGGAATTAATTCTGCAGCAGGGCTTTCTCTGGTTAATGCCTCCAGATTTATTTCACAAACTGCTAAACCACGATACTTAATAATAAAAAAACCCCTGTGTGGTTACTGTCCATTGGGTAAAAATAGATTTATAGATGGGTGTTAAATGCAGGCTCCTCCCTCTGATCTACTGATCTACTCTGATCTACAGACACTGCTGTTCCAAAAATCAATATTCAGCTGGGAATTGACTCCTGGTCATGGGAGAAACTCTCTGGCTGTGGCTGGAGATGATGTTGGTGACACCACCCTTGGGGACACCCATGTTCCCTCCAGAGCCACCCAAAAATGTTCCTTCATCTGAAATGGGACTTAAAAAGCCAAGAGTGAGTTAAGAGAGGAAATGAAAAACACACTTGGAACATCTGCATCATCCACCTGCTGCTGGGAGCAGCTGTGGGGTCCAGCAGGGATTCTCTGGGGACATTTCACAGGTTGGTGTCTCTTTGCTTCACAGGTGCACCCATTTTTATATAAATAATCATAAACCCAGACAATAAATTATTTCAGGAAGCACTAGAATCACCTAAAATGTCTTAACTGCCCAAATATTGTACCTGTGGGGAAAACCAGGGATCTCTGGGTGTCTGAGGGAGCATCAGTAGCTCCTCAGGCATTCCCTTGAGGACACCAGTGAAGATAACTTGGATTTCCTGCAGGCTCACCTGTGAAAATCCCTCCCTAATAAACACTATCAGGAACAGAGGACAAAGGGCCAAATTCTCTCCTGAACTTTCCCTGGATAAAGACTTGCAGGGTATTCTAGCAGGAAACATTTAAGAACTCCCAAAGTACCCAAGATCTGCTTTTATTCTCCTATATGGGATACATGAGCAGAACTGTTGCTGAGCAAAGGGCTTTTCAAAGTTCTCCACGAGGTATCAACTCCTTTTAAATCTGCCTATTGTGCCATGTAGGGATTGAAATTTATTTTATCCCTATGTGATAATTCTGAAATAAAATATATGATCACTCGCAAGTTGTGCAGGTTCTTTATTTCACATTGAGGCAATAAAATATAAAATGAAACCAGTCCTTTTCTATAAACAGAAAAAATAAATGGTGGAGCGATTTTATACTACATGAACTCGCAGCACAGCCATTTAAAAATTCATTTACATGATTGAGCCCAAAAGGTCCATTTGCCATGAAATAAAAAACACTAAACACTGTCCTAAAAGCAAAGAAAATGCCAGACTACAAGTACACAAAAGCTTTTTTTTATTAGTGTCTGAGATGGAATGAAGGATTTTAAGCCAAATATGAAACTTGCAAAACAAAAAGGGAAAAATGTGGTGCAGCAAACTCAACAAAATCATCCCAAGGACCTCGGTGGGAGCTGGACCAACACAAAGGTAATTAATGAGACATTGCTGATCCAGAAATCACAGAGAGTGCATCCCCCTCTCACTCCACAGATGGAGCAGCTGAGGGTAAATTATTTTTGTAAGCTGGGAAAGTTACTTTGTCAGCTCAGTAAAAGGCCAAATTCCTGTTTTTCCTGCATCCTGGAACAGGTAATGTTGTTTCAGTGTGCTCCAAGTCAGTTTTGTTGTAATAACAGGGCACAGGAGCTGCCCTCGTTCCACCAGTGCAACTTTTCCATGTTCAGAGCAAAACTTCGGGTCAAACTTCCTGCATTTCCTTCCAGCCAACAAATGCTGAGCTCAAAGAAAGAGAAGAAACTCGTCTGCTAACACAGCCCTGGAGCTGGGGGCCAGTCCTAGCCTGGAGCTGGTCCCAGCCTCACCCTGCACCTAAAACCCAGGTCAAGCTGCTCTGTGCCAGTGATGGAAACATCTCTTTTTCTGCCCTCACCCTGCAGTTTTCCTGACACCCCACAGAGCCCAGGGCACCAACAGAGAGCTGTGATCCTGATCCCAACCCTGCACAGCCCTTGGCACCCTCCAGAGCCAGGAGAGAAACTGCCCCGAGCTCCTTTAGTCCCCCTGAAGTGATTTCATACCAAGTAGGAAATAAAGCTGATTTTTCTCTGCCCTGCCACACCAATAAAGCAATAAATTGGTATCACTTCCAACAAGGTGCCGCTGCTGTAAAGTTAAAGATAGGGAAAGAAAATGAACTACTGGTTATGACAGCAGGGGAAGGGAGAAGAAATAAATAAAGCTGAGTGCGTGCAAGGGAGCAGATGGCTCATGTCCAGTGTGGCCCATCCTCTGTGGATTACTGCCCTGGAAAGGAAGTCCTTGCCACTTCAGAAAACAGCAATCTGTCTAAAAAATGCTGAGGTTATAGAACTGATCATTCCTTAAGTTAAGGAAAAAAACCAACCCACGCCAAACTGCATTTCTGCAGCAGATATTGATCTGCAGGCGCTGGAAGTGAACCCCTTAAAGCACTTATAGACCCATGTTTGTACATTTTACTATGCACATGCACACAAAATCTCTGGGGCCGTGTCCTCAGCTGGTGAAAATTAGCTCCATTGATGTTGATGCTGATTTACATGAGTCGAGGATCTGGCCTCTCATTTACAAAAGAAATCCTGAGTTTTATCAGTTTAAGGTCAGGATCAGTGCTGTGCCCAGCTTTAGTCACTGGTTACACATCTCTAAACCAGCCCTGGGTGCTCTCACACAGGGAAAAAATTCATTTTGAAATTAAAAAAAACCAGAAAAGCAGTTTGTGGTCAGATTGTGGCATCTGAAAAACACCCTGGTGGAGTGAGGGGTTCCAGCGTGAACCAAAGTACCGGGATCTGGTGTGTGTTGAGTATTTGGGTTCAGATGGGCTGGACCTCATGGAACCAGGACTGAGGGCTGATTTTGGGAGCACAGAGTGGGATGGGCACAGCCTCAGCTCTCCCTCCCAGCTCAGAGCCCAAAGGAACGCTCAGAGCTGTTTTAGACGTTCCCCACAGGGTCACATGGACAGAAGAGCTGTGGAAGGCGAGGTGGTGGTAGAAACGATGCTGAATTTTCAAATATTCCTCATCTGCACTGCTGAAAAAACTGCTCCTTGCACTTGCCCTCCCAAAACTGGAATTGCAACCGGTGCAACACAAATTTGATTCAAAAAAACACTGAGTGCTGAGAGTCCATCTCCAAACCAGGGAGCTTCAGGCAGACAGGAGGGGATTTTCTGCTGGGGAAGCAACCCATGAATCATTCAATAAAGCCTCCATGCGATAATGAATAGCCAACCAACTCTGGTGGTGATAAGATATTTTAACTGAAAACATCAGGCCATGTTTAAAAAATGATTACAAATTATTTTAACAGTGTATTTGCAGAGGGTTATAAAAACAGCTATAATATTTTTGTCTTGGATTCTAGAATTACCAGGGTGACAGCTAATGCAGTAATGATTTGTTTCAAATGCCAGTGTTTAAGCTGTATAAAGCTGATTTTATACATTTTTCCAGTAGGCCGCATTGTAGTTAATGAAATTAAACACACCAATCGCATTTGTCCCCAGGGGATGAGGAACTGAACACGCCACTGGTTTATTTTTTTATTAAAATAAATTGCAGCCAGCAAGATGGACTAATTGCCTACAGAATTGAAAAAGAAACATTCCATTGATATAATTAAGCCAATTTTCATGGACAAAAATAGTTATAGTGGATATAAAATAAGCAGAGCATTCAGGGCAGTTTGACTTCTCCCCACCCCTCTGTATTTTGTCCAGAACATTAACTATTAAACAAATATGGATCTCAAACGGGCTGACAGCGTTATCTGGTAATGATGGCTAAATTGATCCCAATAGCTGAGGCCAGGCCATTGTGTCTCAGAGCTCTGCTGGGAGAGTTCCCAAGCCAAGAGCAACAGAGCAGCAAAAAAAAAAAAAACCAAAAAAAAAAAAAACCCCACCACCTCCAAACCTGACCTTAAAGCAAAACACCTGAAAGATGTAAAACTATCGAGGCAAAAATAAATCAGCACCTGGTTTCTTTTGGGCTGACACTTCACCCCCGGTGCCTGAGCAGCCCCTGCTTTGGGGAGGGCTGTGGGGCAGCCAGCCCCACTCTTGTCCCTAATATAATTGCAAAAAGGGAATGGTGAAGAGAAGACAAAGTCTTTCCACACCAGCTCGGTGCAGAGCGAGATTTACCGTGATGGGAGCATTATTCTGTGGCCTACTGGAAATAATTTGGCTGTCTCAGTCCATTTTCACCTGGCAAATATCTCCCCAAGAGGACCAGTGGCCTCGTTTGCAGCACAGAAGTGGATTCAGCGGTACAGAAAAACCCCCACCTTATTATCTATTTTTATAAATTGGGGTAAAACACCTCTTTCAGGGCACATGATGAAAGTTCAGTCTCCCTCTGAATAGAAACTTTCCTTCCTCCCACTGTCCTGCACACCTCTGCACAGAGAAGCACTTAAATCCATGGAAAAGGAGTTCCTTTTTCCAATCCTACCCACCAAGACATGCCTTACTGCAGGGAAATTTCTTCCCAATTACAAAAAAAAAAAAAAAAAAGCGACCCAAAGATAAAAAATCTCCTTAATCAGGGTATGAGCATTCAGAAGCATGAAGCACACTTAGTGCAGTGATGAAAGTCATATTTCATTTTTATGAGCAAAGAAGGTGCCATCACTCAGGGAAGGAAGAGGAGGAAGAAATCCTCCTCGGGACAGGGACACTCCGTTACGGATTTGGGCGCCGCACAACACAAACCCAACTGCAATAAAAATGAAAATAAACAGCCGTGAGGAGGTAGCGCTGATGCATGAAAATCCATTAGGAAAATAAAAGAAATAATAAGGTCGTAGATCTTTTCCACGCCAACATCGCTGGCCTGAAATTCCTCCAGGAAAAAAAAAAAAAAAAAAAGGGGGGGGTGTATTTAAGATCAGAAAGCTCAGGAGGAATTTTGGAGGGGATGCTTGCAGCGGTGCCATATCAACAGGCTGTTAGCCAGAGTGGGAACACACGTGTCTGCACATCCCCTTTGGATGTGTCCATCCCCAGCTGCACACAGACACTGTGGGCACGCATTTGTTGATGTGCTGGTCCCTCAGCCCCCTGGGATGGACGATATCCCTTGGGAAATAGGCAGGAGAAAATCATTACTCGGCCAAGATTTGGATGTTTCCCGTTGGCGTTCGGGGTCGCACGAGTTTGTCATTTAAATAATCTCTAACTGGGGAAAATAATAAACACATCCAGTGATAGGGGAGAGCTAGCAAGTTGTGGAAACAAAGCCTGAGCCTGTCCTGGCCCATGGAGAGCACAAACAATCCCAGGTGCCACCAACCCTGTCCCCCAGAAAGGGGCTGAGTTGGAAGTGCAGGTTTTTCTTCCACCAAACAATTTCACACACCAGAAGTTTAATGCAACAGGAGGGGGGAAATAATAATAAGCAGGGAGAATGTAAATTTTACGGTTAGAAGGGCAAAAGCAGCTCTGAAAAATATGGATTCTCCTCCTGATCCTGTCACCAGGAGCGGACAGGAATCCTGCACAAGTCACTGCACACACCTCCTCCCTTCCCCAGCCCTGCTGTAGGATAACAAACCCATTCCCCACCATCCAGGTGCCTCCTGAGCCTCACCTCCTTCGTGTTTGCAAACTTCTCAGGCCTTTGTCTTTAAAGCACCGTATTAAATAGCACAGAGCTTTTATAAAACACGTAAGCCGTAATAATCATAGCCATAATCAGAATAATAACACTTCTCACTCAACAGGGCCTTTCCTTGCGAGAATCTCCGGGTGCTTTGCAAACACGAATGAGCGCAGCCGCTCCTGGCGAGGCGATTTCCCTGCGGCACAGGAGATTCCCGTGGCATTCCCGGCAGGGACTGGAGCCCGCAGCCCGGCGGGCAGGTGGAACCCAGCGCAGCGGGGCTGCAGAATTGCGGCAGCATTCCCCGCTCGTGGAACGCTCCCAGCCGCCCGAGGAGCCGGGGTATCATTACAGCGAGCGGCAGCGGTGAATTACAGCGCTGCCGTGGTGGCAAATCCAAGCTCCTGCCTTGCCTTTTGCCTGCGAGGGAGCGGGGATTGTGCGCGCTTCAGGTGCGCTGCGCTCCATCCCGGCCGGCTCTTCCCAGTCCTGCTCCTTTCGGGGCTGCCTGATCCCGCTAATGTGTGGCCGAACATCGGACAGAAGGGCAGTTCTGGGCTCTTCCCCCCTCAGTGCCTTCCCCAGGTATTTTCAATAGCAGCCCTCAGGAAAATGCTGGTTTTATTTTTATCCCCTCAGCTCTTTAAAGACCTCCTCTGCCATCCCTGAACTCACACGGCAGTGCCAATGCAAAGCCTAAAAATGAAGCAGGTTTAGGTGCTCGAGGAAGTTTTTTAAAATACAGATTCAGTCCGATTTCTGCACAGAACATTCTGGTTCGTGACCATACAGTAGCTGTGATTTTATTGCCTGTTGTGAGACCTTTGTATGTGCGTTGCCAGCCCGACAGACAAACCCGTGTGCACAGACACGTTTTGCAGCGGCACAGAGGTTTCACAGGACACAGGAATTCAGTGAAATCGGGAATTCGGCGAAATTGGGATAACGTGCCTTTCTCTGACGCACTTTATAAACTTACATTTCTGTGCAGACACGCCGGTGCCCTGTGATGTGAACACACGTGCATGGACATCACACGCACCTCACCCGAGCTGCTGGGACACCCACGAGCAGGGCCGGCAGCGAGGGCCAGAGCCCAATCCGCGATCCCTGCGTCTCCTGCAGCACTTTGGCACCTCGGACCCGCTGCTCTGCGGGTGAGAGCGGCCAGTCCCCCACGTCAAAGCCCCAGCTCAGTCCCCCCATTTGCCAAGTTCCTGCCCAGGCCAAGCAGAGGACGTGCTCTGCAGCTGCTCCCTCCGCGCTTTTTCCCAAATAACCCACGCGGGACGAGTGGGGGAATTGATACATTATATTTGTAGAATTTGAAGGGGAGGGGAGGGGGGGGCGGAAATTAAGAGTAAAGTGATCTTAAATCCTCAGCGATTTTTGTTGAAGCGCTAATTACGCATCACCTTAATTAGCGGATCAAACCCCCCCCCCCCTTCCCTGCCCAGCATCCCTAATTGCCTAATTGAACAGATCCGGAGCAGGACAGGGGGGGACTCCGCCGCGGCGGGGACCTGTGGCCGCGGCTCGGGAGAGCTTTGGGGACGTCCCGGTCACCGAGGGCAGGGCACCGCGCCGGGCACAGCGCGGCCGCTCGCTGCCTCCCTCCGCTCGCCGGTGTCCGCCCTCGGGGCCCGGAGCCGGGGCTCTGGGTAGGGACAGGGTAGAGGGGGAGCTCTGGAAATGAGAAAAAAATCTAAACGGCCGAAAACGCCATAAATTTTCCTCCTCCGTGCGTTGAAGGCGTCTGTGGGAGCACAAACGGAGCCATGCGCCGGGAAGTGGCGCTTGGGCTCCAGCTCTGCCTTCGCTCCTCTCCCTCTCCCTTTTCCCTTCACTGTCTCATCATCCTTAATTAAAATAAAATTAATAAAGTATCAGTAAACGAGAAGCCTGCTCTCTCCTCGAAGGGGAAGCCTGAAACCGAGGAACTGGTGCCGGGCACGGCAGGGCAGGATTCTCAACCATTTTCCTGCCAATCCAGCCTGCCCGGAGGATGCACCAGCGCTGCCTGAAAACTCCGGCCCCAAAGTGTGCCTCGGTCCTATTCCTAAACGTGAAAAGCAAACGGGGCTGCAGAAATATCAGCCACCGTTTGCCAGCACGAGCATTTATTTAGAGCCTGCGATTCTGCCCAGCTGTGTGTAGCTTGGTGTTACATTCGTACACTGAAATTCAGGGATTTCGAAAGGAAACGAATTCGCTTGAAGCGTGCAGCGCTCAGCTCCTGTGTTATTCGCCTCCTCTGCATCCTCTCGCCAGCAGCAGCGAGACCCCCGGCTGCTGCAGAACCTTCTCCCCACTCCCCCATATTTTATTTTCTCGCAGAAGGACGAGGCCCGTGAAGCCGGGGACGCGGCGTGGCCTTCTACCTGCCCGTCCCGCAGATCCCCTTGGGGGCTGCGGGTGGTCGAGCCCCCGGAGCCGCGGGCACAGCCTGGCCCTGCGGCGGATGCCGGGGGAGCGCTCACCTGGGCGCCGGCACCCCCGGTGCTGCTGCGCCTCCCCGCACCCTAAGCAAGCCTCGTCTTTTGATTTACAGCCATTTCTAAAGGCTCCCAGCCCGGCCGGGAGCCACGAAGCGAGCGAGAGCCATTCCCAGCTCCGGTTCAGCTCCGCTGCCCTCGGTACCTGCCGCTCTCCCGGTGTGAGTGGGGCTGAAATCGCCGAGAATTCCGCTCCCACCCCAGCGCACACGCGTTCGCCCCCTTTCCCAGACAGGTAATAGAGTCCAATTCCCAGCGGAGCCTCACATCTGCTTAAAATATTGTCCAATGAAATGAAATTCTCCAGCACAGCGTGTTTTTAAAGCCCCGCGTGCCGCTGCCTCGCACGGCTCGGCGGCCGCGCACGGGGGCCGTGCGGACTTTCCCAGCACCCGCAGCCGCTCCCGGGGCCGGAGCACCCAGGAAAGTGAGCTGGGAAGGGATCTGCGGGGTCCCGGGAGGTGAAAGAAGTTGTCGCTACCTTGCTGGGGAAAATACAGCGAGATGCCTACACTCGTGTCCGTGTTTAATCAGTTTGGCAAATAAATACTCCTGGGATATTGAAATCTTAGCTCTGGACTACCGTTTTGAGCTGTGATCCCTAAAAAAACCTCGGCCAAAAACCCATAAACCGTTGGGCCTTGTATTGTATTAAACACCTGATTTTAATCAGGGCTCAGCCTTCGAGCAGGCGCTTCCAGGCGTGTTCGCGACCCCTCCGCGGCCGCGGCTGCCGCCGGCAAGGTCTCGCTCCGGGCCGCGGAGCTTCCAGCTCTTCCCCGAGCTCTTGAGATATCCAGGCACCGAAAGCCTTTTAGCCCTGAAGCTGCAGGAGCTCGCTGAGAGCTCACGAGGGGAGCGTGGAGGGTCCCACCCGCGCTCAAACGCGGCCGGATCCGCATCGCACCCACCGGGGACACAGCTGCAAAAACCCGCACTGAACCCGCGGGAGCACATCTGCAAAAAACCCGGGGCCTTTTCAAAAAGTAAAAAGAAAGAGAAGGAGAGGGGAGGACAAAAAAAAAAAAAAAAAAGAAAAAGGAAAATAAAAGTAAAAGTGAAATATTCCACCTTATTTAACCATTGAACTTCGCTTTTCCAGCCAAGAGAGCTCTGAAAATCACTCCTCACTTTCACAATCTAAAACAATAAGTGACGACTTTCAAAAAAGTTATTATTTGGACGGGGGCGTTTCAAACGAGTGTTTATGGAAAAAAATAAAATAAAATAAAATAAAATCCCTGGTTAAATTCGAAGAACTTCCCAAATAACGCCCCAGCGATGGGGTGACAATGCTGACCAGGTAAAGGGTGACCCATCCCGCCCTGAGCAGCGCTGGTGCCCGCGGAGCCGGGGGAGGTGTTCGGGGGACACACGGACACGGGCTGGGGACACGGGGACCTTCCTGGAGCGCGCTGGAAAATGTCGCGACCCCAGGGTGAAGCGCGGGGCCTGGGGCTGCTGCGTGGCGGCCGCAAAACAGGAACGGCGGCCGGAGCTCGGGGCCGGCGACAAAGCGACTTTGTGAGGGAAACTGGAGGCAGGAGCCGCGCTGGGTTTGGAGAAGGGGCTCCCCGGGAAGGGGCTGCTGCGGCTCATCCCGGGGGGCGGCACCAGCCCTGCCCGCCGGCCTTGGCGGCGTGGAAAGGCTCCGAAATAACGAACTTGGATGATAAAATCACCCTGGGAGCCCACGTGTGGGAGCGCCGCGAGCGCCCGTGATCCCTCTGCGGCCGCGGGGCGAAGCTGAGCCCAGAAGGGGATTGCAGGGGGGGCTGCCCCCCATCACCTGGGGGGATCCCCCCGCCCCGAGCCCGGCTCTGAGCGGCCCCAGGTCCCCCGGGGGACTCCCGTGGGAACCCACGCGAGGGAAGCGGACCGGGCGCCGCTGCTCGCCCGAGCCTCCTCCGAGCGCTACGAGCAGAATTTCCAGCGGGGCACGGACTGCGCTGGAACTTCTGCAGCTCCGGACGTTTCGCACAGAGGCAGAGCGAAACAGAAACTAAATAATAATAATAATAATAATAATAATAATAATAATAATAATAAATAAAGGACAGACAGGCTGCCCGGGCTCCGCGATCCTGCGCTGCCACCGAACCTAACAGGGAATCACCGAGGAACCATCCCGAGCCTTTGCAGCGGGACTCTGCGGGAGCGGGGGCAGAGAGGACCCGCTCTTCCCTACAAAAGTCACACTCTTGTCCTCGGAAAATCCGGTCTAAAAACGACTCGAAAGAAAGAACGAACGGGAGAGGGTCCGCTGGAAGACGGAGGGAAAAAACTGCGCGAGACTTACGAGCTGCAATTCCACCCCCAAGTAAATTTTAAAAAATTAAAAATTAAAGACACTCCCCCACGCTCCCCTCCCCCAGACCTTCTTAACCCCCAGCTGGGACACCCGAGCTGCCTTCAGGATCTTCCCTCTGGACCTGCGACTCCAAAGCCCCTCACTGAGAGCGGATCCATTTTTGCTACAAATTCTCTTCCTTCCCTCTCCTCGATAATTGTTCCCGAGACCAGAAGGGTTTCTCCCACCTCCCCCC
>WEKY01035073.1:1215285-1235024 GCA_013390045.1 Picathartes gymnocephalus
TTTTTTTGCCTTCCTCGCCTCCTTCGGCTCAGGGGGGGGTTGCCTAACTTTAAAAATAATAACTTTTAAAATAACAGAACTTGCGCTGTTGTGTTTTGTCGGTATTTCTCGTGTTTCTACCAGATTTTTCCGGCGTTCGGCAGCTTCGCTCCTCATCCCCGGCTCGGGTTGTCGGTGTTTGCGGGGGTTTTACCCTCGGTTTGTTGCGGCAGCCCCGCCGGGAGGGCCCCGGGCCCCGCGGGCAGCGGCCGTCGGGAGGGGTCGGGGAGGGAGGGCGGCCGCTCTGCTCTGCCTTTCAGGTGGAAAGGCAGCGCGCTGGGGCAGCGCTCCCCAGGGACGGGGGAAGCCGCCAGACACCCGAGGAAAAAGGGGGGAGAGGAAGGACAGACATCCCCGGAGCGCCGGGGAGCCCCCAGGACCTGGCCGCCCCCCCGAGCGGAGGTAGCGAGCGCTCGGGCAGAGCCGCTTTGAAGAGAGGAGCGAAGTGTAAATAGCCGGTGATTGATGTGCTGGCTTTGACTGCGGAGAAAGCACTATTTTAATTCAAGTGGCCAGGTCAGATGGTCACGGAAGAAGGTTGAAAGGTAGGATTTAATGAGATTAATATGGAAAAAGGGAGAAACGCGCGTCGTCTTAAACATTCCATAAAATAATGGGGTGAGGGCAGCCCGGCGCTCTGCGCTAGAGGTGCGGACCCATCCCGGGGAGCCCTCGCACCGAAGGGCACCGCAAAAAAACAAAGCAAAACTTGTGTGGGTGCGTCAGGTCCCTGCTGGAAGCCATTCCACCAGCTGCACTCCTGCCCTGCAGGTGGAACTGGGGAGGGGGGGAATATTCCTGCTAATTACCGGTTTTCCCCTCCTCAATAAACTCTTTAATTGCAAATGGGAGCAGGGGCCTTTCAGATGCTACCGAGGAGCCGGCGTTCGAGGGGAAGGTGGGGGAGCAGGAGGCCAAATAAAATAAATCCGTTTGAAGGGAACTCGGAGCCACGTGTCGCCTAAAATGCCGAAGCGGTGCCTGTGAATTCCTGCCTCGAGGACGCCGTTCCACGGCGCGGCGGGCACCCCGAGGTTGGAAAAACAAGCTCTTCCCAGCCTCACCGGTGAAACAGGAGCTCAAGTGTTTCCAACTCATTGAAATATTTCTTCCAGCCATCCTGGACCCTCTCTGTCCCCGCGTCCCCCACCGAGCTGCTCCCGGGACGGACAGGTTTCAGTTTGAAAACGTCGTCCCGGGTTATTTTTGGCTGTTATTGCAGCGGTCTTCTGGCAGAAGACCGGATACAACCGGGAGACCCGCGGCTGGTGAGGGGAGGATGCCCCGGTCGCCGCGTCCCCGTCTCCGAGCGGGGGAACGAAGGTCACGGAGGGCCCGGAGCACCGGGCCGGCCCCGCGGCCGTGCTCCCCCGCAGCCCGAGCCCCGCACAACCCCGGCTTCTGTTATCGTGCCAAAACCCTCTGCATCCCCATCATCCAGATTCCCCCTGGAATTAGCTCCTGCGGGGAACAGCCACGCTACAGCCGAGTCGCTCGGGGATATTTTGGGAGAGGCAAAACGCTTTTGGGGTTGCACGGTTGCGGGGGGGGGATGTAGGGGTACCGAACACAGTTTACGTGATGCTTCTGCAAACGAAGCCACCGAGAAGCGATCGAAAGCCGCAGTGCTGGGGCTGCCCCGGGTCTCCGGCACCCTGGGTCTGCCCGTGCCGCTTCCCCGGCTCCGGCCGCGCTCCTGCCGGGCCCAGGCGGCAGCGGCCGGGCTGGAGCGGGGCTCCCGCAGCTGCCGGCGGGCACGGATCGGGACGGCAAGGCCGAGCTGCGGCGCTTTGCCGGCCCAGGAAAGGGGGGGAAAGGGGAGGGAAAAAAACCCCCTAAAATAANGGACCGGTGCCGGGCTGTGCCGGCTGTGGGCTGCGATGCGTGTGGGGAAGGACACGCTGCCATCCCCAACACGAGTGGGATCCCTTCCAGCAGTGGGCATGGGCGGGCTGTTGCGGTTGCGCCCCCAGGAACGGACCCCGTTTCCCCAGCTCGCTTTAAGCCCGAAGAGCTCGGGGAACGGCTGGGCTAGTGGCGAGGGCAGGGGCCCGGGGGATCTGGGGACAGCGTGTCCGAGGGACACGCTCCTGCCCCCATCGAAGCTTCTCCCTGGCTCCACGGGTGCCTCACTGCATCCCGGCACTGAGCCCTCCATGCAAGGCCAGGGGCTCCTGGGGCTCAGCAAAACCCCCGAGCGAGGTGTGCGGCCCGGGCAGGGAGAGCCTCGCAGCCCCCCCGGAACCCCCGAAGCCCCCCCGTGTCCCACCGGGAGAGCATCCCGCGGCGGCCACCGGCTTTTCCAGCCTGCACCTGTCTGAGTGCGTGTCGCTTCCACGGAGAACGGCAAATTAATGACCGTGGAGGAAGCGAGAAGCTCCAGGAAGCTTCTCGGCGCTCCCGGGTCAAGCCGGGTGGCTGCCAAGGAGCCGGCGCAGGGAGTCGGGGCCCTGCCCGGCCTAGAGCCACTCGTGCTTCGCCACTTCCCCGGGAACTCTGCCCCTGGCCAGCCTGGGGCACCCCGGGGATGGCTAAAGGGGAAAACCACTCCACCGGAGGCGGCTGATTTTCCACCGAGACTTAATAACCGTGTCCTGCAGGGAAAGAAGCAGCCAAGTCCTTCTGCATTGCACGCGTGCCAGGGGACAGGGACCCGCGGGGCTGCCAGGGCGGCAGGGCACGGCTGGGCCGAGGGGCGTCCGGGGGGTCTGGGGGCACAGGGCAGCCCCGGGCGGTATCGAAATGAGCCTGGCCGGGGTCGATCCCCTCCGCCCTCGCCCCTGTTTGCGCCCCCATCCTCGCCTCTCTAATAGAGATTTCAGCGCGCAGCCCCCGTGGCGTGGGGGGGTCCCCGCAGCTCTGGGGAGGGGGCGCTGGAGTGGCAGGAATTTACGGGTGGGTTCCTTGGCATCTCCAGCACAAGCCGTGTGTTCCCAGGTATTTTACAAGACGGGCTTGGAAAACGCGCTCCAGGTGAAGCGCTGCGTGGGAGCCGCCCGGCTCCGCTCCCCGCGTGGCCCTCCCGGGAGCCCCGGGCTCGGGTGGGCACCCACGGGGGCACGGGAGAGGGGAAAGGCTCTTGGCGAGCTGTTTTGCACAAGTATTATTAAGCAGTAAAGAAGATTAAAATGGTTGAGCCTGTCCAGTTTGTCCGGGCGCTGCCGCACGCCCCGAGTAACCCCTTCCCGAGGATTTTCGCATCAATCACCCCTTGTTTCTGCGCACGGTTGCGGCGGGATTAAACCGGGAATTAATATTTGAAACTACGCAGGAGCCCGCTGGCACAGGACGGGGCTGCGCTCCGCGGGGTCAGCGAGCCCCGCGCAGATCAGGCGCTAAGGATGTCACACGCTTGCCTGGGGATTTTCCCTCCTAATCTGCCGCTAATTAGCGGCGGGAGCGAACCCACGGGGTGATGAGGGGCTGCCTCGCACCCACGCAATGGAGCTGCGCGCCTCGCATCCTCCGCTGCCAAGGAATTCCAGCACCTCTGGGACGCGCTCCCGAGCCCCGCTCCCTGCGAGGAGCCGGCACAAGGGGGCAGTTAAGGACAGCCAGGAGCCCCGGGCCACCCCCGGGCCACCCCCGGGGCTGCGGGGACAACGGGGGACCCGGGGGGAGCCCCCGCCGAGCATCCCCCGCCCCGGGCAGGCGGCGGGGACAGCTCGCGTTCTCAGCAGCGGCTCTGCTGGCGACCGGGATGAGGCGAAAAACATAAAAATAACAAAAATCAAACTCTCCAAAGGTAGCTGCAGCCTCCCCCCGCGCTGTCAGGAGGTGGCGAGACGCCGGCCGGGGTCCTGCCCCCGGTGCCGGTGCCACCAGGAGCCGCTCGGGGTGGCTCAGAGCTGCCCTGCACGCAGGTAGAGGGTGATGGAGCTCAGTGCGGGTGTCACATCCTCCACCCGCCAGACACTTTCCTGAAGTGACCTATTTACACTCTCATTGGTTTAAATTAATATTTTTTACCCGAAAACCTTTGAGAAGCGCCCGAGCAAGCGCCAGTGAGAAAGGCAGAAATGGCTGGATTTTGTACAGGGGGGAAAAAAAAAGAAAAGGAATTAGTGACTCTTGCTCGTCCCCTTAACGATGAAATAACAGGGGGAAAGATTAATATCGCTGCATAACCTGTGCCTGCATTCACTGTCCTGCCCCTCTCTTCCCTGATATTCCAGCTGCGCTGAAACCCGTCTGTGCATCAAAATGAGGTGATCAGTCTATTTTTTTGTCTTATTTCTAGAAGAAAACACTGGCTCCTCCGGCCATGAAAAAACACCGTGTAAATTGCCATTTCAGATTTTTCAAAAAACATGTTCAGCTCTATGAATTCCTCCGAATTCGTTACACTCCACCGCGAAGGTAAAATCCACGTCCTAAAATAAGAAGTCGTAAAAAAAAAAAAAAAAGGAAAAGAAAAAGAAAAGCACCATTTACATTTGAATATCTAACTTGAACATGATTATAATTACAATCGTCAGACATCGAGGAGTGTTGTCTCCCACGAACAGACAGTTTTGGGGATGTAAACACAGCAGTTTTAATCGTGACGGTCTCTGGGAATGAAGGGAAATTAAGGAGTTATAGCAATTTTTTTTAGACGTTTGATCAAAATATTTTTGCCCAGAGATTGCTTGCCAAATGAAAGCAAAATGGAAACGATGGGCGCTGTAATTCAGCAGAGTTTTGTCATGGAAAGGACCCAAGCCCCCGCTCTCTCAGGGCTGTGTGTTCTCCTTTCCCCAGTGCTTTTGGGGAGGTTCTTTCCTGCGGGAAGTGGCCCTGGGAAACAGCTATCGGGGAGGCAATTTTCGATCAAGCCTTTTTCAGCCGAAATGCCGAGTTCTGAAGGCACTACAACGATCTGTGTCGCCTTTTCCCTCGGAATTAGCGGCACTCCCCCCGACTGAAAGCTGGCAGGGAGCTGCAGCAGCCGGCGGGGCAGGGCCGCCTTCCCCCTCCCGCAGAACCGGTCCTGGGGTTCCCTTGGCCGGGTGGACCCCCCGCTCCTCCCCGGCAGCCCCGGGGGACCCCCGGCTCCTCCCCGGCTGCCCCGAACCGGGCCCGCAACCCTGCACGGGCTCCGGCCGGGGAGGGATTTGCTTTAATTAAACCTTGTAGGGATGGCGAGGGGTGAACCCCCAAACGCCATTTGCTGCCCTGCCGGAATTGGGAGCTTTCTCCGCTCGTCCCCGCTCTGGGGGTGGCTCCCCTGCTCTGGGGCTCCCCGAGCCCCGACAGGGACCCCGAGGGAGCCCTCGGGGGTGTCCCCTCACTGCCCCCGGCTGCGCGGGGCTGGGGGTCAGCCCCCAAAGAGCAGCCGAAGTCCCCAAAGGCGGCACCCAAGGAGGCCTCCGCTGCCCCCGGGGACCGCGGCAGAGGCGCGGAACCCCCGCGAGTTCCGCGCCCGCTTTGCTTGCGCTCCCCCCGTTAAGGACGGCTGCGGCGGGGCTGGCTGCATAATTATTACCTATTAATTGAGTTCAAGACCTTTCATGGCGGTGGGAAATGAGGAGCCCGAGCACTGATCCCAAGGAGGGGCCGTGCGCAGCCCAGAGCCGCGGACGCGCCGTCCAGGCCTGACACAGAGTCCCGGGGGCGGGGGGAGAAGGGGCGACAAAAATTCATTAGGTGAAAATGACAGGAACTTCAGACCGAGGGATTTATTTACGAGACACCTTTGGGAGCTGAGCGGGGAGCGGGGGGAGAGGGGCGATGCCCGACGGGGCGGGCCGGGGGCTGCGCCGGGGTCTCCGGGCAAGGTGAGGAGCGGGGCCCGGCCTCCCCCCGGACCCCCAGCGAGCAGCGGGGCTGCTCCGGCCGATCCCGCGTCCTTATCTTTCCACACTTCCACCTTCCAATTAAACTTCCCCAAATTGCCAAAAGGCTGATTTGCATGCAAGGGACCCCGCTCAAAGATGCTAACTTATTGTCTCCTCCCAGAACTTAACATTTCTCTCTTCAGTTCCCACTTGAAAGAAGTTTTAGAACAGTATTCAAAGACTGTCCAAACGAACAAAACCTTCCCCTTCGCTCGGGAGAGAAATCCGGTGTATTCAATACGAGGGCATATTCTCAGAAGTTTGCAGATTTGGGTTTAAAGGCGGTATTGTTCGTGCTTTTTTCCTGAAACTTCTTTATTTTTTTTCCTCCCTCAGACCACGGCTCACATGCCTGCAAAGGATTATTAAAATAAAACATCATAGAGCATTTTTTCCTCCATTTCCCCCCCCCCTTCTTCTTCACTGTTTAGAATTACTTTCCTGGAGGAGCTTTCCAAACATCCCCCCCACCCTGCAAGTCATAATTAGGAACACTTTTTTTTTTTCCCTAACAAACAGGAAAAGCAAATAACCAAACCCTTCTTCGAATGCTCCTTTTTCTTTAAACACTAACAGCCTTCTAAAATCGGAAACATTTATCTGTTCCCAGAACACCTGAAAACATTCTCGGGGCTGGACAGACGCTGTTCTTCTACAGCTGAACAAATGAAAGCGGAGAGATTTTGATAGCAGAAGCATCTGTGAGAGCATAAAATAAACGCAAACCTAAACTCTTACTGGGTTTGGAAAAAAAAAAAACCTGTTTACAAGGCGCCGGGATCTCTGCGTCCAAACACCCTCATACACAGGCAGAATTTTCTTTTTAGGATTAAAAGATGATGATCCAATGGGCTGAGGATGTAAAACTCCTTTGGGGAATGCGATAAACTGCAAAAAGCCAGTGGCAACTCATTGCTGATTAACTCCTTTTTATAAAGGGGCGGAATGGAAGCGAACAGAGACCCGACGGGACACGAACATATTTTATTCATTTAATACAAAGCAGCTTTACCAGAAAAAAAAAAAAAAATCTTTAAAAAGGCAGTTCAGAGCATAACTCACGGGCCGGGGGGGGAAAGGCAAAAACCTGATGGGGTGTGAGGTGATGTCGCCGTCATCCCTCGCTCCCGAGGGAGCGGGGAGCGCAGCGGGCAGCGGGACGGACGCGCTCCCCAGGCTGCGGCAGCGCTGCCCGGGCGGGGGGACCGGCCCGGCCCCCCGGGACCCCCGCTCCGTCCCACGGGGGACAGCCCCGATGCTGGGGATCCCCCCTGACCCCCCGGCAGGACCCTGGCTCTCCCCGCCGACCTTCAAGGCGGAATCAATGAAATCGTGTAAGTGCAGAGAGCACAAAGAGCTCCTGTGCTCGGCTCTGCAGATCATAACCAGAGATGGGAAAGTATTTACGGGACTCTGGGAGAGACTGGTCCATCACTACCGAAAAAATAATATTTTTAACCGCAGGGAACCAAGAGTTCATGTAGATTTACAAACGAGGGCTTGCTGGAGAAAGTAACTGTAAGAACATGTGTTAAAAACGCAGCAGAAAGAATTCCATCGATTTCCATGAGAGGTGGATCGCATCCAGGAAGAATGAGTCAACTCCATTCCTGGGGCAGAGCCCGCCAGACTGAGGAGAATTACAGCAGGCGTGCCTTCGGATCACCTCGTGTCCCCCCTCTTCGTGTACTGCTGTCCCACTAATAACCTCCTCAATGCGGTTATGGGCTAGAACGAGGTGGGAATTCTTTTAAAAACGGCTTTTATCCCCGGCAAAGAATGTTTTGGGAAATATATTCTCCCCCCAGTATCACATCGGTTGCAAATATCTGCTGAGCCAAAACGCCTCTCACGCACAGGACAACACCATCCAGGGCAGGACAGAACAGCTCGGAGCTCAAGGAAGGTGAAAGACTAAAATTGACAGATCCCAGGGATTCATTCCTCTGTTCTGGCTGCTAAACCGTTTCTCCTTTCCCCACAATCCCAGTGCTGAACTGTGCGAGGTTTTGGTTTCATTTCCACGGAGAAGGGGAAAACTCTTGAAGCCACTGCAATGTTCCCCCCCCAGCTCCCTCCCCTCGGGGCAGGGGGGCACTGTTCAACCCCAGGAACGAACAGAAGGTTTAATTGAGAGAGAAACCTTTCTCCACTCACAAATGCACCTTTATTGTGTTTTGTTTTACAGGTGGAAGGACAAACTACTCTTTGCTTTCAGAGATTTGGGTTGGAACAGCAACGGACAAACACTGTCAGAGTTCTGCTCTTTGCATTCAGACACCCCAAGTTTCACACAGACCCCCCCCCACACTCCTCATTAACACAAAAATAACACATCAAACATTTAGCAGGGAGCTCATCAGGCTTCTCCACCTTGCTGGTGGCTTTTTAGCCCTGAAATTGGCCAAGTGAGAGCTCGTGGCAGCCCCACAGGGACACCACAGCTTTGCTGTGAGGTGTCGCCTCTGATAAGCTCATCAATGAATAGCTAAAAAACAAGCTCCAAAAGGGTGGTTAGAAAATGAAATGCAAATATATACAAAATAGCCAGTGGTTCCTGGGAATATAAATGCCTGCCTAGCTCATGACTGCAATTTTCCAGCCAGCTTTCCAAGCAGAGCAGCCCTTGCACTCCTGGATCTACAGTTGTGCCTTTTATAACCACGAGCCCACCTTGCCCAAGCGCTGGTTCCTGCAGTGACTCATGTTCCACTGGGTTATTCCTGGGAAGACTTGTGCTAAAACAGAGGAAAGAGCAGAACCTTTGGGGAAGGAATGGCCCAGTTGGGAAAGCACCAGACACTCTCACTATTCTGTGTCAAAAAACCTGGAAGCACTGATTTCCATCCTGTGTGAGAGAAAGGTTTTTACAATTGGCATTAAAAATAAAATATTACACTGAGTCAAACAAAAGTCTGGATGAATAATCCTGGCTCAGGTTGCCTGGAGAAGCTGTGGATGCCCCAGCCCTGGAAGTGTTTAAGGCCAGGCTGGATGGAGCTCTGAGGAAGGTGTCCCTGCCCTGCTCATGGAATGAGATGACCTTTAAGGTCCCTTCCAACCCAAACCACTTTGGGATTCCATGCTGGTAGAAGGGAATAAAGCTTCTGAATGAAGGATGAAGTGTTTTATAGAAAAGCAGCACAGCAAGCTGCAAAGTTGAAGCCATTTGATAGGAAGGGACACCTTGTTTTATCAGGCTTTGCCCTTAAAGTCCTGTTTCATTCATTTACTGTGCCCCAGCTGCCCACTCTGCTGCTGGAAGGGCAACTTCCCGACTTCCTGGTGAAAGAATACAGGAGTAAAACCTGTTATAGCTGTAAGTAGGTGGCTTTTACCCTCTGTGCAATAACAAAGCTGTGCAGGACGCTTGGGCAGAGTTCCTGCTGGGAGAACAAACCCCCTCTGAAGAGCAGGGAGGGCCCAGGCGGGCACATCCCACCCCCACAAACTCAGCTGTCCTGACAGACACCTCCAGACCTCCTCATGTTCTCGTTTGGGGTCCTTCCAGTGCCCTGACACACATCAGGAGTTGCTTCAGTGCCACTCAGCTGCAGTTTTGCTCCCTTGGTACGAGTGAGACGGGGAAATGGTTCCGTTGCTCTGAATTACAAAGTTAAATAGAGTGAACTGAGAAGCTTCTTGAAAAATAATGGAGTGAGATCATCCATACAGTGACTTAAATACATTAAGGGAACTTCTCCATCTGCCCTGGAGCCCCTCTGGCAGTCACAGCCTCACCACAGGGGCTGTCACTGCTGGGGCTGAAGCTCTGTCACAGCTCCAGGGACCCCACACACCCCATTTCCACAGCAGGACAAGGTTTCCTCCCCAGCTCCAGCCCAGATTTCCCACAGCAGAGCCTCAGATGTCTCCTTCCACAAAGCCATGGATGCCTCAATAAATAGCTCAAATAAGAGCGGTACCTGCACTCAGCATCTGCCCATGCACAGAGCCCCAGCCTGGTTTGGGCTGGAAAGGACCTTAAATCCCAACTCATCCCACCCCTGCCCTGGGCAGGGACGCCTTCCACTATCCCAGGATGCTCCAAACCCTGCCCAAAACCTGGCCTTGGGCACTTCCAGGTGCTCGGGGGCATTATAAGGGACAGCACTGCCACATATGGGGAACATATTTTCGATAAAATTATTACTAAAAGCTTTTAAACTCCTCTCTTAAGCAACTCAGAATATGACTCGATTACAGATCACAAAGACACTGGACATTTGGAAGGGAAGTTGAGTCATAGTCAGTGATTTTGTCACAAAGCTCAGCAGAGGGAACCATCCAGGCTGTGAAACATTTGATTCTGAAGTGTGTTAGCCAGCAAATATGGGCTGGCAGGGCACCGAAAGGGTTAAAGAATGACTGGGAAACAGTAAAATGGAAAAAATTTCAGAATTTCAGCAAGAGAATAAGCAGCCATTTCCCCCAACTTATTTTTTAAATAGTTAAGAGCTGCAGCTCTTTTTGGGCTGACACTGAACTATGTGAAAACCTTGCAGGCAAAACAGGGGAGAATTCTCCCCAATAACCACCTCATCCTTTAATTTTTACTGCTGGACCTGATTATCCCCACCCACCTTCACCAGGAAAGGGAAAACCATCATTTTAAAAAAAGACACCCAAAATTCTTCATTTTACTATGAATAAAAAGAAATCAAGATATGTTGGCAGCGTTGTCATTCACCAAACAAACCAATTCAACATTTCCCCCTCCCATTAAACACAAACTGATATGAAATTAATTTTACCACGAAGTTGTTGGGATGTCATAGTTCTATTTCACCATTTACCCATTTCCTCACTGCTCCTACAAGCAGATATTCCATAAGGAAATTCTGGATGCTTCTATATTAATAAAACTCCCAAATTTATCACACATCTGGTACAGATCTCTGGGAAATACAACCTTAGGTATATGAAATATCCCAAAGTCACAGAAGTAAGAGATGATCTATTAAAGAATAACCAAAACCCAGCTCACGTCACCCAAGAGCAGAATCACAACCCACGAATTTATTCAATGGGTAAATCCAGTATGTTTTTGTTTCACTCATTCAAGTGGCTGCATTTTAGCAAGGGGAAAAAAAAATCTCAATAGAAGAATTTTATTCTGGTAGGATGAGAAAAATGCTAAACATGTTTTTTTATGGGATAAACAGAGATACAGCACTGGCTTGAACACTGAAAATCTCTCATGCCCTGATCTATAAATAAAACTGGTTGGGCTTTTCTTTTGTACTAAATTTAAAGGAAAGTCTTCTCCATGGAGAGTTTTCTTTAAAGCAAACCCTGCCCCAGAAGGACTTTAACGACGGTGTTTCCAACAAGCAGCATGAATGAATTAAACAATAAATGCAGGCAGAGAGCAGCTGTGTGTTTCTTTAGCAGGAGCAGATGAATGTGCAGCTCAAACACGCCGGGGTTCTCCAGAAAGGACAATTCCTGATGGTTCTCGCCCAGTTTGCAACCAGTTTTCCTCCACCCTGTGCTCCAGGACCTCGTCTCAGGTGCTGTTTGTCCTCTAGCACCACAAAAAGCTTCCAGGTTGGCACCAGTGGCCATCAAGCAGAAATTCCAAATTCTGTTGCATGCACAATATGAAATTGTTCCGCTTTCCTGTGAGTTATCCACAGGGAAGAAGGGAGCAAAGGCACTTGGCTGTCCCTGGCAGCTCCAGAGCACCCAGGGCCCCTCTGTTCCTCTGGGCACAGCCTCTTCCCTTCCCCTCGAGGGAATTACTGCAATTCCTCAGGCTGGAAATCACCCAGGCCTCCCTCTCCTCGTCCTCCCAGAACTCTCCCGAGATCCTGCCTGGCACTAATTATTGCTATCTGTTACAGTAGCAGTCACTAATTACTGTCACCTGACTTTTCAGACGCTGTCACCTTCATTTCTTGCCCAAAGTGGTGCCCAAAGCTGCAGCACAGGCACCACATTGCACCCCAAACCAGGCAGCATTCCTGCAGTAATCCTGGCTTCCCAAATCTCTTCCTGTATCACTTCTGGAGTTCCACTTGATCCCACTTTTCCTTCAATTTGCTTCCAGCCTTGATGCTCCCTCTCCTTCACATTTTCCAGAAAGAGAATTTTCTTTCTCCTCCTTCCAAGGGCTGCACCTGCTCTTTCCTTCTTCCTCTGCAGAGATTTCTCCTGGCACGCAGGAACTGGGCATCCACACCAAACCTGTGGGAGATGAATAAATTTGAAGCAAACCTCTCCCTCAACCCCATCTCATCCTGACCTCTGTGCTAGCAGAGCTGAGACTCTAAAACTCCCGAGTTTTGTTTTAACATAGCAAAAAAAACAACAAACATTGCAAAAGTTCCTGCCAGAACCACCTCGGCCTTTGTTGGTGCTCGTCACCCACAAGGGATTTCTTGAGAACAAACCTTAGTGATGCAGTGCAGAGGCACAAACCAGCGATATAAATCAGGATTTGGGTGTGAGAACTCTGATTCTCTTCGCTGGAGCTGTGAATCAGCCTTCAGTTCACCGCCCCAAACCAGCTAAAGCTCTCCGAGAGGATGGGGAGCCTCCAGCTCGGATTGGGTGCAGGGTGGAGTCCCCGAGCAGAAAACTCTCCCTGACAAACTAAAAACCGAGAAAAGATCCTCTCACAGCCCAGGGCAGCACCACACTTGGTGGCTCCTTTGTCCACTCAGGGAATTTCTTCATGGATTTGTCAGTGGTTGAGAAGCAGGAGAGAAAAATTCTGCCTGAGAAACCTGAGACAGTGAAGTTGTCCCTGCCCATAGAAGGAGGGTGGAATGAGGTGGTCTTTAAGCTCCTTTTTGACCCAAACCGTTCCATGAGTCTGTGACTCTCCAAGCACACTGACTGACTGGAGAGATCCCTCTTGTGTGCCCTGAGAAATTGAGATTTATTCCATGACACAGAGAGAAAAACCCCACACGTTGAAACAGCTCACAGGGATTAAAGACAGACAATTAATGGATTTTAGTTGGGCTGCCAATGATCCCAGGGATGCGTAAAGCTCATCCTGGGTCACTCAAATCACAGCTCCTCCTCCCTCCACATGCTTGTGGTGACTTGGGAAAGGGAATTGTGGCAGCTTTGGGGACTCTGGGACAGCTGAGTTAATAGTTATGGATCCCAAAGGGTCTCTATTTCATACTCATTAATGCTCATTATATTTCCAATGCTCAGAATGTTTCGTGAGCACAAAGGCTGAACTTCCTCCCTCCTACACTGGAAATAGGTAAATCCTCAGGTCATTCGACCTGCTGATGTTTCTATTTCTAGGAGAGAGCAGGAACACTGAAAAGAAATAAAAACCAAACCCAAAACAACGAAACCAAGTCTTTCCCAGCAAATTCTGATGTATAGGATGTGACATAATGGTGCAAAAAGTTTTGGCATAAAAACCCCAGGGGTTTTAAACTGCTCTGCTCAGTTTTTGCTGAGGTGGGAGGTTTGATGGGCTGCACTTGTCCTGGGACTGACTGGGAGCTTGGAGTCCCCATCCCTGGAGGTGTCCAAGGAAGGCCTGGAGGTGGCACTCAGAGCTCTGGGCTGGGGACAAGGTGGGGACTGGCCAAAGGTTGGACTCGGTGGTCTTGGAGCTCTTTTCCAACTCTAAATGGTTTTGTGAATCTTTGATTCAGTGATCTGTAGCCAGAAGGGTGGGGTTTAATGCAGGTTTTTGATCCCATGCTCCTTCTTGCACATCCTTTCTTCCTTTCTTCCCTCTCCCTTTTCCTAATGAAATCTTTCCATATTATTAATGGCCAGGGTGGATCTCCAGAGTGTGTTCCTTCCAGGATTTTCTTGTTTTCTGTAGTCTTCAGTTTTTTCCAGTTCATTTCCTATTTTCCTGCTCTAAACCCCACTGCCAAAAAAAAAATCCCCGAAGCAGACTCTGGTAGTGGAACAGAAAATCCCAATTTTTGAGAATGGACATTTGATCCAGACTCTTGTTAATCAGCAGCAATTCACCCTTCAAATGTCAGCCACGTCCAGCAGTGGCTGACAGTTCCTCCAGGTGAGTTTTTATCTCAGGCAGAAACATTTCAGTCACTGAAATGGGGAACACTGAGTCATGTAATTTATGTGGAATTAGTAATCCAAGGGCATTCAGCCAAAAATACAAAGACTGGATTTACAATGGGCTGCTCCATCAGCTTCCTTTCGGAATTGAATTATTAGGAATTAAATTAATGAAATGGATTTAATTAATGGATAAATTAATGTTGTCTGTCATAACCAAGGAAAGGACAGACACCCAAAAAAAAGTACCTCGCTCCTGGATGGGAATGTTTGAATCCTGAGTGGCTCAGATTTTGGGGGTCTGGCACTGGGAATTAGGGCTGAGTTAATTCTGTTCACTGCTGGGATCTTTGACCACATCTTTTTTCACTTTTAAATATCCTCAGTAAAGTTTTTGTTTATTCACTTCTTCCAACTTCCAGGTACAACCTTCTAATAACAAAAATAATCTCACTCTGAAAGTGGATTTTGTGTTTTCCACAGCATTCCAGCACTGATGTCCATAAAGAAGACAATTAAATCAGGAACTCAGTCCCAAAAGCTTTTCTTTCCAGTAAATGGAGATGATAAAAGCTCAGCAGCTCCTGTGCAGGTGAAGTCTGTCTCTCTCCCTTGTCTTAACCAGGATTTTGGTTTTTGGTTTAGTTATAAATGTCAGATGGGATGAACCTGGATGTTGGTGACTTGCCCTGGAATGCCTGTGATGGGTCTGGAAATGTAACTTCCGAGCCTGCAAGCTGGAAGTTATCCAGGCACTCTGGATATGCAGGGATCCATCCCTCCCCTCATAAAGGAACAATGACCTCAGCAGCAAAAACCCCACAGTTGTGCATCCATCCACTGCAGGCAGCGGCTTTACAGCAGCAGAGCTGGAATCAGCATCCGGGCTGTTGTCTTGGATACCTCCAAAATCCATGATCTCTTCCTCTGGGGGGATGTGCTTCCAGGAAATCCATATTATTTTGGCTGGAAGTCCTTCAGAGGGTGTCATCAGACCACCAGCACCGCTCCCCTGCTCTGCCGGGCTGTGCTGAAAACGCTGTTTTCCGTAGGAATCCGGGAATGAAACAACTTTGGCAGCGCCTGTATTTCCACTTGGATTTGTCAGGGCAGCAAAGGATCTGAGGGGCTGAATCTTTCCAGATCTCCTCAGCTTCTCTGCATTACAAGGGCTGAGGGGCCCCGGGGTCAGTCCCAGGCTCTGACACCAGCAGGGTCACACTTGATCCGAGCTCCCTGGGGAACCTCGGGGGAGAAGTGTTCCTAACACCACCCAGTTCCCCTCTCTGTGCTCAGGGAGAGATTCCTGGGAAAAGCAAGCAGGCAATTCCCAGAGGCTGCAGGAACACTGAGGAACAGGGGATGGAGACGGATGTTCTGAGCCTTGGGATGAGGATGGATGTCACTCAAAGCCACTGAGGGCACTTCATTCCCCCAGTTCCCTTCACTTCATTCCCCCAGTTCCCTTCACTTCACCCTCCCAATCCCCTTCATTTCATCCTCCCAATTCCCTTTATTTCATCCTCCCAGTTCCTCCACTTCATCCTCCCAGTTCCCTTCCATCCCAGTGCTGTGGCTCAAATCTGACACCCAATAGAAGTGAGAAATAACAATTTCAGCTCCTTTTTAACCCTGAAAAATCTCAGCCATGACTGGCAGCTGTCACATCACAGCACATTTCACTATTTCTCTCACTTGTGGTCACAGCTTTCCCAGCATTGGATTTTTCGGAGTTTTCTTCCTCTCCTTCCTTTTCCTTGTTTATAAATAACAGACTGGGGACACAGAACAAATCACCTTGCTGGGAATGGTCCTTAAAGACATGGATCATATCCATGCTCTTTGTCCCACATGCTTTTCCATTTAAAATATTTGGCCTGAGAACGTGGGAGGTAAAGAAATTATATTTGGAGGCCTTTTAAAAATATCCCTTCCATTCCCTGATTTACACTCTTTGGGACTCGTTCCGTGTAAAAGATTGGACTGGTTGTACTTGAGATAAAAGAAACATCTCAGGCATTGTTTTTTTGGGAGTTTCTCATTCTTTTCTCCCATATATCTTCATAAAATTAAAGTGCCAGAACCCTTCCTCTTGTTGCTGAGTTCTCCTTTTTTTTAGCATCGTTGCTAATAACACTTTAACATTCCCCTCCAATGCTGGGCTCCTGGTTCCCCTTAGTGGCTTTTAATGACACAAGAGCAGCTCAAGGCACCTGTTGAGCAGGGCCTGGTGCTTCAGCTCCAGCCCCAGGTGATGCTGCTCCGTCTCCTCTGTCCTGTCCTGTGCTGTCCTTCTGTGTCACCTCCTGGGACACACTGAGGCAGCTCCAGCAGTAGGTGGGGATGCAGAAAAAACGGAATTAAATCATAGAATCATGGAATCAAAGAATATCCTGAGCTGGGGGACCCACAGGGATCATCCAGTTCAGCTCCTGGCCCTGCACAGACCCCCCAGCAATCCCACCCTGAGCATCCCTGGGTGTCCAAACCCTCCTGGAGCTCTGGCAGCCTCGGGGCCGTGCCCATTCCCTGGGGAGCTTGGGCAGTGCCCAGCACTCTCTGGGGGAAAAACTTTTCCCAAAATCCAACCTAAAGCTCCCTGAAACAGCTCCAGACTTTCCCTGGGTCAGTCCCTGCTCCCAGGGAGCAGAGAGGGAGGGAATTTCGGAGAGCACCCCTGGCTCTGCTGAAACCTTCAGCCAGGTGGTCCTTTCCCCCTGTCTGTGCTTCCCTTTGGCACAACAGGATCATTTCATCGCTTCTTCCCTTGTGGGCAGGGCTCCAGGGGAGGTTCTGCAGGGCAAGAGGGATGGAGACACCTCAGGGTGTTCCCAAGGTGCTCTCTCCTCCCCTGGGGAGCTGCTCAGCCCCGTCAGCCCCTGGGAATTTGCTCATTAGCACAGAGAGGTAACAAGGGGATGCAAACCCTGCTGGGAGAGCTCTCCTGGCTGTGTCCACGCCCAGTGTGGCACTGGGTGCCACCAGCGTGGGGACAGCCGTGCCACACACAGCCCTGGGTGCTGTGAGCAGCCCCAGCCCCTGCCAGCTGTTCCTGCAGCCACGGATCCAGTGCCCTCAGAGAGATCAGAATCAATTTAGGCACCTAATCCCGGGATGTCTGCGGGTGAATTGGTTTGGAATTAATCGAGTCCAACAAGGCAGCGAAAACCCCTGGAACGTGTTGGGCTGGAAGGAGCTTCAGCCCTGGGGATGGGAGGACAATGCATATATTACACCGTGAATTTTTTATTAAGGGCTGGGTTTTTTTTTTTTTATTTTTTTATTATTGAATATGAATATTTTACACGTCCGAGTTCAGAACAATGCTTTTTTTGGCTGGCTCTGCACTTTTCATGGTTGTGTACCCTTGCATTGCATAACTGAGAGAGATCCATTTACACGCAGGGGGAAAGGGGACTAATGAATCTCAGCAAAGCTAACTTTACTGTGTGTGAAAAAACAGCACTCTGAAGTTTTCCAAATAAAAAAAAAAAATATACATACATAAAATCCTTGCAGGGAATGGCTTAATAAAATCAGTGTGTGTGTGTGGGTGCACGTGTGGGTCTGGGGGGAATGACTGCACAGCCTCTCTCACCCTGAGGAGCTGCAGCTTGCTCCAGGCAGGGACATCTCCACCTGGAAAAGCTCTGGAATGTTCTTCCCTTCTCCATCTCAACCCCCTCACACTCAGGGACTCACCTGGATGTTTCCAAAGTGGGAGAAACGGAGCCAGACCTGCAAATTGCTCGGTAAATCACGGGATGGGGCTGCTCATGCTCAGTGCTGGGCTGGTGTATTCCTGCCCTTTACCCTTCCTGGCCACTTCCAGATGTTCCAGAGGTTGTTTCACACCTCATCTGCAGGACAGCCCTGCACTGCAGCCCTACCCCTCCTCCTGGCCCATCCCTGGGAACAGCCAAGGCCAGGCAGGATGGGGCTCTGAGCTCTGGTCTGGTTGAAGAAGTCCTCACTCACTGCAGGGAGGTTGGATGGGCTTTAGAGGTCCCTTCCAAGCCAAACAATTCCATGATTCAATGACCCTTAGGCATTCCTGGGTTTTGGGACAGCTACTGCTGCATTTCCAAGGAGCTTTGTCCGCTGGCACGTTTCCATGAGGAGCTGCTGGATTTGCCAGGGCCAGGCTGCCTGGAATCCCTTCATTCTCGCCATGGATGGGCAAGAAACACCCAATTTATCTGGACAATTCAGCCCTGACCCTGCCTGCTGGGCCTGTTCTGAGCTCTCACTCAGCAAACAAAGGTGCTCCTTTCCCAGTTTTTCCCTGTGCCCCTTTGGAGGAGTCACCCTCGGCATCTGTATCCAGCTGGCTTCAGGACAAATTGTCCATCTCCACCTTCCTTGGGACCTTCAGGGCAGGGCAAGAGCTCCTTCCAGCGTGGATGAAGGACAGGAGACTGGAATAATAAAGGTGAGAACTGACCAGTGTGGGTTTGAATCCAGAGGTTTTATTGTGAGTGTGATGACGGGGACAACACCAGAGCTCTGGTGCAGCTCTCCAGAGCCTGCAACCAAAACCAGGCAGGGTGACAAGAACCACATTGTTTGGGGTAATCACTGAGCTTCGTCCTGGGCTGACATCACAGAGCTCCAATAAAACCTCCAAATTCACCGGGAATGGGCAAAGTGCAAAATTATGAATGGTTTGACATTTAAAAGAAAATAAAGAGCTGCTGCTGGATTGAAACTTAAAAGAGGCTTGGGGAGGGAGGGAGGGAAAAATGACCAGATTTTGCTGGGATGAAGTTAGTTTTCTTCCTGGTAGCTGGTGTGGGGCTGTTTGGGATTTGTGCTGGGAGCAGTGTGGATAACAATGAGATGTTTCCATTAAGGCTTGCACAGAGCCAAGGCCTCGTTTGCTCCTCAGCCCACCAGGAGTGGGTTGGGATGCACGAGGAGCTGGGAGGGGACACAGCCAGGACAGGTGAGCCCAAGTGAGCCAAGGGGTATTCCAGACTTTGTGGTATCATAGTCAGCACAGACAGCTGGGGGAGAAGAAGGAAAAGGGGGAAATTTGGAGTGATGCCGTTTGGCTCCCACACTTTAATGCCTGTAACCAGCCCTCTGCTCACCAGACAGGTGATGCTTTCCTGAGACCAGAAAGATCCCAGGAGTTTGCAGAATCCTGGGATAGCTGGGGTTGGAAGGGACCTCTGGAGATCATCCAAGGCTGGGTGACCTGGAACAGGTGGCACAGGAATGCATCCAGGTGGGTTTGGAATGTCTCCAGAGAGGGAAACTCCACACCCTGCCTGGACAAATTTACAATTTAAATCCTCCAGGTATCCACAGCACAGGTGGGAATACACCAGAGGAAGGACTTCTGCAACTCCCCTCCTGTGGTATGGGAGCTGAGGGGATCAAGTCCCAGATGACTGAGACCTCAGACCCTCCAAAGCAAAACGGAAATAAAAAGAAGGGAATGAATTCCTGGTGCCCTGTGCAGCCATGGCAGCACAAGGTGACCAGGGGGCTGAAATGAGCCTGGAGTCGGGGAACACGTGCCAAGCTCTGCTATCTCGTGGTGTGCCCTTGAGCAAAGTCGTGCCTGAGAGGGGAATGGGAACAGCCAGGCCAGCCCAGTCCTGGGGTGCTGCAGGCCAGTAATGAGGGGTTGTTGAAGGATTTTCAGCTGGGAGGAGCTGACCCAGGTCCCTGGATGTAAAATGAGTTTGGTATCAATGGATCCATCTGGGATTACATCAGCAATGCTCTGTGAGGGTGAAATCTTATTAAAAGCATTCAGAACTCTCTGGGTGGCACTCTGTGAACACAGGTTGTGCCTGTGCTGGGTCTGCAGAGCTTCCCTTCCCTTCCCTTCCCTTCCCTTCCCTTCCCTTCCCTTCC